>SJYT01043988.1:0-92667 GCA_006410635.1 Cephalophus harveyi | reverse complement strand
GAGGTGGCCAAAGTACTGGAGTTTCAGCTTTAGCATCATTCCTTCCAAAGAAATCCCAGGGTTGATCTCCTTCAGAATGGACTGGTTGGATCTCCTTGCAGTCCAAGGGACTCTCAAGAGTCTTCTCCAACACCACACTTCTTATAAGATAAGAAAATTTCTATTTTTAAAATATATAGACAGAAAGTAAATTAAATACATAAATGTTTGAAGATGTGTGGAAAACTGAGGGCCTCCTAAAATAACTGATTGGTGTATACACTGATGCAAACATTCAAGATGTCTTGACCCACAAACCCCACAAACCCACTCACAGGTATATAACCTAGAGACATGACCTCACAGGTCCCTAAGGGGTCATGTACAAGGAGGTTTATTTCAATACTGTGTGGATTGCATTGGGACACTGGAAATAACAGCTCTTTAAGTGCTATGTAGAAATTTGAATCAATGCACTAAATTTACACATAATTGCGATATACAAAACAATACACAGTATTTACGTTGAATAAAATAATTCAGAAATAGGATGAGTTCTACAGACAATAACATATCATGTCAATAGAAGAAAAACAAACGCATGCACAAATAGCAGTACATATTTTACAAAGGTGACATAAACCAAAGTATATTCCGTAGGTATATTTAAGACAGAGGAGGGAAACAGTACTGGGAGTATGGGATGGGTGCAGAGGAGAGGCTTTGCACGGATCGGTGGGGATAAGAGCACCCAGAACAGCAGGATAGCATGAATCTACCCCACTGTCAGCAGAAAATAGATATGTGATCATCTCATGGTTGAAATATTATGATTACTATTTGTGTCTGTGTGTCTGCTTTTCTGCATTTTTAGATGAGAATGTGTTATCTTCATAATAAATAAAGCAGAGTTATTCCTCAGATTTTTCAAGATGTATTTAGACAGGCTTAATTTGCATGCAATATATTTCATCCTTTTAAGGCCAGAGATTGAGGAGTTTTGACAAACATAGAGGGGCTCCTTGTATTTTAAGTGACTTGCTTGAACCAGATCTTCTGACCCAAATCCAGAGCTCTTTCCACTATGTCAAAATACATTTTAAAATTACCCACAAACTTGCACTCATTTCTATTTGCACTTCATAATACATCATACCATTTTTGGCCTTGAAAAATTAATTACTACAATAAACGCCTCCATAGAACTGCATGTGGGAGGACATCATGAGACAGGCCCTTTGTTATGTGAAACAATGGAATTGAGAGAAAATAATTTTGGGTGATGAGAAAGCAGAGTCCAGACAGGAGATTGGGACACCATGAGCCTGATATCTGCTTTAGTGCATTATAATGACTAACTTCTATTTTCTGGATAATATTTGACCCATCTTAAAAGTATGGGAAGCCAAAACTTTATCCCTTTAAAATTATGCCATTCTAGAAGGAATGGTAACTTTCCACTCACTCCCGGTTTCCTTCTCTCCACATGCCACAGAGCATTTTGGGGCTACAGGGGAGCTCTGGGAGAAATGTGAAGCAGAGACAAGCAGCTAGACAGGCATGTACAATAAGAGTAACATTGAGAGGTAAGAAAAATGAGCTGCTGGTGACCAACTGACACAGCATGGCGAGTCTGGACCCAGCAAGATGGATATGGTCTGAGATCAGCCATCCAGACAACAGATGATACTCCTATAGCTGGCAGGACATTGTCCCCAGCTAGACTGGCAACAGCTTGTAGTCTGGCTTAGAAATCAGATCTCATTCACCCCAAATAAATTAATTAACACCCACCCCTCTGAATTAAATAGCCCTGTCTGCCTGCCCAGCTTCTGTCAGCGTTCTTTCTTCGTTAATGCTTGTGCCTTCTCTGAGCTTTCCAACTGTCCACGGAGCTGCCAAGCAGCCAGTTCCTGTTCTTCAAGTCAGTTTTATCATGTCAGGAGATTGCAATCAAGCCTTAATAACATTCTGCAGCCTGGGAGACATTAGCTGCCCCTAAGGCTCAGTTAACTTCTTCTAAAAGGCATCTGTATCGAAGTCTGCCCAGGCTCAGCCAGCACCAAACACACACTCCAGAAAATGGACTAGCACTCTCTGTTTATTCCTTCCTCGGGTTTCTTATTCCTATCAGAAATATGCCAAGAGCATCAAGTAAAGGTCTCTAATCTAAAAGATGACCAAGGACATCTTGAGAAGCATTTTCTCCTAAGCTGTCCAGGTGGCTCTCAACTTATCATAAAGCTATGAGAATAAGATTTTGCATTTGTTGAGTCCTTTAGTTTCCAACTGTTCTCACATGCCATTTCTTACACTTCCGGTCAAAGAAATGGGATCAGAAGAAGCTGGTTTTGCAAAAGGATGACTCAAAGAACTTCTTAGTGAGAGAACATTTTAATTTTCAATCAGGTGATGATGTTGGCAGCCAAAGTGGTCAGATATTCCATCAGTAATTATTTGCAAAGTCAGACATCTATTACCAGAAGCACAAAAAGTTCTATATGGATAGCAGAACAAATTTGAGCTTTAAAAATTAAAACAAGTACCTGGGTTTAAAATGGGATGCCTATATGTGTGTTACAGGAAAATTTATAAAGACGTTGGTTTCTGTTTAGGAAACCAATGGTTCTCACTGCTTTAGGAAATAGTAAGCAAAGTCCATCTCTTCATTTTCCAATCACCAAATAAGGCCTCACAATTCTTATATAATTCTCAAGGGGCATACCGCAAAATAATATTCTAATTGAAGTTTTTTCTATCCTAGAGTGGGGGTTCTGAGAAACAGATTTTATGATTTAGAATCCTTCTAGTCAATGTGTAGTTGACAGAGCATTAATAGTATTACTTGGCTTGAGAGCTTGTTAGAAATGCTGAGCCTCAGACCCTGCCCAAAGCTACTGACTCAGAATCTGCCATTTAACAAGATCCCCAGGGGATTCTCATGCACATCCAAATTTGAGACATGCCAGTTTAGAACAAGGAAAGCAGAATATTATATTTGTTTAGACTATTTCTTACACCCATATATGATGGGGTAAATCCACACCTGCCAAACTTGGATGCTGACTGAACCTCAATTCAAAGAAATGTGCAATTTTTAAGCTATTAATAGTATTGATTTACAGGGATAAACAGTGTGGATTAACCCCATCACTTTATAAGGAAAAGAAGGAAAATACGCTTCTTTACCCTTGATAACTACTACTCTACAGAGGTAAAAGGCATTCATTGGACTTTTAGGTGACAAATAGTACCAGTGTGCGTGAGAGGAAGGGGGATTTCTGGGGACCAGGGACTTCGAGTGCTAGAACACAAGTGCCTGCTTCTGTGCTCAGTTGCTCAGCTGTGTTCAAATTTATGTGACTTCATGGACTGTAGCTCACCAGGCTCCTCAGTCCATGGAATTTTCCAGGCAAGAATACTGGAGTGGGTCGTCATTCCTTACTCCCAGGGAAATGAAGGACAGTCCTAGACTAAAAGGACCAGCTGGCTTGTTGATATCTCTCCAAATGTTTATTTTACTAAAAATCTTAAGTGATTATTCTTTATATGTCCATAATCTTTATTTATTTATATTTTTTTTACAGAGTATAGCCAATCTTTCTCACATTACCTAAGGTCAGAACACATCTTAATTTAGAACCAATACTCCCATCTGTTGGACTTATTTTTCAAAGGAAACCCCGGGGAGCGTGGAAACAGGCTATCACAGCCTCCTATGGCATGGGAGACTGGATCAAGGGAAGGCAGGCTGCAATACTGGATAAGAGGTGAAGATTCCAACGAGGAGACACATCAGAAGAGAAAAAAAGCAAAATTCAAACTTCCTGTTGGCTTCTCAATTTGGCTTAATGGCAACTATAACAAGCCTGAAAATTTGCCTGTTGAACTGTGTGTCCTCGTTAGGGACTGTGCATGGAACCTGCCCTGGCTTCAGGGACTTCTGACTCAAGCCAGATCAATAGGCACCTCTCGCTGGAGAACTTTGAACTAAACGGCAATACTTTTCACTAGTGTTTGTGGCCACTGGAATTAAGGGGCATCCTTGGGGTCATCACTGTTCAGCATCTGCATGAGGACACTGAGAAAGCTGTTTGTAAAGACGGGAAAAGAGGAGCTACAACTATCCAGAGGAAAACACAAAACAGATTTGGGGCAGCAGCAGGACAGAAACAGACAGAGAGGCTTTGGGGCCTGGGCTCATTCCTACGGCTGCTTCCGGTTCAGTTGCAGGAATGCAACTTGCCACCCTGTTTCCCTCCAGACCGCTCTCAGGGGACTTGGTATCTGAGGAGCCCCACACTGGGCCCTGGCTTCTGCCTTTTGGCTTCAGGCACCCTCCTGTTTCTCATTCGGGCCATAGCAATTGACCTCTCACATTCTCTCATCTAGACTCTCTCTGAGTCGACTATTTGGCCCACTTTCCTTTTCAATTTCTAGCCTCACGGTGTCTTCTCAGAGTCTAGAAGCTTAATACTACAGTCTTACCCTCAGGTCCAAACGCTCCAGCGCCAGGTCAGAGTTCCACAGGACTAGGGGATTTTTGGAGGCTCTGCAAATCTCTCTACAGCTATACGTTCCAGTGTGAAATCTCCCCACAGAAGCAACCAGTCAGTCTACCTTCTACAAGATCCAGTAGCCAGGAAGTCACAGTGGCAGGACCAATGACCCAGGTCCCAACTGACTCGCATTAAAATGCCAGCTCTGAGTCAGGGCGTGTAAAGTTTGGCAAAAATTTTGTAACTTCCCTGTGCTTCCCTTCCTTTGCATGTAAAACCTTAGGTCTAATCAGATGAAACTGTCATTTCTGTACGTCAAAATGATAGAGTATACATAACTTCATATGGATAAACTTAATTTTGTACCTGTCTCATGGGTAAGTGAAGACTGGAGTTTTTAATCAATGTTTTTAAGTACCTGGCCTCAGTGAGTCATAGCTATTAATCTCAAGCTGCTGTTGCTGTTGTTACCCAGCACAATACCTCCGTTACCATAGGTACTTTATGATGAAGAGGAGCTAAGACACCGTAAGGAGTCCAACCTCCCCAAGCTGCTAGGTTGCCTAGCTTACTAACCCCAGAGTGTAGTTTTCTGACAGAATATGACCTTCCTGAGCTGGGCAGGGTACATGGAGAACAGGTGGCAATAAGAAGATAGCTACAGGGTTCTCAGGGAACTGAACTGTGAAAGCCCACACCAGCAGGGTGAGTGGCCCAGGCTCTTTCAGGACACCCAGAAGTAGAGGTTCATGTGTGAGGCAAAGAGCACACCCAGAAAATAAGGGGGGCAGTTTATCCTACGGCAGCCGTCAGGCTTTGATAGAGCCAAGTCTCCAGACAGAAAGGACTTCGCAAAATAGAGCCACAAACTGAGTCCAGCCTTTTACTAAGCAACCTCTCTATAACACCATCTTTCTGTACCATAGGGTGGAAAAGGCTGCCATCTCGAAATGCCTCTACTTCAACACTGACAGTTACCTGTATCACGGGTCAGGCTCCAAAGTGGCAGGTCAGCCAGTCCTCACACAGCTTATCCTTGGGGGTAGGCACACCAGAGTGCACTCCCCTGATCTTAAAAATTCTAAAGTTTTAAGTTCCCGATGACCCAGCTTTTGGGGATGATCAAGCATTCCCTACTCCTGAACCACTTCCCCTGAAATAATCACCCCCTCCACTATTTCTCTTGGTGTCTGTTCAAACGTCACACGCTCAGTAGGGTGACCAGGTTGCCTGGGACAGTCCCAGCTTATGTCTGTTATCCCAGGATAACTAAATAATGCTTTTTTGGTCCCCAAAGAATCTCCATGAGACAGTAAATTATATAGTCACCCTGCCTTCTCTGACAACTTAGATAAAATCTGTTACTATTTTTCTTAGCCTGCTTTATTATTCTTCATGTTTTATGATGGTTTTTCTCTCACGGTCTCTCCTTTCCATGTAAGCTGCTCTAGAACAAAGATTTAAACAATTTTGATAAATGCTATATTCTATCATCTAAAACAATGCCTGGAAGGCTCTTAGAAGGTGTTCCAAAATGTTTTTCAATGAATTTTAAAATTAAGAAATGAGATACTTATTTCAATTATCTGATGAAATTATAATAAAGCTAACCAACTAAGTCCATACCTAGTCTTTTCTTAAAACATTTTCATATTCTAACAAAGCAGTATGCTTTCACAAATTTGTTTTCTTGGTGTGTTTCTGCCAACCTGCCCGGAACCCACCACCCTCCACATACTCAGTGGAAGGTATGGACAATGGCATTTAGAAGGGATATTTTCAAATGGTTTGCCTTGCCCGTGCCTCTATACAGAATGTCTGTTCCAGCAGCTCTAACAAGTGGGCAGAGACAACCCTGTCCCTTGCCAACCCCATCACACTATTTGGAATTAGAACACAGCAGTTGCAGAGCTTCCAGCAGAGAAGGTGGAGAAAGCAGCCCCCTGCATTCCTGGAGATTTCCAGCTCTTTCCTCCTCATGAGGCCTGTCCTGCCATGTATACCTCTATTTAAGCCAACTGTTTACTTAACCTGGTTTGAATAGCTTTGTGTGGCTGGTGGTACAGCGCTAAAGGATCCACCTGCCAATGCAGGAGACATGGGTTTGATCCTCGAGTCAGGAAAATCCCCTAGAGGATGAAATGCCAACTCACTCCACTACTCTTGTCCAGAAAATCCCATGGACAGAGGAGTCTGGAGGGCTACAGTCCATGGGGTCACAAAGAGTCAGACATAACCGAGAATACCCACACATGCTGCTTACAACCAACAACCTTAAGTCACTGGGGGAATTTCACCAAAATGGTTCTTTCTTATTACTACGAAGCACTGTCCAGGCAAAAACTCCTAGGTGCTCACTTCCCTGGAATCAAAAATTCCAAATGCAAGAATCTTTAACTGTCTGGAGCTGATCTGCACATAAACAGGCTTATGGAAAATGGAGCCTTTGAATGAAAATGTACTGATGGTACAAAGTCACTTGATGATTTTTCCTTTATTTTCACAAGCTAACTGGGCATTTTCAACAAGATGTGATCATCACTGAAGTGTAAAATATCTAAACTAGAGCTTCGTTATTCCTCATCTTCCTCTTTCTAATCATCTCCACTTCCTGCAATAGCACTCCTCTTTGCAGCGGATTTCTACTCTTCAATCCTTTTCCCTTCCTTTGTCTCTCTCTACCTGGTCACCAGAGCCATAAGCACTGCTTGTGCCCCCCTCAAAATATATCTCAAGTCTGTCCTTTCTCCTCATTCTCAGGAGTATTCACTTAAGCTCAAGTTCTGTGAAAAGAAAACTGCATTCAGAATTGGCAAGGTTGGGTTTCTTCTAAACTTCTCTACTCATTGTCTTTGGATCCTGTATTTTTAAAAGTAAAAATACAAGCCAGAGAATTTGAATGGATAAACCCAAGGCCCCAACCTAACTAAAACAATCCATTGGATGAATGATTATTTCTTATCCTATAAATTCACTCTTTAATAAAATTCTATATGTACTTTACCCTATCAAAGTGTTTCCACACACGATTTTTTCTTTCCTTTCTACTTTTTCATTTACTTTCTTTTCAGTTACCTCTCTCCCTAGTCTCATTTCCTATTTCTATTCTGAAATATCTTGTTTCAGCTTTCTCCGCTCTTGATTTTTATGCCCTGGCACCTGAGCACATGAATCAGTTCCAGTTTTAGAAGGCACAGCTGCACTTTTATGGGAAATGGAAAAGGACAAAATTTCTTTTTTAGCAATCTGGAGAGAGCATCGGGCTTTTTTGATTGCTTCTTTACGTTTCACTTTTCAAAGGAGTAAATAACATTCTGGTATCAACAAAGCACCAGTGGCCCTGAGTGCAACCCCTTGCTGTGAAAGAAGATAAAGATAAATAACCTGGCTTGTACGTTTCCATATTTCATGAATGAGCTCTAGCCTCTGGGAACTACTTCAGAATCCAGTCTAGGCTATAACTCAATCAATAATTCACTGCATATCATTATTCAGAAGTCTGAGTTTCTTCAGCTCCATCAGTGATCCTTAACTGCATCACACCCCATGTCTGTTTTTGTACCAAGCATTTTAATAGTCCTTTTACTATCCTGGAATAAAATACATAGCACTATAATCCACCTACATATATATAATGCATTCATTCCACTGTTTTTTCTCCATAATTCTAAAACCCATAAGCTCTGAAATCTAAAAACTTTTACCAGATTTTGGCACCTAACTTCACATGGTTGAACAGACCATGAACTGATGAGAGTAATTTATTCTATTTGTCCCACCTGTTATGAATATTTGTGACAACAAAATCAATGTGTTTGGTTACAGGGGCTCTCCCATATTCCTCCAAGAGTGTTACATGCTATTAGGAGTATGTACTTCATTGGTTTTGTAAAATCTGAAAAAGACTGAAAACACTTCTGGCTAAGAGATTCAGAAAATGGCTTTTGGAACTAGGTAACCAACCTTCACACAAAAGCTCAATATAACACTCAACACTAGCATGAAGAAGAAATCAAAAAATGTTAACTGGTAAGAAACCACACATACTTCATTATGTAAGTGCTGAGACCTGACTTATCGAAGATGTGTTGAAGTAGTCTGCTGCCTGCCATACAACATAGAAGCATCCATCACTAGTATAATAAGACACACATGAAAACTGGCAGGGGTCCTGTCAACCACTCAAATACACAACCAACACGGTTTCATAATTTTTTGAAATGATGAATCACTTTTGAGAAATTTTCAAAAAGTAAAATATCATACTCTTCTCAATTTACATATCAGTTGCACTTCCTAGTAAATAAACTGCACATTAAAACCACATAAAAAGCACCTGTGTTCACACGTCAGCTGGAGTTCATTTCCAGGTTAAGATTGTTTGAGATGTGCAGAGGGTATATATACATTTGCTGTGTAGGGCTCTCCCACACATGGCAAGACAATTAGAATCCCTGGACCCAACTTTATTAAATGACAGAGAAGACTCCTCCCAAATATTTAACAACCCAAACATGCTCTTCCACAATTTCCAGAATGTCTCCTTGGGGGTGTAACTTCCTTTCCAAAGCAGAATGCCTGCTGGGGGTGGTACTTCCTTTCCTAAGAACGACTGAACTAATGTATATTCTTTCTCCCAAACCACATTATTGTAGGGAGATTTGGAAAATAAATGAAGTGGGCACTGAATCCTATCCCAGGCCTTTCTGATACCCTAGAGTTCTCAGATAACTCCCTTCCCAGCTAGTCCCATCTAAACCGGAATCGTGATCTCAAGGATATTAACAGTGTTCTGTCTGTGAGCTTGCATACCACCCCTGCTTCTTCCCCAAGATGTTCATTCTGTTCATTTTTCAACTGTTCACTCCATCCATGTGATCGAGCACATGTCATGTCAAACATCAGGGATTCAAAACTTCTTAACTTCTGCCCTTAAAGCATTTCCAGTACAATCTGACAAGCAGCACAGAAGAGACACATGAAGTACAGAGAGGCAGAAGAGATGCTTAGTCTTCAGTGTAGAACTTCAGAGGGAGCAACAGCAAAAATTTAGTAACATTTATTCCTGTTACAGTTCTCAAGAATGCTGAAGAAAAGTCTTTATGCAACAAAGTCAAATAGAAATAATTGCTTGCACATTTAAAGAAAAAAATTACTTCTTTAGTCATCCTCTGAGGAAAGAAAACTGGATAGCAATCCATTCATTCAAAAGCATGGTTTTTAGAAAACCTATAAATACAAGTTTATTGAGGACCTATAAAATATCATATAATTCTAAAGTCATTATTTTTATTATTTTTCCCAAACTAGGCTTTAGATTAGAAAATCTATCCAAATATTTCCTTTTCAAGAGTTCCTAACAATCCACAGATGCTACCTTGGTTTTCCTCACTTTTCTACAAAAAGGATACACACACACACATGTACACCCATACACACATACATACACACACATGTAAACACACACATACACACATATATACAGTTCTTAGGGTATCCAAAAGCACTATTTATCCAAAAAAAAGCTTTCACCCTTTCACATTTCTTTTGACTGTCTACTTAGTTTATAAATAAAGGGAGAGGGCAAATAAAAATCTCAGTGGTGGTAACTGTTCAAAAAAATAGAATTAGTTCCTTAAATAGAAATGTTCCTGCAAATTCTTTTACTATTTTGCAAATAATATTATAACTAGAACTTACAACTGAGAAGTTGCTTTTCATATGTGGGAGGTATAAAAGAATATTCTATTTTCATAGTCTATTTAATTGGTTTAAATCATTTACTGCTTTTAATGCCAACATATTCTTGCTTTTTTGTGTGTGAACTACATTTTTCTTAATTTTTCAGAAACCAAATTTTGTCCTTTTAAATTGTAAAATCTCACTGAAGATAAGAACTCAGAGATTTAGAAAGTGTAATTTGAAGTGAGAAACTCATTTTCACTTTTATTGGTGTGTTTCCTACTAGATAGACCCATTCCTACTGGATAGACAGTACAAACTGGACCAGGGATAGATCTTTCATGAGCTGGATGCCAAAATGTTACGATTTTTATGAAATCAGAGATTAAAAGCAAAGTTAAAAAGCAAAGTCATCACTTTGCTGACAAAGGTCCGTATAGTCAAGGCCATGGTCTTTCCAGTAGTCACATAGGGATGTGAGACTAGACGATAAAGAAGGCAGAGCACTGAAGAACTGGTGGTTTTGAACTGTGGTGTTGGAAGAGACTCTTGGGAATCCCTTGGAAAGCAAGGAGATCAAACCTGTCAATCTTAAAGGAAATCAACCCTGAATACTCTTTGGAAGGACTGATGCTGAAGCTGAAGCTCCAACACTTTGGCCATCCGATGCAAAGAGCTGACTCACTGGAAAAGATCCTAATGCTGGGAAAGACTGAAGGCAGAAGAAGAGAGAGACAGAAGGTGAGATAGTAGGATGGCATCACTGATTCAGTGGACATGAATTTGGGCAAACTCCAGGAGATGATGAGGGACAGGGAAGCCTGGCACGCTGCAGTCCATGGGGTCATGAAGAGTTGGACACAACTTAATGACTAAACAACAGACTCCATTTTGGATGCTTCATAAATAATAAATAACAATGATAAAGCAACACTTACTAAGTATTTCCTGGGTGCCAAAAAATGCCCCATATGTTACCTCTTTTATTCCTTAAAATACAACTATGAAATATGCAACATTGTCCCCATCTTACTGAGAAACCTGAGGTTCTGAGAGACTGAATGCCTCAGTCATTAAGGCAGAGCTTGGATATAAATGCATATCTGGCTGAACCTTGCATTCCGGGTTATAGACATCCTGGTCTCAGAACTGAAAGACCAACTCACTGATGCTCCTTTCTTTCACACTTCTGGCTGAAACAGGATTCCTGATTCCACACCCAGAAAATGCAAAAGGCTTCTTATCCTTAAAGTTTCTTCTCTGTATGACCTGTACTCTTCACAGCCTTTGCACAGCAGAAATGTTTCACTCAAATAACTTTTAAGAACCTTTTAGAAGTATCAAGTGGGGGAAAAAATGGTCTCTAGAGGGTAGTACAAACTGGATCAGTGATAGATCTTTCATGAGCTGGATGCCAAAATGTTATGATTTTTATGAAATCAGAGATTAAATACTGCACAAAGTTGATGTGTTTTACAACTGATGTAGCTGGTTTCATATGCCATCATCTTCCAATAACTATAATTTTACTTCTGTTCCTGGGACATGTGGAACTCTTTAAAAAAAAAAAAAAAAACCCGAAATGAGCATTTGGCTGAACCCATAATGTACAGACTCAATTTTGAGAATGGGCAGTGGGCCATACTCATAGAATGTCAGAACTAAAAAAGAAACAGAGATAAAACTTAGTTTCACCAGTTTTTAAAGAAGAGAATCAGGGAGATCACTTGGATAGATAGGGACATCACACAAATGAGGACTGGCGTCCACTGGAGACATTGTTCCATGACCACTGTTCCATGCTACCACATCTCAATAATGGCTGAGAGATCATATTCACACTCTCAGATTGAGTTTTAAGTTCACTCTCTTTATTGCTATGCTGTGTACATCGTTAAATATACAGCAACTTGAAGCTATAAGTTTTGTTTTGGATATCCTTTCCTGTGAGTTTCTCTTGATGAATGCTAATCACCTGCTTCTCCATTATTTTCCCTTCTATTCCACACCTGTTGGGCTCCACAGCCTCTGGTTTTACAAATTTACCTCAGCATTTATCTTTCTCCCCTCTCATATTTCGATGCCAAACTTTTTATGTGCCTTCATTTGGAACAACGAGAGTGGAACTAAAGCCTGACAGAAGCCAGGGAAAAGGTTAGGATCAAAGAACAGTCTTATAATACAGGCAGGCTCGAACAAGGGACCCACTGAGGACAAGTTAGGGATGGAGTGAGAAGAGAAGAAACTCGGAGGGACAGCATTAGGGTTGGAGAAAACAGACCAAGAGGAGTCATCAGTATCCAGAAAAGTGTGGCAAACTCACCTTCCATTCAGATAAGTGCCTGTATTTGATGGGCTTCCCAGGTAGCGTGGTTGTAAAGAATCTGCCTGCCAGTGCAGAAGATGCAAGAGCCACAAAAGACATGGGTATGATCCCTGGGTCAGGAAGATCCCTGGAGAAGAAAACAGCTACCCACCCCAGTATTCTTGCTTGGGAAATGCCATGGAAAGAGAAGCCTGATGGGCTACAGTCCGTGGAGTTGCAAAGAGTCAGATATGACCTAAGTGACTAAGCACACACACACTTTCAGTGATGTGTGTTGGGAAAGTTGGGGCAGGGCAACGGCAGAGTCCAGGCAGGGTTCACTTTCAATGCAGTGTTAAGGTGGGTAAATGGACTGGGTCAAGCTTGCGAATCCTCATTCTCTGGGAACAAACACCATCATGAGACCTAGTAAATACAAGACCGTTTTCAGCCATGTATGGTAAAGAGGGAGGCAGCGAAGAAAGCTAGGTTGAACTGGGCAGGTTGTCAGAGACCCATCAGAACACATAAGGGTTCAGAACCAAGGGCCAATCCAGCAGAACTGATGCAATGAAACAGAGACAGGGAGAAATCCAGCCGTGTGGAGGGACCAACAATGCAGATAGTAAGGCAAGGCTGCATGCAGCTCAGGACCTAGTGGGCCTAGCACTGATTTTGTGGCTTTTGGCAGCAAAATGTGTCTTGTCTTCTATTGCTTGACAGATTGCAGTCTCCTACTTTAGTCTCTCCTGAATCAAGAAATGAGTTAGACTTCAGTTCCCAAAGCTGAGCTAGAGAAAACTGAGGCTGGCCCAGGCCATGTGTGGCATGCAGAATGACATCAGAGGAGACAGAGAAATTGATGGCAAAAGGAAACATGACAGCTGAGCTAGTATTGCAGCACTAACTATGAAAGAGACTTAATGTCCATAAAACAGCAGCTTTGAAACTATGACTAAGCCTGCTCTGAGAATTTTCCTTCTCTATGAAACAGGCACTGAATAGGCTAGCTTCCTGGACTCTAACCAGCTCAGGACCCACATGCTCCAAAGCTGTAAAATGTAACTCTCTGTGATTCACTCTGGATTTATTGCCTGTAGTATCCAGCAGAGCCTGACACCCTGAGAGGAAGATTCCCAGGCAGTTTTGGAATCACTGCTTCCATAAACCTAAGTTCCTAGTCTTAAGCACCCTACAACACATGACAGCTTTGGGGAGCAGCAAGCGATTCCCAGGAAGTACAGTGGTAAAGGATCTACCTGCCAATGCAGAAGGTGCAGGAGACCTGTGCCTTTTTCTTGCCTACTCACAAAAAGAGAGAGGTTTAAAAACACACATATAATTTTACTTTCATTTTAATGGCTTTTCCTTAGGAAATTAATCATCTGTATAATATAAGGAATTATATTTTTAAAGCTCTCTCTTTTTGTTGGTATGCAAAAAAAAAAACCTGTCAGATTGCTGTAGTGAAGGAAAAAAAGATATTACTATGGAATCACATTTATTTTTTAAGAACTTTAACAAATTCTGAAATTTTTATCTTGTAATTATTCAAATGCACCATAGTTCCTACATATGCTCAAAGGTTTTACTTATAGTTTCTGAAAGAACAGGAAAATTTTAGGACACTGGTTTACAAACCAGTTGGCAATAAACATAAGCATATAACTAGAAAAGATCAACGTGTGATCTTGATTTTTTTTTTTTCAATCTGTCCTGGCTGTTTTATGTAGGGTCTGCCTGGAAGGGTTATCAGTAAGGTTCTTGTCAGGAAAATCGACACAATTCTAGGTTTTTCAGAGAAGAAATTTAATTGAGGGGATTGGTTACACCAATGGTAGATGAGGTCAGAGAGAAAACTGGGGGTGATGAGGTAACTCAGAAATGAGTTAACTGAGTGTTCTGTTTCTTGATTTTTGCATATCAGAGTATCTCAAGCTTCAGGGGCTTAAAACAACCATTTCTTATCCTTATCTTTCACAGTTCTGGGATCTGGGGTGGCTCAATTCACATGATGATGGAGGTTGCAGTCACCTTGAAATCTTACTTGCTCATCTGCATTATAGTTGATGCTGGCTGTTGACTGGGACCTTTTAGCGGTCCAGCACTCCAGCGCTCTTGCCTGGAAAATCCCATGGACAGAGGAGCCTGGTAGGCTGCAGTCCATGGGGTTGCAAAGAGTTGGACACAACTGAGTGACTTCCCTTTCACTTTTCACTTTCATATATTGGAGAAGAAAATGGCAACCCACTCCAGTATTCTTGCCTGGAGAATTCCAGGGATCGGGGAGCCCAGTGGGCTGCTGTCTATGGGGCCTCGGACACGACTGAAGCGACTTAGCAGCAGCAGCAGCAGCAGCAAGAGACACAATCTTAGGTTTGGAAACCAGTCCTGAATATTCATTGGAAGGACTGATGCTGAAGCTGAAACTCCAATACTTTGGCCACCTGATGCGAAGAACTGACTTATTGGAAAAGACCTTGATGCTGGGAAAGATTGAGGGCAGGAGGAGAAAGGGACCATAGAGGATGAGATGGTTGGATCGCATCACCGACTGATGGACATGAGTTTGAGCAAGCTCCAGGAGTTGGTGATGGACAGGGAAGCCTGGCATGCTCCAGTCCATAGGGTCACAAACAGTTGGACACAACTGAATGACTGAACTGAACTGAAGAGACACAATAACCAAATGTAATGTGTGGTCTTAACATAGACAAATCAACTTTAAAGGACATTTTACAGCCAATTTTGAAAATTTGAAAATGATCTTGGTGTTAGATGAGATAAAAATTTACTGGATAAGAAAGATAAGGATCATTGACTAAGAAAAGCAGCTTACAAAACAGGATGTACAAAATTAATATGTTTACTAAGGCATTAATGGTGCTGATACCTAAGGGAGTGAGAAAGTAATGTTTGTTTTTATTTTGCTCATTTTGTGTTCTAACTTTCTCTAACTCATATGCATTATATTTGTATCTATAAAAGAAATTATTCTATTAAAAGCCTTTTAAAAATTATGACATATCTGTGGACTCAAAATCATATAGAATCTGTTTCTCAGTCAGATTCACAATTTCAAAAATGCAACATAAGGCTGAGAAACAAATTTATTTTCAAGAACCTTGAATCCAGACAGAACTTATAGGCAGACCCCCACATGGGGATCAATGTACTTTCTCTTGGATTTAAATAGATATTAGTGATTCTGAACAAAGCACAAAAGAAAAGGAAATTAAAGTGTCCCTCTAAACTAATTTCCTCTCTCTTGTCTCAGCACATGAAAATATCTAAGTCTCTCCATCTTAAACTAAACATGATGCCCCCCAACAGTTCTATCCTTGATTTTATCCTTCTCTTTATTTTTATTTTATATATTCCTACAAAGCAGATCATCATCTATAGTGATGACTCCCAAATACATATTTTCATTCCTGATTGCTCTGCTAAGAACAGATAAACATTTCCATTGGAATTCTCAAAGGACCTTAGAATTCAAACTATCTACCATTAAATTTAATCACTTTGTTCTTGTGAAACATAATATTAATTTTAGATTTCTAATACATATTAATGATAGTGATATCAAGTCAGAAACATAACGGTCATTGAAAATTTTCCTCCATAATCCCACTACCCATACACATTACTAGTCATTCATAGATACCCTGATAATCTATCTATGCAGAAAATCTATGTAGCTACTAAAACTAATAAATGAGTTTTCAAGGTTTCAGGATAAAAGATCAATGTTCAAAAATCATTGATTGTATTTCTACTAACAACCACTGGAAATTGCAGTTAAAATATATTTTTACAATAGTGTAAACACATGAACTATGGATAAGGGGCTTCCCAGATGGCACTGGTGGCACAGAATCCGCCTGCCAATCTAGGAGATGCAAGAGATGCACGTTTGATCCCTGGGTCAGGAAAATCCCCTGGAGTAGGAAGTGGCAACCCTCCAGTATTCTTGCCTGGAAAATTCCATGAACAGAGGAGACTGGCAGGCTACAGTCCATGGGGCCACAAAGAGTCAGACACAACTGAATGACTGATCACACTTAGGAATAAATATGCTAAAACATGGACACTGAAAACTATAAAATATTGAGAAGAGATATTCAAGAAAATCTAACTAGATGGAGAAATATGTCATGCCTGTGGATCACAAGACTTAATTTAGCTAAGGTGGCAATCTTCTAAAATGATTGTACAGATTCTAAGTAGGTTGCAATCAAAATCTCAGAAGCTTCTTTATAGAAGTTGACAAGTAATTCTAAAATTTACTTGGAAATGCACAGGAACTAATATAGCCAAAATAACTTTGAAAAGAAGAACAAATTTCTTTTACCTTACTTAAAAATTTAGCATAAAAGTATTGGTTCCAAGATAGATAGATTGATCTATGGAATAGAACAGATAGTACAGAAATATATCAATTCACATATAGTTAATTGATTTTCCACAAAACTTCAAAGACAATTCCATGGAAAGTCTTTTTAACATAGATATCTACACATATACAAATGTTAATATGTATATATATAAACTTCAATTGAATTTTATACCCTATACAAATATTAACTCAGAAATGGATTACAGATATAAATATAAAGTATAATGCTATAGAACCTCAAAAGCAAAGTATAAGGGAAATTTTCTGTGTTTTATTTAGGCCAAGATTTCTCAGAAAAGATATCAAAAGCACAATACATAAAATAAAACATTAATAAGTTGGATTTCATCAAAATGAAGAACTTCTGTTCTCAAAAGAGTTTGTCATTCAGTCGTGACTGACTTTTTGCCACCCCATGGACTATAGCCCGCCAGGCTCCTCTGTCCATGGAATTCTCCAGGCAAGAATATTGTAGTGGGTTGTCATTCCCTTCTCCAAAGGATCTTCCTGACCCAGGGGTTGAACCCAGGTCTCCTGCATTGCAGGGGAATTCTTTGCTATCTGAGCCACTGTTCTCCAAAGTGAAGTGAAGTGAAGTGAAAGTCATTCAATCGTGTCCAACTCTTTGCAACCTTCAGGCCGGAACACTAGAGTGGGTAGCTTTTCCCTTCTCCAGGGAATCTTCCCAACCCAGGGATCAAACCCAGGTCTCCCACATTACAGGCAGATTCTTTAGCAGCCGAGCCACAAGGAAAGCCCAAGAATACTGGAGTGGGTAGGCTATCCCTTCTTCAGCGGATCTTCCCAACCTAGGAATCAAACCAGAGTCTCCTGCATTGCAGACAGTTTCTTTACCAACTGAGCAATTGGGGAAGACCCCATTCTCCAAAAGGCACCATGAAAACAAAACAAAACAAAACAAAACAAAAATGACCAAACTATAAACTGAGAGAAAATATTTGAAAATCTCATATCTGATAATGGACTTTTATCCAAATACAAAGAGAAATATCAGACCATAATAAAAAAAAAAATTAAAAAGAGTAAATGATTTGAACATTTTGCCCAAGATTTACTGATAGCAGATAAGCCCTTGTACAATGCTCAACATTATCCATCATTAGGGAAATGCAAATAAAAGCCATACCATGATACTACTACACACCCATTAGAATGTCTACATTTAAAAGCCTGGTCATATCAAGTCATAACAAGTATTAGGGGGTATGGATAACTGGAACATATGAGAATGCATGTTGCTGATAGGAATGTAAATTGATGCTACTTTGAAAGACCATCTAATAGTTTCTTAAGCTAAACATACATCTACTCATTGGAAAAGACCCTGATGCTGGAAAAGATTGAAGGAGGGAGAAGAGGATGACAGAGGATGAGAAGGCTGGATGGCATCACCGATGAGCTGGACATGAGTTTGAGCAAGCTCCAAGAGACGGTGAAGGACAGGGAAGCCTGGTGTGCTGCAGTCCATGGGGCCACAAAGAGTCAAACATGACTGAGCTGACTGACTGAACAGCAACAACTAAATGACCCAGTCCTTCCAATCCTAGGTATTTGCTCAAAAGAAATAAAAACATGTGTACATTAAAAAGAAAAATGTGTAGATGGATGTTTATAAGCAGCTTTATTTGTAACAGCTAAAAACTGGAAATAATCCAAATGTCCATCACTGAGTACATGGATATAAAAATTGATTCTTCTATTCAGACAACAGAAAAACCATTCAGCAGTAGAAAATGAATAAACTACTAGAACATCCATAACTTATAAAAAAATTTCAAAATGATTATGCTGACACCTCATTTTTTAGTAAACACATATATAAACCTAATTAAAAACTGATTTTTATTATTATTAATTTAATATCATTAAGAAAACTGAAGTGGGTAGCCATTCCCTCTCCAGGGGATATTCCAAACCCAGGAATCAAACCCAGTTCTCCCACATTACAGGAAGATTCTTTACCATCTGAGCCACCGGGGAAGCCCATAATATTATAAACTGCACACATTTATGCATTGTGATTTTCTACTCATATCTTGTTGGAGGAGGTCATCAAGAAAACATGACTATCAGCTGACTGATGAGCTGAACCTAGGCAACCAGAGGCTCCTCACTGTCTCCCCTGCTGGAGTCATTTCAAATGTAGATCTGAGATAGCAGTATTTTGTTGAGACCATCTAGATGTATATGTAACTGAACCCAGTTAAAACCTCTCCATAAAATTTTAAGATTCTGGTGGATGGGTGTGGAGATCATAAAAGCTCCCTTGCTTATTAAAACTGCCACTTGCCTTGGACAAGTATCTATTTAGGTCTTCTGTCAATTTTTTAATCAGGTTGTTTGTTTGTTTTTGCTGTTCAGTCTCTCAGTCATGTCTGACTCTGCAACACCATGGACTGCATCACACCAGGGTTCCCTGTCCTTCACCGTCTCCCAGAGCTTGCTCAAACCCATGTCTATTGAGTCAGAGATGCCATCCAATCATCTTATGTTCTGTGATCTCCTTCTCCTCCTGCCTTCAATCTTTCCCAGAATCAGGGTCTTTTCTAATGTTTAATATTAAGTTGTATGAACTGTTTGTATATTTTGAAAGTTAATATCTTATCTGTAGCATCATTTGCAAATAGTGATATTTCCTTCCAGTTCCTAGGTTCTCTTTTCACTTTGTTTGTGATTTTCTTTGCTGTGCAAAAGCTTTTAAGTCTAATTAGGGTACCATTTGTTTATTTTTTTTATTTCCAATGTTCTAAGAGACAGATCTAAAAATATGTTGCTGTGATTTACGTTGGTATTGTAAAGTAAAATAAAAAAATAAATAAATAAAAATAAAAAATAAATAAATAAATAAAAATAAAAAAATAAAATCAATGCAAATCTCTCACAAAAAAAAAAAAAAGAATGTTCTATCTATGTTTTCCTCTAGGAGTTTTTTGTACCTGGTCTTACATTTAGGTCTTAAATCCCTTTGAGCTTATTTTTGTGTACAGTGTTAGAGAGTGTTCTAATTTTATTTTTTACATATGACTGTTCAGTTTTCCCAGTACCACTTACTAAAGAGACTGTCTTTTCCCCCTTGTATATTTTTGCCTCCTTTGTCAAAGATTAATTGCCCATAATTGCATGGGTTTATTTCTGGTCTTTCTACTTTATTCCACTGATTATGTCTGTTCTTTTACTAGTGTCATATTGTTTTGACTACTGTAGCTTTGTAATATAGTCTGAGGTCAGACAGTGTGAATACTCAAGCTCCATTCTTATTTGTCAAGATTGATTTGGCTATTTGGGGTCTTTTGTGTTTCCATAAAAATTAAAAAAATTTTTGTTCTAGACATAGAAGCAGCCTAAATGTCCATCGACAGATGAATAGACAAGTTGTGGTCCATATACACAAAAGAATATTACTTAGTCATAAAAAAGAATGAAGCAATGTCATCTGCAGCAACATGGATGGATGTAGAGATTACCATACTAAGTGAAATAAAACAGAGAAAGAAAAATATCATATAATGCCACTCATATGTGGAATCTAATTGTTAAAAAAAAAATACAAATGAACTTATTTACAAATAGAAGCAGACTCACAGATATCAAAAATGACATTATGGTTACCAAAGGGGGAAATGGGGGGAGGGATAAGTCAGGAGTTTGGGATGAAACCCACACATTATGTAAGATAGAAGACCTATGGAGAGCTACTGTATAGCACAGGGAACCCTACTCAATTTTCTGTGATAACCTATACGGAAAAGAATCTAAAAAAAGAATAACTGAATCATTTTGCTATACTCTTGAAACTAACACAACACTGTAAATCAATTATGATCCAATAAAATTAAAATATTTTTAAAAAAGAAATACGGAGACTCCAGAGAGACACGATTAAGAAAATAAAAAACTTTTCAGTATAACCGTTAGAGCTTTACAAGTTAATAAAAACGCTTTCCCCTATATTTAGAATCAAACACCTCAAACTTGCTGCAAAATACTGTAGGCTCTGGGTATAAGACTTGGTTAGAGATAGAAAGAAAGACTGAACATTTGCTCCCCTGGAGGAGGAATTAATGATGTGGCTTCTTTGTACCTTCTCTAGGGCAAAAACCACTGGGTTTTATGCACCAGTCAATCTATTAACAAGCCTATTTCTTATATCAACTTGGAAGCAGGCCCTATTTCAGATGAAAATCTAAATGTCAAAAGTCTAGGTAATTTTTATTCTTAACACTCCTCTGAAGTTGACTATCTTTTTTTACTATGACACTACAGGGGATACTTTAGGTTAGAAATGAAGTAATATGCCCACATACAGTTTTTGAAATGACACTAACCTTCTATTTCTGATTCATCTTCCTTTATTGCCTCATGTTCTTTTTGTAAAGATTGCTTCCAAATGTTCCATTTCTAATCAAAAAATTTTATATCACTCCTAAGAGACTAAATATGTTTTTTTAATTAAGTGATTTATAACAGTATAGAATTTGCTTACAGCTGGTTCAGCCATGTTGAAATTCACGGTCAAAGTTTCCACCATCTGGAAAGGTGCTGATTAACCCCTGAGTGTATGCAACAGTTTACATAATGCCATTATGTTCATTTTTCTAAATTTTACTTTATCAACTCAAGAGTCTTTATATGTTTTTTTAAAAATTCTTATTATTTGCATTTGTTTGCTGAGGCTACCATATCAAAGTACTACAAACTGGGTGGCACAAATAACACAGAACTTTTGTCTCATAGTTCTGGAAGCTAGAAGTCTGAGATCAAGGTGTTAATAGAGTTGATTCTTTCTAGGGGCAAGGAGCATCTCCTCCAAGCCTCTCCTCTAGCTTCTGGTGGTATGCTATAATAATTGGCATTCCTTGACTTGTGCAAGCGCCACCCAATCTCTGCCTTCATTGTCACATGATATTCTTCCTGTGTGTGTATCTGTACCCATACTTCCCCTTTTATAAGGACACCAGCCACATTAGATTAGGGCCCACCCGAAGGACTTCACCTTAACTAGTTACATTTGCAATGACCCTATTTTCCAATAAGGTCACATTCTCAGCTACTAGGGGATAGGACATAGGATTTTGGGGGAGACATCATTCAACCCCTCACAGACATGTGCTACATTAGGAAAGTTATATCACTCCATCTTGTTGATGGTCTTAAGAAAATTGTTTTCATCTTATGAAAACAAGCATGAAGAAAGTAAATGTAAGTGCATTTCGTTGGTACACTAACATCAACAATATGGAGCAATAATATAATGTAATAGTCAAATAGAAGTACTAAAGTCAAATCAATCCAACCAGTAGTTCAATTGTAGACCCTCTAGTTTATGCTCAGCCTCCCTTACCTAGGATCTTTTGGTTATTGTTTGCTGCTTTCTAACTATACACATACATATATATTCACTGTCTCCTGATCAATTTTATAAATATTAAATAAAATAAAATATATGACCTCTAGCTCTGGGTGCAGTCCACTGGTTTTAGTCATCAAGTCTTAAACATAATAGCTCTGTGAAGTGCAGCAAGTGGGACTATTTAAGCTTGTTTCACAAGTATTGACAAGTAGGGTAGCAAGTAAATTTCATTTCTCTGTTAGTGCCAACTCTAGTCAGTAGGTACATTGAATCACTAATATGTTTAACTAAAGACTGAGGTGTCCTGATTGTTCTCTTCCTCAAATCATGCTTCTCCCTGATTTCTTGTTTATGAATTATCTTCCTCCATACCATCTAACAGTACTAACAATCTCTCTGTCCCCACTTCATTGGCCCTTGAAAATCAGCCCTGTGCTTCATTTTCTGGTTTGCCTCTCTTGACTTGTGCACCAAGTATCTTCCAGGTGGTATAATCTGGAAGCAAACTAGGCTCTGTAAGTCAACGCCCTGTTCCTAAGCTTCCAAAGCTATAAACACAGCAAGGACCATATTCCTGAGCCTCTCAGCTGTGGCTGCTGTCAAGAAAATTGTGGAAATATAAGGCCAGCACACTAGTGTCCATTTCTTGGTTTCATGGACTGAGAGGAAGAGCAGAGGCTTCTTGCTTCCAGTGGGCTCAGAAACAATGGCTTCCTAGAGGGACACAGAAAAATGGCTTGCCTAGTGGGACGCAGAAACAATGGCTTGCCTAGAGGGACACTGATGCAGTCTTCTAAAAACATTTCTGCAAACCCAACCTACCTTGCTTCCTTTAGCTTCTCCAATTATTTTCAAAGCACCTATTTTGGGGGCAGGTAACCTCTTTCTGCTTCAAATACTTAGAGTGGTTTTCAAAATTATAGCAGATTTAAATGAATATGAGGGATAGGGCAGAGCCATGAAGAGCTTATGGCACAGAAATACAATTTCAAACTGAGCATTAGACATTAGACATTGGACACCTCTATTATTTTCTTTGGATTAATTCCTTGTGGGAGTTTTTGTTGCATACATCACACCATATCAAATCCCAGCTACATGCAACCTCACCCCTTGTTTCTAGATTGTTTCTGACTTGCCAAATTCTCCCTAATTGCAGAGAAATCCACTGTCCTCATTTCCCAACCCAAACCTAGTTCTCAGGCCAATTTTGTACACCAAAACCCAGCAGCACAAAATAATCCATCTAACAGGAACTACTGTCTTCTACGGCAGTAGTGCTTGTACACAATAATTTCTTCATTCACTAGATGATAATAGTCGATGTGAAAGCCAATGGAACAAGAGCTGATATGTCACATGAGAAGTTTAAAGTGTGATAAAGTGTGACCATATGGTGTAATCAGAGATTATCAAGTTTCCTCCATCACATGACAGGAGAAAAGCTTGACGTACTTCCCAAAGGGATACCACTGGGAGCAGAATGAAAAGCCAAGTCAGCATCCAAAAGCCTGTTTGCTCGCTCGCACTCTCTCTCTCTCATCTCCAACTCCCAGTTATGGAAATCGATCCTGCCTGGGCACTTCCAATCTGAATACACAGGTCTTTAATCCAGTGCTATTTTTCCAAGTTATTTCAATTGCTGTGTTTCCTTCTATCTATCCCTCTTTCCTTTTTTTAGAATCTCTAGCCTTTATGCTTCAGAACTCCTGATGATGCCTCAAAATCTCATAGCTTATTCCTCATGATTTTATCCTCTTTGAATCTTTGCTGTTTTACAATGTTTTTTAACTTGACCCTCCAGGATGATCTCTATGGTGACTAAAGTGAAAGTCACTCAGTCATGTCTAACTCTTTGTGACCCCATGGACTGTAGCCCACCAGACTCCCCTGGCCATGGAATTTTCCAGGCAAGAATACTGGAATGGGTAACCATTCCCTTCTCCAGGAGATCTTCCCTACCCAGGGATCAAACCTGGGTCTCTCACATTGCAGGTAGATTTTTTACCATCTGAACCACCAGGGAAGCCCATCTCTTCTCAATCCACCCACTCAGATTTTAAATTTTTAAATTGTCAGATTTTTAAATCTCAGAAAATCTTTGTAAAACTATAATAGAATCTCCTTAAGCTTTCTCTTAAAACATTTTGTTGTGGTTATTCTAGTAGTCATCTGTTTCCTCTAACAGTTTTATTACTATACTAGAAGATTTTTCCTATCCTTTTATCCATTCTTTCTCTCTCTTTCTCGCTCACCCTGCCTCTCTCTCTCCTCTTGTTTTATCTCAAAAACACTGCTGCTCAATCTCCTCAGACTACAATAATTTCTTTAGCATCCCCATAAGTTTATTTACATCCCAAGCTAATAGAGTACCTGTGAGTGATGGAAATCGCACAAGAAGAAGCGTGACTGCTGATCTCCAAATCAGGACATCAGGAGGGTCACAAGGCCGTGACAGTCAGCAGGTCTCCCAAGAATGACCACTAACAGAGTGATGATGCTCTTTTCTCTGGGGGATCCACAGAACTCAGAGGAACACCTTTCTTCAGGAGCAAAAGAATTCAGATTTCCCTCCCGGGCTAACTGCCGGGCCCAGAACTGAGAATCATCCTAAAAATCCAGCCCCTAGAAAGGTCAAAGTGTTCACACACCCTACATCTGGCACCTGTTTCTCTATGGAGACAAGAGTTGATAGTTGGATTAGAGTTGAGGATGGATGTGTCAGGCCACCATCTCATCAGAATTCTGATCACTTCGATGTAGATGGAAGAGACAAAAATAAAGATGACAGGCAAGATAGATTGAAACAGCCAGTATTGTTTGGTTTATGCCTTATCACTTTCCACAAAAGATTTAATATGACTTACGGTAGAGTACACACAATAAAACAGCAAAATGTAAACAGAGATTGAAAATAAGAACCAAGCAATACATAATTTAGAAGAGATCTAGACAATGAAAAGTGGAATCAGTAACTTTTATCTTGAGCTGGATCAATGGGCAGATTAGCCATGAGGTTGCCTGGGACACTGATGTCTAATGGATAATAAAACTTTACTGGGGTAAATTCACACAATGTAAATTGCTCCCATTCCCATTAAAGTAGATAGAATGAAGTCAAAATTCTAGATACTCCTTAATGTACTACTTTATCTTTTTTCCTTCCAGTTTCACTGAGATATAATTGACATATGTCAATATGTAAGTTTAAGGTGTACAACATAATGATTTGACATGAAATAACTTACACAGTAAGTTTAATGAGCATCTCATATAGATACAAAAATAAAAGAAAAAGAAAATAAATTTTTTCTTGTGACGAAAACTCAGGATTTAATCTCAAGAACTTTCATATATTAACATATGGCAAAGTTAATTATATTTATCATGCTATGTATTGCATCCCTAGTACTTACTTATCTTAAAACTAGAAGTTGTGCCTTTTGACTGTCTTCATCCAATGGCCCCTCACCCTCACCTTCCTGCCTAACCTCTGATAAGCACAAATATGATCTCTTTGCTACTTTATCTTTTGAAAATTTCTCTCCTACCCTTACAAAATTTTAGTGAGTTAGGTGTCAGCAAAATGAGCTGAGGTTCTAAAAACAAAACCAGATGTAGATCTGCTTATGGGGATGAGTAATTCAGTTTATTAAAATTAAAATCTGTACTTCTAAAATGTTGTCTTGAAACTCTATAACCCCATAACATCTACAAATTAAAAATTATAGCAGAAAAATGGAAAGATAAAAATTAGATAAATAGAAAAGATTTGACACATATTTTAGATAGTATTAATGCCTACCTCCTTTTACCATGCTTTGCAGATACTCCATTTTTTACAAACTGAAGGTGTGTGGCAACCCTGCATTGTCAGATGATGGTTAGCATCTGTTAGCAACAAAGTAATTTTTTTGAATTAAGGTATCTTCATTGTCTTTAGACCTAAGGCTACTGCACACTTAGTAGGCTATAATACAGTATGAACATAAGTTTGATATGCACTGCAAAACCAAAAAACTCATGTGACTGACTTTAAGACAATATTCACTTTATTACAGTAGTCTGGCACCGAACCTGCAATATCTCCAAGGGAGGCCTGTATGTGATTCTCTCTGTTATAACTTCTTAGGAAGAAGTTTCTCCTCACCGCCACTACATAAAAGTTTAAAATAAATTTTTAAAATTTCTATCTGGAAAAAAATTCAAGTCTGTAACCTGCTTATTAAGTCCTACATCTCACCGTGCCCTTATGTGAAGCACATTCAGCAATAAGCCTTATTCAAACAGTTCTAACTCAGTTTCAGCTTTCCCAGAAACCACAATCTTTACTACAATAACATATTATCTACCTTGTTCAAGTACCTATCTATGGAAATATCTAGAATTATTTTTAAATTTATAACATTTGAAGGAAAAAAATTGTTTAATTGATAACTACTAGTCACATACTTTGAATGGGAGCAAGTGAGTTTCTCTATAAACTGCATGGACACTAGAATTCCTAGCAGAAAGTGAGATCAAACCAGTAAATCCTAAAGGAAATCAATCCTGAATATTCACTGGAAGGACTGGTGCTGAAGCTGAAGCTCCAAATCTTTGGCCAACTGATGCAAAGAGCTAACTCATTGGAAAAGATCCTGATGCTGGGAAAGATTGAGAGCAAGAGGAGAAGGGGATGGTGACAGAGGATGAGATGGTTGGATGGCATCACCGACTCAAACTCATGAGTTTGAACAAACTCAACAAACTCAGGCTTTCTTGTCTCATCAAGGACAAGAAAGCCTGATGTGCTGCAGTTCATGGGGTTGCATGAACTGTTGCTAAGTTCATATCATGCTAAGTCATAACTTAGCAACTGAACAGCAACAACAAAGTGACTACAAACTATGTAACTTATTTCATAAATCCCTTAGCTAGATCCCCCAAATGCATAGAATCTCTCCAAAGCTACACACCATGAGAGAAAGTATGTCAGAGGAAAATGTACAGTGGAGAAAGTAGTCTTAGCTGGTTGCTGTTAAAATACTGTGGTTTTTCTTTTTTTCAAATTTTACAAAACCATGACCATTAGATGTCACTGCTAGGGCCCCTCTTTGCAGGGCCTGAGATGGGGCTAGTGCATATGAGGGGCCCTGGGGCTTCAGCTTCACAGAAAATCCACCTCTGCAAATACCCTTCCCCAAAGCCAGGGAACCAACTTAATCAGAAGCCTTCACTTTTGTTAATAAGAGGGAAAATATTTCTAGGATTCTCAAGAAATATAAAAGAATCAGTTAACTTCTTATAAGACCACCTTTACACTCCCCTTTTTAAACTTTTAACTTTTTATTTATTTTTATTGAATTACAATGGGCTTCCCTGGTGGCTCAGATGGTAAAGAATGCACCTGTAATGTGGGAGATCTGAGCTTGATCTCTGGGTTGGGAAGATCCCCTGGAGGAGAGTAGGGCAACCTACTCCATTATTCTTGCCTGGAGAATCTGCATGTACAGAGGAGCCTGGTGGGCTACAGTCCATGGGGTCACAAAAAGTCGGACACAACTGAGCAACTAAACACCACACAGTTGATTACAATGTTGTTAATTCCTATTTTACAGCAAAGTGATTCGATTTTACATATATACACATTCTTTTTTAATATTCTTTTCCATTATGATTTATTATGACTTTTTTTATTTACAGATAATTGCTTTACAATGTTGCATTAGTTTCTTCCATACAATAATGTGAATCAGCTATAAATATACATATATCTCCTCCCTCTTGAGCTTCCCTCCCGCATACTCCCCTTTTAATTTACTTATTTTCTTAGATTAGTCTTGTTGCTTTGAAAAACCTGAGGAGCATCCAGGCAAAGACAAGCAAATGATTTATAGCCAGGAATAAAACATATTGATGTATTGGTTGTTCAGCTTATGACATTTTGAAACCTGAGAACATTCTAGAACATTTCGCTCTAACCCTAACTTTGGTTTGCCCATGTTGTATTACCATTTCAGATTCATCTTAACCTTGCAAATGCTAAGCTGAAAAGATTCTGTGGCACTTAGCCACAGGTAGTTCCTCTTCTGACTTGTTTTCATTTCAGCATGATCCTCTGAGGAGTCACTGAGTTAATTCAATTTTCAGCCCCATTAATCTGGAACTTCAGATCAAAAGACAGATGATGCAGCTCCCCAATAGATTGGCAGGGCAGAAGCAAATGTGGCAGCAACATCTCAAAACTCCTCTTGCTGCCTACAAAATTAGTGTGCACGCCATTCCCCAGCCCCGACCTGCTTGAGGATGGCTCCTTAAATGTGGTGTTTGGGGGAGGCTACTGCATGTCTCTTCATTGTTTGTCATTAATCCTAAGGAGCCTAGTCTTTAAGCATTGTGAAATAGACAGTGCATGGTTTTGGAATCCCTGTGTCTTCCACTGCGTCTCTCCAGTTTGACCATCAATTTCCTTAAGAATCCATAGGTCCCTTTATTGTCCTTCTCCCTTCTAGTAACCTGTTTTTCAGGAAGATATCTGATCAAACAGAAAGCAAGAACAAAATGCCCACACTCGGATATCTCAGGCACCAATCAGTACATTTTAGTGTTTCACCAGCAGTGTTTACGGACACTGGCTGCACATTAAAATTACCCAGAGACTTCTAAAAACAATTCCAATAGCTGGGCTCTAATCCAGTCTAATAAAGCAGGTACTCTAAGGGCCAGATCCAAGCATGGGGACGTTTCTAGTATGTCCCCAGGTGAATCTATTTTGTCATTTTCATTTTCATGGGGAAAGGAAACAGAAGGGAAAATCTGGAGAACCATTTGCAGAATTTCAGGCAACAGAAAGCAAGGGGGGTATTTGAGGGAACAGATGGCAGAGGGCTTTTTCAGCAGCCTGAAAATCCCTGAAGTCCTAGATTTACTTCTCCCATTCAGAGACAGAGGCTGCTCTAAAATTGCTGCACCTATAGCAACCATATTAGCATCAAACAGACCAAGTGAAGGGCCATTATCTTCTAACAATCCAGTCCCAAGACATCTGTGTAAAGTCGCTTTCATATTTCAATTATGGATTTCACCCACTGTCCATTATGCATGTCACAAAGAGTGACAGCAGATGTCAATACAGGACAGAAATTGTTATTTCTCTGTTAATGTTGTTTATTAACAAGTATTATATAAGCCCCCATCTAAAGACCTGCCCTGGGAGCCATTAGGTGAAGTCGCTCAGTCATGTCCGACTCTTTGCGACCCCGTGGACTGTAGCCTACCAGGCTCCTCCATCCATGGGATTCTCCAGGCAAGAATACTGGAGTGGGTTGCCATTTCCTTCTCCAGGGGATCTTCCCGACCCAGGGATCGAACCCAGGTCTCCTGCATTGGAGGTAGACGCTTTAACCTCTGAGCCACCAGGGAAGCCCTTAGGAGAGCCATTAGGAGACTAGGAAACAATGGCCGAACTAATCTTTCCTTAGCTGTACAACATTCTATGACTTTGAGGCAAATCTCTCCTATGAATACTGAACATTTTAGAAAGACCTCTTAGGAGATACAATTTTGGAGTCAACAAAGAGCAAATTATTTCCCCAAACTGTCTCTTTTCTTCTCTGCCTGAAATTCCTGTTTCTTCTAGATGCATCAAAGCAAGTTTCAGAAAGGTAATGCTACACTGTAGCACCTACTGCTTCCTTGGCATACATTGGTCACCAGATCACCTAGAAAAATATATTAAAGTTTAGAGCCCTGAGCAGGAAAGCTCTATACTAGAAGAAGGGATCAGAACAGTACAAGCCTCAGTGAGGCAGTGTGAACACTGCAGCCCTGGAAAGGACATGGGTGCCCAAAAGAAGAGAGCATTCAGAGAAGGCAGGAGAAAAGGCTGGAAGAATCAGGATATCACAGCCTCTACCTGCTTCCCAAGTGTCTCCTGGACGGGTCGGGGCTCTTTGTTTTCAGGACAACCTGGTGCTGGTTTGAACGTTTTTGGCTCTGTGGCCTTCATGTTATTTGACCATTCTCCACCAGTTTTCACCTGACTTCTTGCAACCCGGCTCCCCCTGCTGCCTGCTCCTGGTTTCTGCCTAATTCTTCCTCTCACCAGCTGCCCCCACCACTGCTTGACCCCAAACATAGGGTAGGATGATGTCTCTTTAAAATAAAGTTGAAAAGTGTACAATAGGTCATTGGGAAGCAAAGCAGAAATAAGGTACATGGTGGCAGCGTGTGTGTGTGTGTGTATGTGTGTGTGTGTGTGTGTGTGTGTGTGTGTATGCGCTCAGTCATGTCTGACTCCTTGTTACCCTATGGGTGGTAGCCTGCCGGGTTCCTCTATTCATGGAATTCTCCAGGTAAGAATACTGGAGTGGGCCGCCATGCCCTCCTCCAGGGGATCTCCCCACCAGAGATCAAACCCACGTCTCCTGCATTGGCTGGTGGATTCTTTACCACTGCGCCACCTGGGAAGCCCCTGGTGGTAATAGTAATAGTAGTTGTATTACTAAGACACTGCACATTTATTGTGAACAGGTGTTTCAGCAGTGATCAGGCAATGCTCCTATTTCCAGAAATGCACTCTTCCCTTCCCCTTCCTCTCAATGGGATAGTCTTATACTGTTCTCTGTCTGGAAAGACAGAGCTCGAAGCACATGTGAAAAGGTCACATAAACTCCAGGCTGAATGGAGCAGTCTGAGGATGTGTCCTGCTACATAGCGCATGAGACCTGAGTCTGAATGAATGCGTTTTAGTATTTGTATGTAGAAATTCTAAGGTTAATGCAATCTGTAGAATTATGGGATATACACATATTCAAGGAATTTTTATGACGTTGCTGTTATACACTACCTCTCGTGAGCATTCTTAGAGTATTGGTGCCTTGAAAGTAAATTCAGTGAAACAGAGGAGGATGACATAGAAAGAGGTAGCAGATGCTCAGGGATATTCCTACACTTGTCCCCTCCTTCCTTTGCATCCAGTGCACAGACTTTGAGCCCATGAAGGACAATGGGCCTGACACACTCAGGTTCAAAATCAAGCTCCATTTTTCATAGGCCCTGGCATCTTCAGCATATTATAATGTAAGAGTTTAAGGCCAAAAATGAAGGCTCAATATCCTATGCTACTATTTTTTTTAATTTAAATTTATTTATTTTAATTGGAGGCTAATTACTTTACAATATTGTATTGCTTTTGCCATACATCAGCATGAATCTCCCACGGGTATACACGTGTTCCCATTGAAACGTGTAATATCATATAAGAAACGAATCGCCAGTCCAGGTTCGATGCAGGATACAGGATGCTTAGGGTTATGCTCCTGTCTTATGTATAAAACCAGGAGAGCTTCTGATGGCCTAACAGCAGGTCCTCATCCTAGTCTGTTCCTGTGACTACGGTCGCCAACCCAGACAAAGCTCTTCATCAGAGGGACCAGGCACAGGGTACCCATCCCTGAGTTTTGAGTTTCAGTTCCCTGAAAGGCCTTACAAATATTCAAATCAAGTCCCATCCTCTCCTGGGAACCAGGGGTCACTCCTCCCTCTTGATTCTATTAATATAAAGCCTGACTCACAGTTTCTGGTCATCTATTCTGTTCTAGAGAACAAACCTGCATGGCCCTGACCAGCAGCAGTGTCCTCCTCCCCTCGCTGGGAGTGCATGTGGCTATGGAACCGCTGGCTGTCAGTCTCATCCGTCCACTGTCCACTGTCTTGTGTTCAGCCAGCCTCTTCTCCATATCCCTAGGGCAGGAGTCCCTCCCTCACCAACAGGGTGAGTAGGAGGTGATCGACACATACACATTACCTCTCTTGTCCTTTACTCTATGAAATATGAATTAAAATCACATCAATTATCTTGCACAGTCTCTGGAACAAATGTTCCCTTCTCCCTGAAGATGGGAGCCTCTGATCTCAAGAACCACTTTCTTCGTTGTGACTTACCTGTCCTTTCTTTGAACTCTTAGAGCAAGAATAGCAGTTGTTACTCTAACAATATGTACATTATCTTTGCATATGTATTCATCCTGACTGCCACTCCCAAAACTGGAGGAAATAGTAAAGGAATAGTATAGGAAAGGAAATAGTATATTTTACACTTCTGTCCTATGCCTAAAAACACTTTATGTATGTTTGTGACCATATTAGATGTGAGGTGAAATTTCTACATCATGTCATTGATGGCCACTGAGTGCTATTTGGCTGGCAAATCGACTGATCTGGAGGAGCCAAGATAACTTTGCTTTCGTGTCTAGTACTTCAGTGGAGATGGCTGGAAGGCTGCACTCATTTGAGACTCTCAGCTGCAGCGCTGAGTCGTAAGACTGTATTATACACATGGAAGCACTAGGTTCCAAGAGCAAATGCTTCACGAGTAAAACGGCAAGACTGTTATGACCTATCCTTGGAAGTCACAGGGTGTCATCTCAACATATACTACCAGTCAAGCAGTCACAAGCCCATCGTTTCAAAGAGAGGGGACATAGACTCAATCTATTGGTGGGAAGTATGTCATAGAATTTGGGGCCAGTTTTAAAGCCACTATAGATATTAGTGAAAGTCGCTCAGTTGTGTCCAACACTTTGCAACCCTGTGGACTATACAGTCCATGAAATTCTCCAGGACAGAATACTGGAGTGGATAGTTGTTCCCTTCTCCAGGAGATCTTCCCAACCCAGAGAACGAACCCAGGTCTCCCACATTGCCTGTAAATTCTTTACCAGCTGAGCCACCAGGGAAGCCCAATAGATATTATCCCAGCTCTAAAAAGAAGTAAATTTGGACTAACAGAAGGATTGAAAACTTGCTCTATGTCATGCAGCAGAGGCACCATACTGACAGCTGGACAGGGTATTCATTAATCACACTCCAAGACAGGGGCCCATCAGGAACTTGCATTACCTATTTAATTAAGATAGTATATGTTGAAATCTTTACATGTTCTTCAAAGAACTCCCAGTATATAAAGAGAGAGCTGCTTCCTACAGCCCATGTATTCCTGAGACAATTACTCCCACAAGTCAGAGCATATAGTTTACCGTGGAGGGAAGGTTTATCACTTTGCCAGAGCTAGCATATGGTTATAACACCTCTGTAGGAGCGACTGAAATGATTTGGAAAGATGTGTCTAAGTCGTGTCACATCACCGAAGATTATGGGGCATCCTAAAAGAAGTCTGATTTAAAGACAATATGGCCAATGTGGTTGCTGTTGAAACTTGCTTTGAATTTGCATTACGCCTGCCTTGAAAAGCAAAGTTACTAGAATCTGACTTTTTCATAAACTGTTTAATTATTGTTGAACGTGAACATGAACATGAAAGTCGCTCAGTTGTGTCCGACCTTTGTGACCCCATGGACTATACAGTCCATGGAATTCTCCAGGCCAGAATACTGGAGAGGGTAGCCTTTTCCTTCTCCAGGGGATCTTCCCAACCCAGGGATTGAACCCAGTTCTCCCATATTGCAGAAGGCAATGACAACCCACTCCCAGTACTCTTGCCTGGAAAATCCCATGGACGGAGGAGCCTGGTAGGCTACAGTCCATGGGGTCTCAAAGAGTCGGACACGACTGAGCGACTTCACTATAACTCCCATATTGCAGGTGGATTCTTGACCAGCTGAGCCACAAGGAAAGCCCATCGTGTTATTAGTTCATTTACCACATGTCCCTAAGAGTAAAGTGTGTGTGTGTGTGCATATGCACGTGTGTTTTTTGTGGGAGGTGAGGCTATTAGAGACAGCATTAGTACATTACTTCAAACACATTACTTTGTGCAAAAATGATCCTATCTGTGGGAGATGCTGACAAGAGAACTGACTTAGAGGGAAAGTAACAACATGGAGAAGGAAATGGCAACCCACTCCAGTACTCTTGCCTAGAGAATTCCATGGACAGAGCAGCCTGGTGGGCTGCTGTACATGGGATCGCCCAGAGTCAGACACGACTGAAGAGACTTAGCATGCATGCTTGCGTTGGAGAAGGAAATGGTACCCCACTCCAGTACTCTTGCCTTGAGAATCCTAGGGACAGGGGAGCCTGGTGGGCTGCCATCTATGGGGTCACACAGAGTCGGACACGTCTGAAGCGACTTAGCAGCAGCAGCAACAACAACACTGAAGAATCAATGGGCGTAGCAATGAAGCAGGGTGACATCATGAAGAGACAACAGAACATTCTGCAGGCTGAGGCTGGAATCCCAGATCAGACACTTCACAGCCACCTGAAATATAACTGACTACTAAATGTATCTGAGCCTGTTTCTTTACCTGCAAAATGGAGGTGATAACACCAAAATAAGGCACTGATGCAAAAATGACAGTGACTGTACTTTCTAGGTACTTAATTAATGCTGTTTGATGATGATTAATAATTCTCAGTTTCCTCTGATCAACTGTAAATTCCGTGATTGGAAGAAACAGCCATCGAATTCCTTGCTGTATTGAGAGCATCCGGCACAGGGCAGGGCATATATTAAGCATCTGGTAGCTATTTGATATATTATGCATGAATGAATCAATAGTTGGGACAGAGTAAACAATAGCAAAAAATCATGGGGCTAGGGTAGAGATGCTGTGGCAGCATCTCCATGTCAATAAGAACATGAGCTTTGGAAAGAGAAAAGACTTAGAATGTCAGGGTGCCTCTCATAGCCGAAGGCAGTTGTGAGGCTCTTCATCCCTCCCTTGTGGGTTGTGGTGATGAAATGAAGAGCTGTACGCAAAGGGACCTGCACGGTGCAATCTTCAGCACTGACTCTTGCCATTAAGCGTCGTTAATCATCTGTATTAGCATACCCTTTCCCATTCCCTGGCTTTCCTCCTCACTGTGAGTCCAATATACTTGTGCATATACCCAGTTAGAACAAGAATCTGTTGAGCCTGTAAACTTTCATGAACATTCTGCAGACCTACAAATCTGTGCTTTTTTTCTTTTCCTGCTTTAAATGTTCTGGCTCTAGTTCATGCTAATGCTATTGATTGCTTCAATGTCACAGCTAGTATTTTTTAACTTAGTGAGGATGTTTAGCATGGCAGGAAAATTAATATAAAGCTCCACACTACAATTATCAAAGCATGCTATTTTAATTCAAAATACAATGATTCATACTTTATTCCACCTCCCACCCAGCAGTTGACATGTGCACTTATCTGATTTAATTTTATTTTTTTATTCTTTGTAATGGCTTGTCTCCATTAGTTATATACTAAGCCCATTTCTCCCCAAACTAGCTGCAACATTTCAGTGTTCTCATCACAAAATGTCAAACTCAGAATTGATTCTGTAATTTAAATATATGGTTGCATAGTCTTTTGAGCTCAGTAAAGAAATGTGTCTGTTGTGTTCCTTTTTACACCAAAACTTGGCTTTTTCCACTGTCTTTCTTTTTAAATTACAAAGGCAATACATGCTCTGGTCTACACATCGATTGCAGGAGTCAAAGGTATTCGGTCCCAGTATTATATTTCTTAAATGCACTCTCTAGATTGCAGTTTCATTCAAATACTAAGTCTGATTCAGTCAATACCCAGTCTCTTTTCTTTCCTTTATAAAGAGAAAATACTGAAATACTATCTTAAAGGAACATTGTAGGGAATCTTTGGTCTGAATTTTCTGAAAATAAGTCCATGAATAGGACAGTTGCAAAAGAAGAAGCACAAACGTCCAAGAAACACAAGAAACTATGTTACCTTTACTATGGAAAGGAAGGAAAGACTGCTTTCCCACTAGCCCCCTAGGTTCTCCAGCTGGGGCTCTATAAGTGGCTGGGCAAAAGACAGATTAATAGGAGAAAAGCATACAGGTTTATTTAATATAAATTTTCCTTGACATGGAGCCTTCAAAAAGAAATGAAGACCCAAAGAAAGTGTTAAACCTGGGCATTTTTATATCAGGTCTGATGAAGAAAGTCATGGGAAAGATATAGAGGACAAAGGGGTATGAGCCAAAGTAGTAAACGGGAAACTTAGCCAGCCTCTGTGTTCACATTCCCATCAGTGTCAATCATCCCTGGGATATTCATTTTCCTGCAGTATAAGGAGAGCACCTCTCACAAGAAGGCTTTATGGTCTGCTCGGGGGAGAAGAGGGAAAGTCAGAGAGTTCTTCCAGGACCAGCAGTTTTCTCATAGTCTTTCAGGTTAAAATAGCATGCCATATTGTGAGGTAGTGTGTTCTGAACCCCATCACTATCAAATAAGGACTAAGACAAGCAGCATTTACCTAGGGCTTCCAGTGGTGCTAGTGGTAAAGAGCCTGCCTGCTAATGCAGCAGACTTAAGAGACAGGGGTTCGATCCCTGGGTAGGAAGATCCTTGAAGGAGGGTATGGAAACCAGCTCCAGTATTCTTGCCTGGAGAATCCCATGGACAGAGGAGCCTGGCAGGCTACAGTCCATAAGGTCGCAAACAGTCAGACATGGCTAAAGCAACTTAGCATAAACACACACATGCATGATTCACATAGATGATTGAAAAATAGATATATAGACTGATATAGACAAATAGATATGTATAAAGTAGCATTATATGCAGGGAAAAGAACACAAAATTTTTAGAGTAAATTTATGAATCAAATACATAGATATGCATAAAAATTTATGAAAGATAATGCACCTAAAATTTTAAGTACTGAAAATTTTGTTGCTGCTGTAACCCAGATATATGCCTATTTCTTTTTCCTTCTACAGGTTCAGCAGTATTTCTGATACTTAGAGATAGGATATGGGGTGGGATGTGGGAGGGGGATTCAGGATTGGGAGCTCGTATACACCCGTGGTGGATTCACATCAATGTATGGCAAAACCAATACAGTAGTGTAAAGTAAAATAAAGTAAAAATAAAAGTGAAAAAAAATAGAAAAATGCTTTGTAAAAGAGACTGTTAATAAAAGAATGTAAAAAATAGAAAAAAAAAAAAAAAAAACTAGTGCATAGGATCACAGCTCACTTCTGTACCTTCACGTGGCAAAGTGAATTTACATAAATATTTGAGCTGAACTCTGAGACTTTCCCTTACACACACCATCATACTACTGCCTGCAGGCTCATGTGCACACATTTTCCTTCTTCTCTGAAGGGATGAAGAACGAGATCATCACCTTTGAGTGAGGTAGCACTTTGCTGCTGCTGCTTCTGCTGCTGCTAAGTCGCTTCAGTTGTGTCCGACTCTGTGCGACCCCAGAGACGGCAGCCCACCAGGCTCCCCTGTCCCTGGGATTCTCCAGGCAAGAACACTGGAATGGGTTGCCATTTCCTTCTCCAAAGCATGAAAGTGAAAAGTGAAAGTGAAGTCACTCAGTCGTGTCCGACCCTCAGCGACCCCATGGACTGCAGCCCACCAGGCTCCTCCACCCATGGGATTTTCCAGGCAAGAGTACTGGAGTGGGGTGCCATTGCCTTCTCCGAGGTAGCACTTTAGACAGAACTAATTTCTAGATTTCTCTAGTAACTATTTCACCTAGAGAATGATTTAGGCATAAAATCTGGGAGCAAAAGAGAAAAGATAGTACATTTCCTCATGTGGTTCAGAGAGCCATTGTGGCTTGTACTACAGACTGAAAGAGGAGGGGAAAGCAGTACATTGAACAAAATGGGTTGATGAAAGAAAATACGCAATGTGCTAACAAAACAGTACATTTGAAGGATAGATAGCAGTGAGGGACAGGGTTATTTAGCTTATAAATGTAAGAACAGTGTCATTGACATATATAAAGTGAGGTATATTCATTTCAGGACATATCACGAAATTTTAATGTCTTCTTATAACACAATCACTTGAATTTGACATTGTTTCAGTTCTTATCACAAGAAGGCTTGTCAATTTCTGGCTGAAATACTAAGTTATAAAATTTTCTCCTCAATTTTTGACACAGTTATTTCAGTTCCAACCTGGCCACCTGTATTTTACAACATTACTATCAACAGCATTCCTTAAACATTGTTAAAAGTTTTACATGAAGGTGGCAGAATGCAAATTCTAAAAAAGCATATAAACCCGCAAAATATAACTAGGTTGTCAGGAAAAAGATTTATCGGCAACATGTACAGGAAATTCATTTTGTAATCAACCTAGGTCTTATCAAGGTTCTGTTTGCTGTACAAACATTGATGAAGTAGAAATCTAAGAGGTGATTGGGGTTATTCACTAAGTAATCACCCACTGCTCTGTGGTTGAGTACATAGCATTAGGTAGAGTTATCAGCAAAGGAACTCCAACAACTCAGCAAGCAAGCCTCTCTTATCTTCAGATGATTAAAAAAAAAAAAAAGAAAATCCTGTTTTCCCTTATTTAATGTACCAATTGACCCAACACAAAATAAATAGTTGGGCCATTGGTTTCTGTTTGTCTTTAGAATATGAAAAATCTGATTACTCAATCATACCCAGAGAGATTGAAAGAAGACATTAGTGATTTATAGAAAGAAGCCTGAAGGAGTTTAATGCTCAAAGAGAGGAGTGGAGGTGAATGTCTCCTCCCTTATAACTGCAGCGGAAGTCAGAATGAAAGACAAAAAGAAAGGGACAACTGCCCGGCTGGCCAGGTGTTTAGTGACAAAATAGTCCCACATTATCTTGGTAAATCCATCTCTGTCTAACATCTGGTTGCCAGATCTATAAACTAAAAATCCTGATTTTTTTTTAGATCACTTATAAGTTTTTCTTTTAGCAACAGTTATCTATCAGAGAATTAAAAATTAACTCTTATCCCCAATATCAAGAAAAACTGTTGTTAATCTCATTCTACTTGCTTTCAGACATTTCCTATGCACAAGCCCTTTGAGAGACAAATGCTACCTCAGTGTACTACAGGGTCTCCAGATTTATGCTAAATTTTAATTAAAATTTAATGTATTCATTGGATAGTTAAGAGTATGGTCTTTGAAATGAGAGAAACCTGGACTAAAATTCAGCAGTTCAGAACAATACACATCAAAACACTTCATGACCTTTCTCAATCATAAACATGCAGAAAATAAAATTTTCTTAGAGCTCAAGCTTCAGTGAAGATGTAACGACACAATGTACAATACTTAAAGCACTGCATACAAGGTAGGTCATATAGCAAGTCCTAAATTATTAGCAGTTTTAAAATTTTTATCTGTTTTAAAATTAGCAGTTAAACAACCTGGCAGTTAATTTGTGCCAAGTTACTCTTTGGAAACTTGGATTCTGGTCCCTCCAGACAAGAACACTGTCACCCAATGCATGTGCCAACCAAGGACTGCTGATACACGTCTCCTCTGCAGTTCTAGGCCCATTAGTTAACAAAAGAAGAAAGAGTCTCAAACCAATTGGCTCTATTGAAATGAAAGTGAAAGTGTTAGTCACATAGTCATATCCAACTCTTTGTGACCCTATGGACCGTAGCCCTCCAGGCTCCTCTGTCCTTGGAGTTCTCCAGGCAAGAATACTGGAGTGGGTTGCCATGCTCTTCTCCAGGGGATCTTCCCAATCCAGAGATCGAACCTGGGTCTCCTTCACTACAGGCAGTTTCCTTACCATCTGAGCCACCAGGGAAGCCACCCATCATTTAAAATATAGATGTCAAATAGATACATCTTCATTTCCTGATGCCCTACTTACCTATTATGAGCTACAGAGATACCATGCACATGGTAGGTAGAGAACCTCGGTTTGAATCCCCACTCTGTGTTCTCCTATCCTCCAGGCCAATCACTTAACATCACTTGATCTCAATTTACTCATCTTTAACCTAGACAGCATATTAAAAAGCAGAGACATTACTTTGCCAACAAAGGTCCACATAGTCAAGTCTATGGTTTTTCCAGTGGTCATGTATGGATGTGAGAGTTGGACTGTGAAGAAATCTGAGCGCTGAAGAATTGATGCTTTTGAACTGTGGTGTTGGAGAAGACTCTTGAGCATCCCTTGGACTGCAAGGAGATCCAACCAGTTCATTCTAAAGGAGATCAGTCCTGGATGTTCATTGGAAGGACTGATGTTGAAGCTGAAACTCCAATACTTTGGCCACTTGATGTGAAGAGTTGACTCATTGGAAAAGACCCTAATGCTGGGAAAGATTGAGGGCAGGAGGAGAAGGGGATGACAGAGCACAAGATGGTTGGATGGCATCATCGACTCGATAGACTTGAGTTTGGGTGGACTCCGGGAGTTGGTGATGGACAGGGAGGCCTGGCGTGCTATGGTTCATGGAGTAGCAAAGAATTAGACACAACTGAGTGAGTTAACTGAACTGAAAGATAGTAAGTAAAACTTAGAGCAATGTCTAGCACTAGGTAATTTATAAATAAAATCAGCATCATACAGAGCTTTGTGGGATTCATATCCTGAGAATTACTGATTTAAAGATTGTCTTAGTACTCCCGTGAGATTGAGATGGCTTTTCATATTTCCACGCTGACATTGACAGTCTGTCTTTCTCAGTTGCTGTATGCAGATGGCTGCAGCAATTCCAGATATCCCCACAGATGTAACTCCGTGAAGGAAAGGGGTATTTCTTACCATGAATATCTTTTTATTGGCAAAGGAAAAGGTGATCAGATGGTAGAGAATCTGCCTGCAATGCTGGAGACGTGGGTTTGATTCCTGGGTCAGGAAGACTCCCTGCAGAAGGCAATGGCTACCTACTCCAGTATTTTTGCCTGAATTCCATGGACAGAGGGGCCTGGCAGTCTGCAGTCCACAGGGTCACAAAGACTCAGACACGACTGAGCAACTAACACTTTCACTTCAGCAGACCACTCTCAGATCCCACTGACGGTCCCTGAGGAGAGGAATGAGACCACCAAGAATGACGTAGGTGAGGGATGGCTTGTCTCTAGGCATAGGGGAGAGTGGGAAACTTGAACAAATTTTGTGGGGAGGTGTCTGCCTGAAAAATGAAGTGGGGGTGGGGGAAAGAGGCAAGGAGAATGGTTGCTATGGCAAACCACAAAACCTGCCACCAAATTATACTTTCTCAGTAATAGCTACCATATGCCAAGCACACATTATGTACCAGACACTGGATTTGCGTAGAGTATAACTCTCATAACCATCTACTCCAGGCTGGCTCTTGTCCCTGTCACTGCAATGCAAGAGCGCTTGTTTTGAGTCACTGTGAACAAACCTTAAGGCCATGTCTCTATCCTCATTTACTAATACCTCTCAGCAGCAACAGACACAAATAACCGCTTCCTAGACACAGAACATTTTCTTGTTTTTATCCATCAGCAAGCTACTCCTTTCCAAACTCTTCAGCTGATTTTTTGAATATGACATTTCACCACTGGAGTGCCCCAGGTCCCCTGATCTCTGCTCATTCTTTTTCCCTGAGCCATCTCTTCAGGGCCTATGGCTTTAAATATCAGCAAAACTATTCATTCCCGAATTTATACATCTCCAGCCCAAAGCTCTGCCCAGAGCTCCAGCTTGCATATTCTACTTCTTATTCTTAGATACCTATGTGATATCTCTACTTGAATCCTAAAATACAACTTAAACTTAACATATGAAAAATGGAACTCTCAGTTTCCTTGTCCAAAGCAGTTTCTTCTCAAATTTGACTCCCATTTGATTGTTCCACCCATCAAAGGGGGGCTTCCCTTGTGGCTCAGATAGTAAAGAATCTGCCTGCAATGCAGGATACCTGGGTTCAATCCCCGGGTTGGGAAGATCCCTTGGAGCAGGAAATGGCAACCCACTCCAGTATTCTTGCCTGGAGGATTCCATGGACAGGGGAGCATGGGATTGTAAAGAGTCAGACACGACTGAGCAAAAGGCTGCTGCTCAATTCATGAATAATGAGTCACCCATCAATCAAAAATGAGGATTTACCCCAGACTTCTCTCTTTATTAAACCTCTCAAATTTAATCCATTAGCAAGTTTTATCATCAGTTTAGTTCAAAATACATCCTGAATCCATATTTTTATCACCATTTCCATTGTTACTTCACTAGTCCCAGCAACATCATCTGGTACCCAGAATAGAGGAATAGCTTTCTAGCTATTCTGCCTGAAAGATAGATAGCATCTAACCCACAGTCCATTTTCTACACAGCAGTCAACTTTTTGAAATACGAATCAAGCCATGTCATTACATTTCTTAAAAGTTTCCAATGATTTCCATTGTCCTTGGAGAATATTCAAATCCTTACTGTGGTTGAAATGAACTACATCATAATCCAAACTCTGCTTTTCTCTAGACCTGACTTCTGTCTGTTCTCACTACACTCTGGACTTCCTTTGTAGTCCAGTACACTTCCAGTGCAGGGAGTGAGGGTTTGATCCCTGATCAAGGAACTAAGATCCCACAGGCTACACAGTACAGCCGAAAACAAAAAAATTCCGTGTTCTAACCTACTTTAAGGCCTTTGCATTTCTGTGCCCTGTCCACAGAATGTGCTTCCCTGGACCTCTCACAAGAGTAGTGGTGTTTTGTCATTCAGGTCACCTTCAATGTGATGTCCTCAGAGGAGCTTTCCCCAGTCACCTTGTTTGATGCTGGGCTGTCCCTATCAGCCAGGGCATTCTTACCACGCTGTCCTGATGTATATCCTATATAACACTTAGGGCTACCGGAACTATTTAAGTCTATGCTGTTTGTCTTCCCCAGCTAGAAGGCAAGCTTCATGAGGCTAGGGCTTTTGGATGTCTTATTCAACTACGTATCCCAACATTTAGAATAATGCCTAGCACAAAACTGCTACTGAATAAATTTCTGGAGTGAGTCAACAATATACTAGAAAGTTAATATGTTTATCCTCAATGCACTGATGTTGAAACTGAGAATCAAAGAGGTTTGAAAAATTTTGTCAGAGGTCCTCTAGCTTGTTGTAGGAGAATCCACATTTTAACACTGAATGTTACAAACTTATCCAGTGTTCCTTCCACTACTCTGAGAATTTAAATAGTTTGTTTAGAACCAACATTAACATTCTTTTCTGACTACATTATCGTTTTTTTAATGTGACCAAAGGTGGAATACTGCTAGTAGTAGCAACAATTATTGAAACACATAAGAGTTAGGACCTGAAACTCTGAGGTTAATAAACTTGTTGAGACAAGAATTCCAGGACTTCAATCAAAATGTTATCACTGAGCAAACAGAAATCAAATGGAATGGTAGTATATGTTAAGCATCTGTGAAACTACAAAAACACTATCAAAGTACTATGAAATTTAAAACATTTTTAAACAGAACTCCCAGCTTGAGCCCAAATTATTGGAATGTTTTACTTTCCTATAAATCATATTTTGATTTAATGAACCATATTCTTTATCTTACTACATCTATAAGGTTTCCTTTTATTCCTTCCAAAACTGGGGAGGTGGGGGCTGGTTACAAAAGTCTAGTCCATCAAAACACACGTTTACTGAGCACATTTGCTACAGCTGAGGGCTAGGACTGCACTGAGACCAAAAAGCTGGTTGTAATTTATGATCCTTTAAAGTCTTAAAAAGAAATATCAGTTGAACTCGCTGCAAATGTGACAGTCCAGAAGCTTATTCAGTGTTCCCTCCAAGATCAGAAAGAACCTTGGGGAAAACTAAAATTGACTGGCAGCACTGACATATCAGAAGGAATCTAATAATGTCAGGACCGCCCTCCTGTCAACAGTCCCCTGGGTTTCCTTAAGTCATTCCAAAAAAATATTACCGTCCATCACCCGGCTGGACTTTACAGAGCCACATGGTCCAACTGGCTCTGCTCCCAGTGATTGATTCAAATGTGGGTTTCATAGGTAGCAAAATGCTTAGCATGGTGTGAAGCTCTGTTTCCCAGTGAAAGGAAGGTCGGCATTGCACTCGGCACCATGCTTCACTCATTGCCCCTTGGGTATTTCCAAGCGTTTGATGTGGCATTGCTGAGCTTTCTAAACATTCAATTTTATAATATCATACATCTCTTTTCACGTGTCACCAGGTTTAGTACCCAAATGAGACGTGCTTTCTCCTGGGATGAGAAGCTGTCGTGCTCGGAACAGCTGGTGTGCTGTTTGCTGGGTTGTAGCTGCAGTACCCAGAAACTGCCACGTGGGGGACAAGCGGCTCTGTCATCTGGGGCCTGCGACAGCTTCTGAAAGCAAAGCCCTCTCATCAGACCAATGTCCTTAAATATTAAACAACAAATTTAGAAATGGAACTGCAGAGTCGTGTGTGTATGTATATAGACATATACACACATATATGTATAAACACAAAGTATATTCATATGTAGATGCTTTCTCCTAACAAGACGAGAAATTCCCAATTCCACCTGCCCCATAGCCTTCAAATATGTCTCCACTTGGCTTATCCTTTTTCCAACATAACTGGAATTTCCTGCAGGGAGCTCAAAACAAAGGAAAGGTCTCATCTCTGGAAACCCACAGCTACATTTACATATGAACAGAACTAAGATATCTCACAAGCACAGTTCCTTTAGGACAAAAGATCAGAAAAGGTATTTGTGAAAAGTAGGCATTTCCCAGGTGGCTCAGTGGTAAAGAATCCGTCTGCCAGTGCAGGAGATGCAAGACATGCAAGAGACGTGGTTTTGACCCCTGAGTCAGGTAAGATCCCCTGAAGAAGGAAATGGCCACTCACTCCAGTATACTTACCTGGGAAATCCCATGGACAGAGGAGTCTGATGGGCTACAGTCCATGGGGTTGCAAAAGCGTCTGACATGACTTAGCAACTACACAACAGACAACTGCATACTTTAACATCTGAGACATACAACTATTGTTTTTTCATGCTCACTTGGAAACTTTTTTTTTTTTTTCTTTATTGCTGTTGCTATGAAGAGGGCAGTGTCCAGCGTGTACAGATAAATTACACCTCCCATTCTCTACTCTCTGGGTCCCTGCCTCCCTCTTTATTCATCTTTACACAAGAAACTTTACTCTTGCTAAAAGGGCAGCTGAGATAGAAATTCGAATTTATTTGTGCCATCCCTCTGAAAACTAAAAAGGAACCAGCTTATCTGAGGAGCATTGTAAGGTAAAAAGTGACCACTATAAATTTACCTACGCAGATAAAGCTTTGAACTATGTTTTTTCACTCTGAACTACTTCTTTTCATTCATCTTCAAAAAAAAATGACCAAAGGTTATAGTTTGTGATAACAGGTCTTGGGTGTCAGAGAGACACACTGAAACTATGATCACAACCATATACATTTACATACACACATACATACACACAAAGAGGTCATTCATTCAAATCTTAAGAAGAAAACAGATAAGCAGTGAGGATTTACTGTATAACACAAGGGACAATATTCAATAACTTATAATAACCTATAATGAAAGTAATCTAAAATATATATATATAAAGCTGAATCACTTTGCTGGACATTTGAAACTAACACAATATTGTAACAACAATACTTCCATTTAATAAAGAAGAAAACCAGAAGACAAGATAGATCAGGTCTTGACTGGTACCATGAACAAACATCAATGTTGTTGGATTATTAGGACAGAACTATCAAAACAAAGAGAGCGAGGTCAAGCAAGCCACTGGCAGTTTCTTCTCAGCAATCTCCAACCAGTCACAGGCATGCTGTGAACAGCTTCTGTGTGGCTGTAACAAGTGTTCACAGCTGGTCTGGCAAACAAAGCCTAGAGCCCAGAGCAGGAAACACATTTTCTCTTGGTCCAAAAAAAGGATACTTGAGGCAAGAAGCCAGTTCAAGAACTCTTTCCATTCCAAGGTCAGTGTTTCCTGTCTGAGCCAAATACCAGTTCCCCTATTCGTCTATGAGATTTCCTTAAAGATACATAAGTAAGTAAATTTAATAAATAAACAGAAAATAAAAGATGAGACAAAACAGTCACTGCTTCAGCAGAATCAAGCTTAGGTGATGCAGCAAGAGGGACCCCATTCAGGGCCTGAGTGGATTCTAGCCTAACTCTCAGAAATGAGTCATCCAAGGAGACACACATGCTGATAATAAACCAAGAGACTTTATTGGGAAGGGGCGCCTGGGTGGAAAGTGGCAGGGTAAAGGAACCCAGGAAAACTGCTCTCCACGTGTTTCACAGTCTCAGGTTTTATGGTGATGGGGCTAGTTCAAAATATAACCTCCATGTGGCCATTTTTTACCACCTCTATCACTGCCACCTTTATTCAAGCCAATATTACCTCCCACCTGGACCACAAAATCATCTCTTAACTGATACCTCTCTTCTATACTCACCTCTCCACAATCCATTCTGTACACATCAGAACTGTTTGTGTTTTTTAGCTGCATTTGATCCTGACATTTTCTGATTAAAAGAAGTAGAAGTGTTAGTATAAGGGTGAGCAGTTGTCATCTTTGGAATACATTTTAAAGGCACAGATGGCAGGACTGCTAAAGGATTGGAAGTGCTCCCCATTATCCTTAGAATAACATCTAAACTCTTGGTCAGGGTCCCAAAGGCCTGAATGAAATGATTTCTATCCACCTCTTCAATCTTACCCCATACTGCTCTCTCCCTCCATAACTCAATTCAATCCACAATGATTCTAGTTACCTTCATAAAAATGCAACCCTCTGAGCTTCTGTCTTGCTCCTCCTGGGATGCTCTGTCTCCAAATCTTTGCATATCACTCCGGTGTCAGCTCAGATGCCACTTTGCACATGTCTTTCCTTTACCACCCCAAGCTGAAGTGGGTCCCCAGTCACTGTCATCTCACCCTGTTGGAATGTTTATAGAACTCATTGCTACTGCATACTTTGTTCATTTTGTCTCCTTGTTAATAATGGGAGAATTTAACTTGTTTCCACTTGTATCATCCTCGGGTCTAGAAGACTGCCTGACATACAGTAGATGTTCAAGTAACATTTGTTGTGCTATTAAGTTAGAAAGTTTAAGAGAATATTTTAATGTCATCTTTGATGAGGACCCAAGTTAGTTGTTCTTTTTGTCATCTGCTGAGGGTGTTCACTGGAGAGAATAAGTCATTTAGTGATTGAATTTCACATTTAACAACTGCAGGCAAAAATGATGCCCATCCATAGCTGAGACTTTGCTAAACCTAATCTCAACTATTTTACATAGACACATTCCTCTTTCAGTGACAAAGAGAACCAAAAACACCAAAAATAGGAAATGCAGTCCTTGACATCTAAAATAATGGTGATTCTATGAGAGGCAAAACTTATATCTGTACTTGAGAGAGACTAATTAGGCCAATGAGAAAGACAACCACTTGTTTTACACTTGTTTATACACTTCCATACACACCTCAATGCAAGGTCTAATACCCTCTGTGAAATAATGCATTGGTTTCATTTGATAACTGCAAATGGCTATAGTAGCCGGTGTTTTATACAAACTCATCAGGTGTAAATCAAGTACAACAGAATAAAAGTAATCCAGAGGAATGTTTTAATTTAATTCAGTAATTGATCACTTTAGAGTCCATTTATATAACTAATATAATTAATAATAGTTTAGGGGCTACATTTGAGCTGAGGGAAGAATTTAGTAAGCTCTTTTCTAGAACTGGCAATAAATTTAAAATTTCAGCTTTGCTTTTGCTGAAGTGCATTGAGGGAGCTATGAACAATCCAAAGTACTTTGTGTTCTCTATCAAGAAAAGGGACAAGTATATACCACTTCCTGTAGCACAATTTCTTAAATGCCAATGTGAAAAATATCCTTTTCTTTTAAAATTTCATTTGAGCCTAGTTAATAACAAGTCCCCCAGCCAAAGCCCAGCAGAGCATTCAGCTGTGACTGTGTCCTTTGTCACAGCATTGAGAATGTGCCAAAGATGGAAAGTTCTTCTCTGAGTCTAAATGCTCCCAGGGCATGTCAGGACTACTAAGTCAAATCAGTAAATTAGGAAGTGAGAGGACAATCATGGTGTCCTAGTTGCAGAACACAGGGCAAAACAGCCTGGGTTGCTGGGTTCCTCTGCTCAATCTGAGACCAATATAGAAGCAAGAGGGGAGTATGAGTTATAGTAACTAATGCACATACAAAATGCATATGCTCATGAAACCCTGGGGATCAAATGCTTTTTCTAACTGGACTGGGTGTGAGAGGTAGAAGACTGACTGCAGCCTGGGGCCAATGACAGCCAAAACCAGTCATAAGAGAAGAAAACCTTCCAGGTTGGCTCCTGCATCTTGCCACATTAGTCTGGGAGATCATAGTCTGGCCTTTTACTATAGAAAGCAGCAACATGAGTTCAAGTTGCCCTGGTGAAAGCATTGCAAAATCTCTGCTGAATGAAGTGTAGATGAAAATATGTGAGCTACCTGGACAAACTGGAAAACCTACCCCTCCTAACCCTTCTTCCCTCAAACACTAAGCTGCTAGCTTCCAACCTAAAAAGATATGATATTCTGCTAAAGCTTTGCTGTTTTTAATATTTTTATCATATTTATGTTTTAGATCTAATATTTTAATTGAAATATATTTGACAGATAACATTGTATAAATGTAAGGTGTACTTTTATACAACAAATTTGATACATTTACATATTGGAATATGATTAACATTATAGTGATAATTAGCACTTATATCACTTGACATGATTATCATTTCTTTTTAGTGGTTGGCATAATTAAGACTTAGTCTCTTAGTAATTTTGATGATTATAGTACAACATCATTGTTATATTCACTATACTGTGCATTAGATCTCTAGGACTTACTACTAATAAGTTTGTACTCTTAAACAACATCTGTCCTATCCCTCCCACCATCTCCTGATAACACCATTGTACCTATCTCATTTAGCATAATGTCTCTTTATTAACTTAAAGGTGAAACTCTGAGTTGCTTGGCGAAGTGATAGCAAATGGGAATGATACAAGCAAGTGTTTTGTACCTGGAGATCATATCCTTCATTGTCCTTAAACTCACCATATACAAAACCAAAAGTTAATAGAAGGAAATAAACCATAAAGAGCAGAGCAGAAATATGAAATAGAGATTAAAAAACAATAAAAAATATCAATAAAACTAAAATCTAGTTCTTTGAAAAAATAAATAAGTTGATAAACTTTTAGCCAGACTCATTAAGAAAAAAAGGGAGAGGACTCAAATCAATAAAAATCAGAAATGGGAAAGGGAAAGTTACAACTGACACTACAGAAATGCAAAGGATCATAAACTACCACAAGCAACTATACACCATAAAATGGACAACCTAGAAGAAATGGACAGTCTTATAAAGGTACAGTCTCCCAAACTGAATCAGGAAGAAATAGAAAATATGAACAGATCAATTACCAGTACTGAAATGGAATCAGTAATTTTATTATTTTTTTTTATTTTTACTTTATTTTACTTTACAGTAAAATAAAATTTACCAATACAGTAAAATGTATTGGTTTTGCCACACATTGACATGAATCCACCACGGGTGTATATGAGCTCCCTCCCAACAAACAGAAGTCCAGAACCAGATGACTTCAATAGGTGATTTCTACCAAACATTTAGAGAGGAGTTAACATCTATTCTTCTGAAAGAATTCTAAAATATTGTAGAGGAAGGAACACTTATGAACTCATTCTATGAAGAAACTATCACCCTGATACCAAAACCAAACAAAGATAATCACACACACACCCAAAAATTACAGGCCAATATCATTGATGAACACAGATGCAAAACTCAACAAAATACTAGCAAACTGACTCAACAATACATTAAAATCATTGTATGCCATGATCAAGTGGGATTTATCCAAGAGATGAAAGGATTTTTCAATATCCCCTAATCAATCAATTTGTTGTGATACAACAAATTAGCAAATGAAGAATAAAAACCACATGATTATCTCAACAGATGAAGGAAAAGGTTTTGATAAAATTTAATGTCTACTAATAACAAAATGAAAGGCGCTTAGTCGTGTCCAACTCTGTGACCCCATGGACTGGAATTCTCCAGGCCAAATATACTGGAATGGGTATTCATTCCCTTCTCCAGGGGATCTTTTCAACCCAGGGATCGAACCTAGGTCTCCCACCTTGCAGGCAGATTCTTTACCAGCTGAGCCTCCAGGAAAGCCCAGGAATACTGGAGTGGGCAGCCTATCTCTTCTCTAGCAGATCTTCCTGACCCAGGAATCAAACTGGGGTCTCCTGCATTGCAGGCAGATTCTTTACCAACCGAGCTACCAGGGAAGCATTGATGACAAAAACTACAAAGTAGGCCTACAGGGAACTTGCCTCAACATAATAAAGGCCATATATAACCCACAGTTAATATCATACTCAATGGTTATTACTGTCTTTTAAAAAAAAGGTGGTGAAGGGGCAAAACCCTCTAGAATCAAGATGGTAAGTTAACACTCTGCTTATTTAAATATGCTTGCTTTGAAAAAGCCCAAAGTTGCTCAACTCATTTGGGGGACTAGTATCACTTTGTTATCAAACTCAGACAGTGCAGAAGAAAAGAAAATTAGAACCTCATTTAACTGACTGCAAAAGATTTTATATTATAAGCATTTAGATAGATTTTATTACATCAGGCACTCATCTAAACAAACCCTGAAATACGTAATTCAAAGACAACTCTCTATTATCTCCATTTTACTGAAAAAGAATTTAGGCATAGAAGGATCATGTGGCTTAATCAAGGTCATACAGCTCAAGGTCACACAGCTAACTAACCAAATCTAATAGTTCATCTGAAAAACACCTGAAAAGTTCACATCATGCTCAAATGAAGTTAATCCTAGAAGTGCAAAATTATTGTAGTTATGCTTGATGAAATTCATCAATGCCACTTACCTCATTAGTAGATAGGAAAATCATATTATTTAAATGATGAAAAAAGACTTTAATCAAGTTCCAGACCTGTTTATTTTTTCAAAAATCTTACCAAACCAAGACTAAGACTAGAAAAGAAATTTAACTGGGTATAACAACTTAAAAATCAATAGCACTAACTTACCCCAACAATAACCAATGAGAAAATACAATAGTAGCAAAAAAGAAAAAAGAAAGAAAAGGGGGGAAAAGCCATAAAATATCTAGAATTAACCAAGAACACACTCCATGGAGAAAACATAAAAACTCTAGTAAAGGTAATACTAGATGATTTATAAAATTAAATAGACATTCTATTCTCTTCAACAAGATGACTTAACATTACAAAGATATTCACTCTTCCTAATTCTATAAATTCAATGTAATAAGATGTGTATAAGAGACAGTCCATACACACCTCAATGCAAGGTCTAATACCCTCTGTGAAATAATGCATTGGTTTCATTTTGTTGTCCTTCCACAGGAACAATTATATCGACCAATGAAACAAAATAGAAATCTCAGGGATATACCATGTATATGGGACATTTTTATATAAGATAAGTATAGCATCACAAACTCACAGAGAAACAATGAATTATTTAGTAAAAAGTTTTGGGAAAAGTGAATCCCTATTTAATCTTACATACCAAAATAGACTATGAAGGAGTGAATATCTAAAGGTGAAAGACAAAACTAGAAAGTTGGTAAAATAAAATGTAGGACAGCTACAGATTTGAACAAAATTTTTTTGTTTAAACAAAACTTTGAAAGCACAAACAGAGAAGTGATTACGTTGTCTACATCAAAATGAAGAATTTCTGGTCGATAAAAGACATTATGGATAAAGTTAACATATAGCTGAAAGAATGGAAGAAGATATTTTCGAAGTATAAAACCAACTAGGGACTAATGTTTAGAATATATAAGACCACTTAAAATTCTATAGTGAAAGATAACAACCCAAATAGAAAAATGAGTTGGAAATATGAATATCCAATATATAGAAGAAACTCAAGATGCTGACAAGTAGATGACAAATCAAAACAAATGGCAATTACAGAAATATAAATTGTTTTTATAAGCTGGCAAAAATTGGAAATCTAGATAACGCTAACTACTGGCAGAGATGTTGGTAAAAATGAAACTTCGTCCATTGCTGGTGAAAATCTAGACCAGTGCAAACTTCCTAGAGGGCAATCTGGCACTAGTCACAATAAATATGTATCCCACATGGCCCAGAAATACTGCACCATTATGTCCAAAAGAAATTCTTATAAGGTCAGAGTTATTTATCACAGCTCTAGCAATAACACCAGTTTCCCACAGCCCATGTGACCAACAGAGAAGGAGATGGACTTGACCTATCTCGGCAGGACTCCATTCAAGAGTTCAGTTCACCTGTGACAGAGTTCCATCAACAAAGAAGGCTTATTTAGACCAGAGTCAAGGGGGAGTAGAAGGAGAAGGGCCAGACTAGACCTCACCCACAGAGAAATGTTCAGTATCTTCCCCTAAAGCCTCCCCCCCAAACTTATATGTGTGTCTTACGAGGAGGAGTCAGTATTTGGTCATTCACCATGGAGAGGGAGGGCATTGATTGTAAGTTACCGTTAGTCAAAAAACAGAAAAAGAAGGGCATCACCACTGAACAGTTAAGGTAAGAGATAATGATCTATATTCCCTCTTCCTCCTCCTATATTAATGAAATGGAGGAACTGAACTTTAAGGCGAGTTTGGAGAGGTGACTATGTCAGAGCTACATCATATCCATCATCTTTGTGTAACATCCTTGTGTAGAGGGTACCCACCAGAGCTGGCTTGTCCAATAATGTGCCCAAGCATAGCAGCTCTCAAAAGATGGGAATGAAAGTGTTTATCAGGTCACAGCACACAACTTTGCCTCCTCTCATAGCTGGACCACAGATGTCTAAAAGGATTAGGATGAAGGGGAGAAAGACAAGCAAGACTATCATGTCCCCAAATGTCTTCCACTTGCAAGTCCTGGAGTACACAATTATTGATCTCCAGAACTTGAAATGTAAATTCAAAATCATAGAGAAATAAGAAAGTTAAAGGAAGAAACTTACAAAAAGTATAAGCCATTAAATGATGGAAAATGTTCATATTCACCATCTATATCTGTGTGCTCAAACGACAAATGAGTTGTGAACAAAAAAGGTCAGTCTTATTTTTTCAGAATGGGCTTCATGTTTCACAAAACCCATGAGTTACTCTTTTCAAGTCTCAAAATATCCTTTGAACAACTAGACTGAAACAAAATTGAGCATAACATGTATTTTTTTAATCCTGATTTCTTCTTGGTAACATAGCTGGTAACCTATCCAGCTATGGCTGGTCAAACTGCCTGATTTGAGACCTGAAATCAAAATATCATTTCCTACTAAACTTTGATTGTGTGCCAGATGTTCCAGCTTCAGATGCACTTGGGAGTTGATTATTAACGTAATTATGACTGAATGCATAAGAATATCCAAATATCTTCAAATATTAAGTTTTGGCCCTGAAATAAGATAACCATATGCAAGTGTGATGATTTGGATTTGAGAAATTAAACAAAATAGAGAAGTAAAGAAAAATGTCCAGATATGAATAGTCACTAGGTAATGAGGCATGAAACTCTAGGACTTTGGCCACCTCATGCAAATAGTTGACTCATTGAAAAAGACTCTGATGCTGGGAGGGATTGGGGACAGGAGGAGAAGGGGACGACAGAGGATGAGATGGCTGGATGGCATCACCAACTCGGACGTGAATCTGAGTGAACTCCGGGAGTTGGTGATGGACAGGGAGGCCTGGCGTGCTGCAATTCATGGGGTCGCAAGGAGTCAGACACGACTGACTGACTGAACTGAACTGAACTGTATGAGACATGGCATGTGCTTCCCAGGTGGCACAAGTGGCAAAGAACCTGCCTGAGTTCAGGAGATATAAGAGATGTGGGTTCAGTCCCTGGGTCAGGAAGATCCCCTGGAGGAGGGTTTGGCAATCCACTCCAGTATACTTACCTGGAGAATGCCATGGACAGAGGAGCCTGGTGGGCTATATAGTTCATGGGGCTTCAAAGAGTCAAACATGATTGAATTGACTGAGCACGCATGCAATGAGCCCATGGTATAGTCACATCTCCTGTATATAAGTAAGATTTGACAACATAACCTTAAATATCAGGTCAGTTCACTCCTTTTGCCTTGAATAGAGTCTCCACAGCATGAAGGAAAATTTTCCTGTTAGAGCTAAAGTTCTCAAAAGTAGGACTGGGTACAAAATCTTTCACTTCTGAGTAGCACTAATGAAGTTGGTTATCATTTTATTTATTATACTCATTCAGTTTTATATTAGGAAAGGAAAATGACATAGAAGAAATTAATTGAGTTCAGGGCAAAAGATATCCTACATTTGATGTTTTTGAAGTTCTAAATATAAATAAAAATGTCAAAGCATGTTTCTGAATTTTTATGACTCTAATTATACACATATTTAATAACCCCATTAGGCAGGATGCTTTAGAAAACATTGAAGACTCAGATTATTATGATTAGCATAATAATTAGGTCATTTATCAGGAAAAACTATGAATAATTCATTTTAATTAAGGAACTGATATAACAGTAAATCAACCATCAGTGCCAGAACCTAGTCAGTTATGGACTGCGGTAAATCACCAGTAAAACTAACTTCTGGGTATAAGATAATAAATTAAAATTTGTTTCATTAATTTAAAAAAAACACCAAAATTTTTCTTGAACTTTGCATGTTTGTCACTCAATAGATTTTCCCCAGGCATGTGAAACACTTTGCCTCTGCATAATTTGAAAACTAAAAAAAAATATTAGGTATCAGACATATGAGAGGAAAATGTGCCTCTCTTCTAGATAATAAATGTTGCCGTTGTGTTGCTTTCTTTCTGGCTATGCCAGGTGACTAACTTTTAGAATTCAGAGTAGGAATATGCGTTATACAGGGAAGAAAGGGCCCATGCAGAAACAAGTATCTGAAACCAACTATTGCTGTCCATAAACGCTGGTTGAAATGATTCTGGAAAAGAACAAAAGATTTTTTCTCCACATCCATTTATCTCACAGGGAGAGCAGAGCCAGCTTACAAAGCCTGTTGAGAACCTGGGACTCAGAACAATCCTTTATGAGATATTCTGCTGCTGCTTCTGGTTTAGCCAGAAGGAAAACAGTCCAAGAGTTATAATTGCTTCTGGGAAGAGAGATAAAGATCAATTTAAAGATTGTAATAAATGAGCAATATTAAGATATAGGGATGCCTAATACACGAAGGCCTAGCTAACTTAGAAAAGTATTATTCTGAATTTTAGGATGTGACACTCTTTAAAGCAGTGTGTTTCTATTTTTTTCCTATAATCTGTAACTTTAAAGATCATCAAGTAGACTTTGGAATTTGAAAAGACCAAATAAGCCCCTCATTTTAGTGTAAAAGTAACTAAAAATAAAGCTTTAGGGAATATGACGAAGTTCTTTTGAACATAGGAGCTTGGGGACTGTTTTCTGTGCTAAGCAGAGAACATGCTGGACAATTAAGCATTTTATTCCAATACAACTGGGCTGAATCATCCCCCAGTTAACTCTGGCCACAGCCCTGATCTCAGAAATACCACTGCTGCAATACTGAATGGGGTTCAGAGTGGCAATGACCACCGACAAGTAATCCAGCAGTCTGCACATCAGCCAAGAAACAAGGCAGCTGGACATCTGCGTCCTATTATTCTTCAGGAGGGTCAGGCCACGGACTTGGATGCCATCTCAGACTCCTTCCTTTCAACTTCCTGACCAACTGGGCTGCACATGCTACGGGTTCAATGTGTAAACATCTTTCCACGCAGTCCCCAGTCACAGTTGCCACCAGCAATACTTTCATTCATGCATTAACCATCTCTTTAGTTGTTGTAATAAAATAGTCTCCTATTGACTTTTGTGCCCTCCTATATGCCCTGTCCCAACACAAGTCTGACTGTAGCATTCTATTACTTAAAATACTTCAATTATTCCTAATTTCTTTGCTTACATTTAATGACTACTTACTTTTCCAGCACCTGCCTTACCAACCCTAGAGATGACTCAGTTCTTACAGATCTTAGAACATGTCCTGTTCTCATCTCTCAGTCTATATGCATGTATTCTGGATTCAGCCAGATTGAAGCTTTCACTACTCAAAGTAGTTTGAGATGAGATAGCATTTGATTGTAACTTCATACTTAAACAGAAGTCCTGAGACAGCACAGTAGCAGAGTTGGTTCCTGCTTACCCCTTCTCCTAATTTCCTGTTATCTATAGTGCCAGCTATTAACAACACTGAATTTTGTCCCTCTGCATAAAAGTAAAGGAGCTTTATCCACCCAGACCAGCCAGAATTCAAACTAGCGTAGAATGAGATGACTTAGCACTAAGTGAAGACCAGATAGGGATTTTCTGAAATCAGCAGCTAGGCCCCTCTAAAAATGACAGGATCACTGTCTCAAAGAAAATGTCCAGTGATTTTTATTACTTCACTCAGGAATAAAATTAAGATCCAATTTGACTTCCATTCTTTATATTTTTATAACTTCTTGGGCCACTGGGGACAGATTTTCCCCTAACCTATTATTCATAAATACCCATAAAAAAGGAAGTTAGCACAATTTTCACCAAGAAAAGGAATTTTTAACAAAAGATCCCCAAAATCAAATAACACACTTTCTGCACTAGAAAGATTTAAATGATCAATTTCCCAGAAGAAACCCAGGAACACTGGCTGAGCCTGTTCAAAAGGAAGCATTGATATTAAGAATTTGCATTAATTTCTGTGTGTATGATAGATGTATTATACTATTAATCAAAAAGTTTTATTCATTAAAGATAACTAAAGTGTTTGCAGATGAAATTATATATGCCTAGAGTTTGCTTTAAAATAATACAATAGGGGAGGTGGTAAACATAAATGAAACAAGGTTGGCCATGAGCTTGATTATTTTTAAGCCAACTTATTAATACATGAGAGTTAATTATACAATTCTCCCTTCTTCCATATGTTACTAAAATTCTGTAACAAAAACTTTTTTAAAAAGAAAGAATATTTATAGCTCACTGATCCCATTTGTTCTTATAAAAGAGGAAAATGACTACAAGGAATCCCAAGACTGTCTCAAGCCTCCTTTGGGAGATTTTTCTGAGGGTTTTCTTTAATACGATTCTACTGTCTCTACTTGAAATCATCACCTCTCCCCTCACTCCCCCTGCCTGTATTTATTCTCCACAGCTTAGTTTAGACACAGCCCTCTTAGAAAGCCCAAACTTAACTTCCTCCTCCTTCCCAAGTCAAGGTAAAGTGTTTCTAATATATGCTTTCACAATATCCCATGTTTCTTTTAATAAGGTTCTTATTGCACTAAATTGTGCATATTTCCTTACTTATCTGCCTTTTCCACTAGAATCTACAATAGAATCCAAGGTTTTTGAAGATAGGAAACATCTAATTTATCTTAGAACTTCCCACGTGACTCAGTGCTGTGTTGGAAAGATCCCCTGGAGAAAGAAATGGCAATCCATTCTGGTATTCTTGCCTGGGAAATGCCATGGACAGAAGAACCTGGCATACTACAGTCCATGAGGGTTGCAAAAGAGTCGGACATGACTCAGAACTAAACAAAAATTTATCTGAAGAAAGAATTTTAAACTATATACTGTTTGCTTTATCTTTACACCTATTTTCTCATTGTTCTCTGGATTTAATCTCTTTCCTGGTGATCTTTCTTACCTTGAAAATCTTTCATCATTTGGAGAGTCCAGGAACAAAAAAAAACTTATTTTGAATCTAGCAAGTCTTTAATCTTTTATGTTTCCTCTAAATTCTGCTTGAAAACTGAACTATTTCTCTTTTAACTCATCTATTTGTATTTTATAATAAGCAGTGAGATGAAGGAAGGTGGCATTGTCAATGTTCTGCCTGGAAATCTTAGCTAGATCATTGGGCTCATCAGTTACATTTGCTGTTTTCCATATTACTACATAGTAGAGTGCTAAAATATAAAGAAAGCTGAGTGCCAAAAAATTGATGCTTTTGAACTGTGGTGTTGGAGAAGACTCTTGAGAGTCCCTTGGACTCCAAGGAGATCCAGCCAGTCCATCCTAAAGGAAATCAGTCCTGAATGTTCATTGGAATGACTGATGTTGAAGCTGAAACTCCAATACTTTGGCCACCTGATGTGAAGAACTGACTCATTGGAAAAGACCCTGATGCTGGTAAAGATTGAGGGCAGGAGGAGAAGGGGATGACAGAGGATGAGATGGTTGCATGGCATCACCGACTCAATGGACATAAGTTTGGGTAAACTCTGGGAGTTGGTGATAGACAGAGAGACCTGGTGTGTTGCAGTCTATGGGGTCACAAAGAGTCAGACATGACTGAGTGACTGAACTGAACTGAACTGAACTGAGAGTGCTGAAAAACCTTCTTCTATTATATAACAAGGGCCTCTTTTCTTCCAGCTTCCAATAATATTTTCTCTCTCCTCTAATCTCTCACAAATAGGCTATTTGAGGCCCATTTAGCAACTGTTAACATGGTCCTCGTGGCCCTTAAGATTTTATTAACATCTCCCCAAGTCTACCCACCATCAAGTCCATATGTTTCACTGTTTTTTATGGCAGTGTCCCATTTCCAAATATCAAAATCTGTTTTTGTTATCTATCACTTTGTAACAACTCATCCTAAAACAGTGGCTTAAATAACCATCATTTTCTAAGATTTCATGATTTCTTTGAGTCAGAAGTTTGAGAAAGGCTTGACTGGGCAGTTCTGGTTCAAGATCTCCTGGGTAGTTTTAGTCAGTTGATGGCTGGAGCTGAAACAGAGCATCTGGGGACTGTCCAGACATCTCTGTGTCCTTCTTGGTGTATTCTCAGAGCCCCTACACATGGTCTCTATGCATGTGATGGTTTGGGCTTCCTCACAGCATGATGGCCTCAGAGCGGTCATACTGTTCACATGGTGGCTGAGGGCTCTAAGGACAAATATCCTAGTAGAAAAGGTGAAGGTTACATGACCTCTTAGGACCTACCTCAGCAGTCACATTACTTGTGTTACTTCTTTGTATTCCAGTGGTTAAAACAGTCATAAAAGGTCACCCAGTGTAAAGAGGAGGTGATGCAAAGCCTCTCTTTCCATGCAAACAGTGTCACAATCAGATAGCTTAAAAAAAAAAAAAAAAATGGGGTGGGAAGCAGGCTGTTTCTTTGGAGAAAACAACTTGCCCCACTTGGTTGTTTAAATGGAAGTATATTCCAGAGAACTGTTATGATGATTAAACAAACTATCATAAGAACCTCTTGCATACAATAGGTGCTTAATTACATTTGTCACCTTCCTTGCCCCTAAGAAATGACACAATAAAATACACTTTCAGAAAATTTGAATAGTATATTTTTTACAGTTAAAAAAACAAGCTCAGTGTGGCCAAATATTAGTCTGTCTCCTCCCACTCTGCCCATTATTTCCATATGCTTCACAGGATAACTACAACTCTGCTTATACAAGGGGTGATTATTTTTTAGGCCAATAATGGTAAATTCACTCCCCTTCTTGGTATTTAGCTTAAGAATGAACACATAAACACCAACTCTAGCCTTTCAGATCTGAGATGAAAAAATGAGGAGAGGTGGGAATTCTAAGAAAACCTCCTCACTCAAACAAAGCATCTAGAATCTACTCCCAAATGCCACTACTTTCTGCAGGCATGGCTGACTGCCTTGTTGCTTCTTTGTGTACACTCACTTCCCTCTCTTAGGCTTCACATTTTCCCAGTTGGGCTTACTGAGATATTGTCTAGGATATGAGTCTGATATAAGGGGGGAATTTTCCATACACATGAGTCTTCTACTTACATATAGTTTAACAAAAACAATGGGTTTATATAAATTCCCAAGCAAATGGTATAAAAAGATGGAAAAGGAAAAATATACTCATTTGAATGCAGAGATCCAAAGAATAGCAAGGAGAGATAAGAAAGCCTTCCTCACTGATCAATGCAAAGAATTAGAGGAAAAAAATAGAATGGGAAAGACTAGAGATCTCTTCAAGAAAATGAGAATACCAAGGGAATTTTTCATGCAAAGATGAGCACAATAAAGGACAGAAATGGTATGGACCTAACAGAAGCAGAAGATATTAAGAGGTGGTAAGAATACACAGACAAACTATACAAAAAAGATCTTCATGATCCAGATAACCACAATGGTGTGATAACTCACCTAGAGCCAGACATCCTGGAATGCAAAGTCAAGTGGGCCATAGGAAGCATCACTACGAACAAAGCTAGTGAAGGTGATGGAATTCCAGTTGAGCTATTTCAAATCCTGAAAGATGATGCTGTAAAAGTGCTGCACTCAATATGCTAGCAAATTTGGAAAACTCAGCAGTGGCCACAGGACTGGAAAAGGTCAGTTTTCATTCCAATCTCAAAGAAAGGCAATCCCAAAGAACGCTCAAACTACCGCAAAATTGCACTCATCTCACATGCTAGCAAAGTAATGCTAAAAATTCTCTAAGCCAGGCTTAAATAGTACATGAATCATGAATTTCCAGATGTAAAAGCTGGATTTAGAAAAGCCAGAGGAACCAGAGATCGAACTGCCAACATCCATTGGATCATAGAAAAAGTAAGAGAGTTTCAGAAAAACATCTATTTCTGCTTTATTGACTATGCCAAAGTCTTTGACTGTGTGGATCACAATAAACTGTGGAAAATTCTGAAGGAGATGGGAATACCAGACCACCTGACCTGCCTCTTGAGAAACCTGTATGCAGGTCAAGAAGCAACAGTTAGAACCAGACATGGAACAACAGATTGGTTCCAAATAGGAAAAGGAGTATGTCAAGGCTGTATATTGTCACCCTGCTTATTTAACTTATATGCAGAGTACATCATGAGAAATACTGGGCTGGAGGAAGCACAAGCTGGAATCAAGATTGCCAGGAGAAATTTAAATAATCTCAGATATGCAGATGACACCACCCTTATGGCAGAAAGTGAAGAACTAAAGAACCTCTTGATGAAAGTTAAAGAGGAGAGTGAAAACGTTAGCTTAAACTCAACATTCAGAAAACTAAAGTCATGGCATCCAGTCCCATCACTTCATGGCAAATAGATGAGGACACAGTGGAAATAGTGGCTGACTTTATTTTTGGGGGCTCCAAAATCACTGCGAATGGTGATTTCAGCTATGAAATTAAGAGACACTTACTCCTTGGGAGGAAAGTTATGACCAACCTAGACAGCATATTAAAAAGCAGAGACATTACTTTGTCAACAAAGGTCCGTCTAGTCAAGGCTATAGTTTTTCCAGTGGTCATATATGGATGTAAGAGTTGGACTGTGAAGAAAGCTGAGCGCCGAAGAATTGATGCTTTTGAACTGTGGTGTTGGAGAAGACTCTTGAGAGTCCCTTGGTCTGCAAGGAGATCCAACCAGTCCATCCTAAAGGAGACCAGTCCTGGGTGTTCATTGGAAGGACTGATGTTGAAGCTGAAACTCCAATATTTGGCCACCTCATGTGAAGAGTTGACTCATTGGAAAAGACCCTGATGCTGGGAAAGATTGAGGGCAGGAGGAGTAGGGGACGACAGAGGATGAGATGATTGGATGGCATCACTGACTCAATGGACATGGTAGACTCTGGGATTTGGTGATGGACAGGGAGGCCTGGCGTGCTGTGGTTCAAGGGGTCACAAAGAGTCGGACACAACTGAGTGACTCTATTTAACTGAGCTAATCTATTTACTTATTTATTTTTATGACCCTATTAGTTTTCTCTCCATGCTCCACAGACGATTATTATAAAGTGCTTTTACTAACACGATAGGCTGGATCACCTATCAGGCTCACGAAACCCACCTCTTACCAAGCATCAAGCTGTGCTAGTGATTAGTCAAGTTTATAAGAAAGGAGCCACACATCACAACAGGATACATCTTCCTAAATCTCTTCTTCATATTGGGATGTATTTGGGGTTTAGAGCAACAAACACAATGGGCAATACAAAATGACGTAAGGAAGCCCTTTAGTTCCGTGCTTCTCTCGCCTTTATGCCCTCTGGTCATGTGGTAAGAAGGTCTATGTGATTAACTTCCATTATCCAGCCCAGCTATGGCTCATAAAGCTAAAAAACTCATGAGAGTGTTAGTCACTCAGTCATGTCTGACTGTTTGCAATCCCATGGACTGTAGCCTGCCAGGCTCCTCTGTCCATGGGATTTTACAAGCAAGAATACTGGAGTATGCAGCCATTCCCTTCTGCAGGATATCTTCCCAACCCAGGGATTGAACTCAGGTTTCCTGCATTGTAGGCAAATCCTGTATCATCTGAACCACCAGGGAAGCTCCCATAAAGCCAAAAACTGAAGCCTAATTAATAATTAATAATCCAGATGAATCAGGTACATCCTGCTATAAAGATTCCTTAGATAAGAATCAGAACTTAGTACCCTCAGAAGATCTTCAGTTGCCTTCCAGTCAGTAAATTTCATCAATTTGTTAACAAAGGGGTCTTCCTAAAGTCAGAACTGTAGACCTGTTTATTCATCCTTTTATGTTATTTACAATTTACTTCCTATTTTGACATATTCTTACATCATGTGTATTATTTGCTCAGCATGTATGGATACACATTTGTATCCAATATTTATCTGTGTTGCATGTTTACCTCAAAATTCTGTCTCTTACTGGTTTCTTTACCCCAGTGGCTTAGGATCCATCCATATTGCTACATGAACACCTAATCCACTGCTTCTAACTGTTGCATACTACTACATTTTATTTACTCCTGTCCTAATGAGGATAGCTGGCTATCCTCACTTCCTTAGTAGCTGGATAGCCAGCTTGCCTCCCTTCCTTAGTACCAAAAACAATGCTGCAGGCAATATTTTTAGATAGGAGAACTTCATTAGGATATTTAATCCAGAGCATTATCTTGGGAAATATGAAACAAATATACTTCACTTTATTAAATACCATCACCTCCAAAATAAATACACTCAGACTATACTCCCACCAGGGCATGAAGAACCCTATATTCCCACATTCCTGCCAACATTTGCCATTATCCAACTGATTGAGGGTAATAATTACAACAGAGATTTCTCATTTTTTTTTTTTTGGAACTTTAATTACTAGCTATAAGGACTGATGCTAAAGCTGAAACTCCAATACTTTGGCCACCTCATGCAAAGAGTTGACTCATTGGAAAAGACTCTGATGCTGGGAGGGATTGGGGGCAGGAGGAGAAGGGGACGACAGAGGATGAGATGGCTGGATGGCATCACTGACTCGATGGACGTGAGTCTGAGTGAACTCCGGGAGTTGGTGATGGACAGGGAGGCCTGGCGTGCTGCAATTCATTGGGTCGCAAAGAGTCGGACACGACTGAGCGGCTGAACTGAACTGATGGTGAGTATTTTGATACATATTGGTTCCCTTTTGGAATTTTCTCTTCTCTAAATTGTATGTCATGCCCTTTAATCATTTTCCAAATTTTAGTTAAAATGGCACATTCCCAACTCATTTCCTCTTAACTAGATTCAAAAACTGTCCATGGATTCTTGACTATGACACAAAAAGGGAACTGTAACGAAGGGGTAGTCAGAGTGGCAAGAGTTAGTGGTCCTCACTAACTGCAACAAAAATAACTTTTTCTTACAAATCTCACTAAAACATATAACATTGTGAAAATCTTGGGAGGGCTCCTTCCAAAGCAAGTTCAATTCAGTTCAGTTCAGTTCAGTTGCTCAGTCGTGTCCGACTCTTTGTGACTCCATGAATCACAGCACGCCAGGCCTCCCTGCCCATTACCAACTCCCGGAGTTCACTCAAACTCATGTGCGTCAAGGTGGTGATGTCATCCAGCCATCTCATCCTCTGCCGTCCCCTTCTCCTCCTGCCCCCAATCCCTCCCAGCATCAGGGTCTTTTCCAATGAGTCAGCTCTTCCATCAGGTGGTCAAAGTATTGGAGTTTCAGCCTCAGCATCAGTCCTTCCAATGAACACCCAGGACTGGTCTCTTTAGGATGGATTGATTGGATCTCCTTGCTGTCCAAGGGACTCTCAAGAGTCTTCTCCAATAACACAGTTCAAAAGCATCAATTCTTTGGTGCTCAGCTTTCTTCACAGTCAAATTCTCACATCCATACTTGACTACTGGAAAAAACATAGCCTTGACTAGATGGACCTTTGTTGGCAAAATAATATCTCTGCTTTTTAATATGCTATCTAGGTTGGTCATCACTTTCCTTCCAAGGAGTAAGAGTCTTTTAATTTCATATCTGCAATCACCATCTGCAGTGATTTTGGAGCCCCCAAAAATAAAGTCAGCCACTGTTTCCACTGTTTCCCCATCGATTTGCCATGAAGTGATGGGACCAGATGCCATGATCTTAGTTTTCTGAATGTTGAGCTTTAAGCCCCCTTTTTCACTTTCCTCTTTTACTTTCATCAAGAGGCTTTTTAGTTCCTCTTCAAGTAAGGTGACCCAAACCTAAGCTTTGTTTGCATCATAGTAAATCCACCTGTATACAGTAAGTTTCAGGTATACGTGGGTCCAGTCTGAGCCTTCTATTTGCTTCCATTGATCTATTGGTCTGTTCTTGCACCACACTAGGGCAACACAAGTTTATTAGCATTTATTTGTAGTTGCTTGAATTTTATCAATAAGCATTATTAACTTATTTTGTAACTTTTAGAATATCACTGAAAATTGCTTAGAATCCCAAGTAACATTTCATATTTTATTTCTAATTCAAATTTTATATACCCCCACCACCTATCCCCTCACTATGCCTAATAAAATCCTCTGACCAACATGATTTCCCACCTTTAGAGTATACCATTCTCCTCATATTCCCAGGGGCATTATTCTTTATAGTTTTTATTATTTTTTATCAATGGTATTATCTAGCTAATAAGACACTGCTTAAAAAAACTCGTCTAGCCCCTTTCATATCGTGAATTAACTCATGCATTCATTTACTCAGTAAATAGTTTTTAAGTGCCTACAATATGTCTAAATGTTATGAATTCAACAACAAAAAACATATGCTAACTCTCATGGAGTTTAATTCTTACCATAAATCATTTTCTTTACAGAGAAGAAAGTAGAGAGTATACGGGGATATATAAGTACTTTCTCTCTTGCTTTTATAATATAAAGTTATTAATAACAATAAGCTCTTTCTGATATCCATTGCTGAAAATTTCTAGACACTGCAATGTACCAATTGTGGTTTCTACAAAAACAAAGACTTTGTATTTGTTCCCTTTTCCATAGGTCAGCTCACCACTCTATACCACTACAGCTGTGTAGGTCTGAGTCACAATGGTCCATGAAAAAATTTGAGTGATCTTTTTAATGCCCCCAATACACATAGTGCTGACTTAGATACTATCTTATTGGACTACAGTTCTTTCCCACTCTGTTCATGCCTCTTTCCCTCATACTTTAAAGAGACAAAATTTCATAACTCTAAAGAAAAGAAGGATGCTTTCACAACAAGATTGAAAATGAGTGCATTTTTATTTTAAACCAATGGTAGTGGTGGCCGTAGTGGCTGTTTTCCTAATGTAGAATTCATGACATCACTTATTTATAGATAAATTCAAGCATGTGTCAAGTTTGGCAGATTCTTTCCAGAAACTAGTTTATCTCTCCAGCCTAATTGTCTGCCTCTCCTGCACTATAATTTGCATCCTGGCAAAGTTCCCAAAATAGAACATGCTATTTCCTACATCAGCATTTCTAGTTTCACTGTGACTTCTACATGGAATGTATTTCCAGCATGCATTTCTTCACCTACTTCCACCCTTCATGCAAAACTTAGCCCCAGGGTACATGACTCTTCTCCAAACACATAATGCTACTCTCCTGAGACCCCCAATGTCTTGAATATTCCAGTATCATAACACTGAAATTAGTCTTTTAAAATGATCGATTTACATGCCTGTCCAGTTTACCAGCCTACAAATTTCTCGAGAGCATAAGACTGTGTCATTCTCCCCTTTATATATCCAGCTACTACTACAGTCCTTGCCATATAGCATGCAATCAACAAATATTGAACAGAGCTCAACTCAACTAAAATAACTTTTTGGAACAGAACTTTGAGCTTATGCAATCATAACTATCCCTGAAATGAACCCTGTGGGTAAACCAAATAGCCAACTCCCAACATAAGAAACATGAAGAGCAGGGAAGGCAAGTTAACTCCGCAACCATTTTGGTTGAATTCCCTCCTTATTCTTTAAGTAAAAAAATTAACATGACAATTAGTATACTGAGCATGCAACACCTTAATAACCATTAACCCATTCCATGATAATACAATATTATAATGCCTGGCTTAGCAAAATGGTTTTCAAACTTGGCTTTTTGAGTTGGGGTGGGGATCAATTTTGTTTATTTTTTGGTGCATATTTTAAGTTGTGATTTTTTTTATCTAAGTAAAGCATGAACAGAAAAATGGTTACATAGAACAGATCAATGTGAGTGAGCTAGTTGAGGATGGATGGAGAGCTGAGAGAAACTAAGATGGATCCTCAGGATCCCTACTGCTCCTTGAAGATCACATCGACAACCATCATTCATAGGCAGTACGTACAGTCCTTGGATGGAGCACAAAAATCTAAGCTTGATGACCAAAACTTTTTTCCTTCATCCCTCATTTCATGATCACATTTTAATTCTTTTTTTTTTTTTTTTTTTTGAGTTAGACTCTGAAACTACCAACTTAATTTGTATTCAGAAAGATCAAGTTTCCATCATTTCTAGGATTCTGAGGTGACTCAAGAATTTTAGAGCTAGAAAGAAAAAATGACAATGGAGGTCATTCTGTCAGTGATATATAATTACCTGCCTCACATGCTTTATTATACTTTACTATTATTTTACAGGTATTGTATGAAAAGTGCTATAGAGCAGCATTGCTCAATTTTTAACATGCAGAGGAAGCACCTGGGATCTTAGTAAAATGAAGGTTCTGACTCAGTTAGTCAGGAGTGAGATAAATATTCTAACAAGTTCCTGTGCAAGCTAAGTCACTTCAGTCATGTCTGACACCTTGGGACCCCATGGACTGTAGCCCACCAGGCTCCTCTGTCCAGTGGATTCTCCAGGCAAGAATAATGGAGTGGGTTGCCACGCCCTCCTCCAGGGAATCTTGGAGGATCTGACCCAGGGATTGAACCCGTGTCTCCTGTGGTTCCTGCATTGCAGGTGGATTCTTTACCACTGAGCCACCAGGGAAGGTGACAAGCTCCCAGGTGATGCCAATGCTGCTGGTCCACAGACTGTGCTTTGAGAAGCACTAAAGGATGCAGGGTGGGGGGGAATGGATGAGAAATAGTCTCTAGTTTTCGATGAGTTCACAGTTTCATAGACCTTAACTGTAAGAACTCAAATACGAAGCAGTAAAGGGTGAAAACTGAAAAGGATGCTGATCACCAGGAAGCCTTGAGGTCTCTGCAGAAAAATGTGCAACATGGGCTGTTCTCAAATCTCATGCCAAGTGCTTTAAGAAAGTCACATGAGGGTTTACCTGGTGGCTCAGAATCCACCTGCCAGTGCAGGAGACTTGAGCCCTGAAGCTGCAACTACTGAGCCCACGTGCCGCAACTACTGAGCCCACGTGCCGCAACTACTCAAGCTGGCGGCACCCTAGAGCTTATGCTCCACAGCAAAAGATGCCACCTCAATGAGAAGCCGGGACACTGTAATTAGGGAGTAGCCCCCGCTCACCACAACTAGAGAAAAGCCCATGCAGCAATGAAGACCAGCTCAACCAAAAATAAATAAATAAGAAAACTTCAAAAAAAGAGAAAAGTAACATGGAAGAAATCAGGAGGACCCACTCTGTAGGTCCCAAAAGAAACTAAATGTGTTCTTTTTTTTAATCCCTTTCTTGTGTGCTTTCTTAGCCAAGTGGTAGAAGGCTGAACTTGTTTACTGCTAACATACTTCTGCTTTCTTTTTGCAGAGAGAGCAGTAAAGGAAGATAGACCTCAGAGAATGCCAGCTTCCTCACGGTTTCTGAAAACAGACTCTGAGACTAAGCAAGTATTCATCCTGGCAGAGATGTCACCTTACAGGGACAAAAACTGAGCTTGTTATCAAACAGCCAACCCATCTCTTGGGTGTAGGTGTCTAGGTGTCAAGCTGAAAAGGAAGACAAATGCAAGTCTGCTCCCACACACATGGCCAAGAACTGCTCTGGAAAATTCCATGGTGACAAGGTTGTTGTCCTAGTACTCTCACATTTTAACAGGTTAACAGTTTCAGAGCTAAACTTTCAAAACACTTACAAACCTGGATTTCTTTGCAATGAAATCAAAAGGCCACATGGTTGAACTGCAGCTCAGATTCCATCCTGGGAACACGTGTCAGGATTTCACTCTCAGAACCTCAACTTCTAGGAAACATATACAATAAACCCCTCCAATCTGCAGGAAGAGTCTGCACTGAATTTCCGCAAGATTCATTTCTCAGAAAGAACCGTCTATATGAGTGTTTTCCCTCATCTTTTTTCCCAAATTGATGATAACGCAGGTGTAGAAGGAAACACATGGACTTGGAAGAACAAGTCTTTGGGCAGTGCCCTAAGTCCAGGTTCATCCATAAAACAAAGACAATAAGATCTATTAAAATTACCTAACAGCATATGGTGAGATTTAAAGAAGAAAATGTAGAGAACTGTAAAAATGACAAAATCATAACGGTAGCACCTAATATTTAAAAATGGCAATCCACTCCAGCACTCTTGCCTGGAAAAATCCCATGGATGGAGGAGCCTGATAGGCTACAGTTCATGGGGTCGCAAAGAGTCGGACATGACTGAGCGACTTCACTTTCACTTTCACCTGAAATTTACTGTATGTAAATACATATTTACTGTATGTACCTGAAATTTCCCTTATACTACCTCAATTAATACAGCAATCCAGAAGGCAGGGATCATTATCATGATTTTACAGTTTTAAAACACTGAGCCTAGAGAGATTAACTCAACAACATCACATTGCTAGTAAAAAGCCAAGCATAAGGCACATTTGTTATTTCTTAGCCCCCAGCTTCCACTGTAACTTGCCCACTGGACTCCAGTTTCTTTTTGGGGAATCAGATCTGATTAACAAGTCTTCTGATGCTGGGAAAGACTGAGGGCAAGAGGAGAAGGGAGCAATAGCGGATGAGGTGGTTGGATGGCATCACTGACACAATGGACATGAATTTGAGCAAACTCTGGGAGATAGTGAAGGACAGGGACGCCTGGCATGCTTCAGTCCATGGGGTCACACAGAGTCGGACAGGATTTAGCAACTGAAAAACAGTAGGTAGCAAAATAGTTGATTTACATTGTAAAAATTGAAGGACTAGATCTTTCTTTCCACTAGACTGGAACTAGAAGGGTAATAAAAGTTAGCCAAACACTCATTTCTGGGACTCCTACCCTTGAAGCATTGGTGCAAGGCTTTAAAAAATAGTGAGGTCCTATTCATTTAGAAGTAAATGAATTGTTCCTGTCTTGAAAAATTTCCTTTAGTTCTTATTCCTTGCTCCATTCAAAATTGGTTTCTTCCTATTTCAAGATATAGTTTTCCAATTTTTCAGTCTGCCAATAAATTTCCTTTTTTTGCTTAATTTGTCCACTATTTGTTTCTTTGCAATTATAAAAAGTTAACTGATATACCAAGCCAGGACTCAACTCAGGGCTGCCTGAAATCCTAAGCTCGTGAACTAAACCAATAAATTATATTCTCTCTTAAGTGTCACATTAAGTATTAAAAGGTACAGTGTTTCTCTTCTCCTCCAATCTGCACCTGTATCCATCTATAACCTACCCATTAGTTCATATGATAACTTCTACCTTCTAAAAACATATGTAAAATTACTTCTTAAGTGATAATTCAGAAATTCTCTTAAGTGCCGTGGATTTAAGGTGAATCATTAAGTCATCTGAAAAACTGAAAGAAAAGCTGATAGGAATCAATGAGGTCATTGTCACCTCAGTTCAGTTCAGTCGCTCAGTCGTGTCCGACTCTTTGCGACCCCATGAATCGCAGCACGCCAGGCCTCCCTGTCCATCACCATCTCTCAGAGTTCACTCAGACTCACATCCATTGAGTCAGTGATGCCATCCAGCCATCTCATCCTCGGTCGTCCCCTTCTCCTCCCGCCCCCAATCCCTCCCAGCATCAGAGTCTTTTCCAATGAGTCAACTCTTCGCATGAGGTGGCCAAAGTACTGGAGTTTCAGCTTTAGCATCATTCCTTCCAAAGAAATCCCAGGGTTGATCTCATCTGCATATCTGAGGTTATTGATATTTCTCCCGGCAATCTTGATTCCAGCTTGTGTTTCTTCCAGTCCAGCGTTTCTCATGATGTACTCTGCATATAAGTTAAATAAGCAGGGTGACAATATACAGCCTTGACGGACTCCTTTTCCTATTTGGAACCAGTCTGTTGTTCCATGTCCAGTCCTAACTGTTGCTTCCTGACCTGCATACAGATTTCTCAAGAGGCAGGTTAGGTGGTCTGGTATTCCCATCTCTTTCTACTTTGTATAAATAGAAATATCATAATAGTTTAATGAAAACAGTATCTGGTACCCCACTGCTTAGATGCAATGTATCACAGACAAGTTTCTCCAGATACAAACAGTAAACAGAGACTACAAAGACAAAATTTATTTTTTCTCAGCTTTGTCTGTTTCAAATTTTAAAAATATCCAGGCTCTGCTAAGTAAGCTAGCAGTGTCCCCGAGAGTAGTCTAAGCAATCATCCTGGACATCAAACAACAGGAAGCTTTCAGAAAGGAAAAAAAAAAAAGGAAAACAGTTCAGCCACAGTTTAATTTCCTCTCTAATTCCAAAGGAATATATTCACTGAGCTCCTTGGCAAAGAGACTTGCTTCCACTCTCTAAACACTTTTTTCATTTTTGTTAGGGGAAGCACACAGAATGAAACCTCCCACCCTGGCCAGGTACCATAGTAACCATGTGCATGGGTTGTTTTATGACAGGAGATCCTGATAAGGAATATGGAACTAACAAGCCACCACCAACCGGAAGAGTTCGGGAAAAGTCTAAAGGAGACACTGCGTGTCTGTTCACGTCCCAGAATCCCTCTCGCTAGCATTCATCTTGGCTGAGTGATGCATGTGCCACCAGGAAAGAATCTGAATTAGAATGATTGGCCAAAGACCACCCGGAAACTAATCCCATCACCATAAAACCCGAGACTGCGAGCCGCAAGGCAGAGCAGTTCTCCTGGGTTCCCTTACCCTACTGCTCTCCACCCGGGTGCCCTGTCCCAATAAAATCTCTTGCTTTGTCAGCACATGTGTCTCCTTGGACAATTCATTTCTGAGTGTTAGACAAAAGCCCAGTTTGGGCCCTGGAAGGGGTCCCCCTTCCGACAACATTTTTATTAGATGAAATATAGGCACAACAAATTGATCTGGGCCCTAAGATTCATAAGTTTCTGAAGAAGGGACTGCAGGAATGGGCATTCGCTACAAGTTGAGAGGAGAGGAGGGAACCAGAGCCACGGGTTCCTGCATTTGTCTGGAGCTGTTACTACTCACTCAACGTATGGCCAGTGTCTCATGAAAGACACAAAATGCATGTTGACTGAAAAAAATGCATAATCTAAAAGCTGAGAATTATGTTTTACTTGGCAGACTCGCTAAGGAAGACAGCCTCTCAGATAGCTCTGATGAACTGCTCTGAGGGGTAAGGGATGAGACAGGATATACAGAAGTTTTTGCAACAAAAACCAGGTAGTCAGAACATCAAAAGATTACTGTTCATAAAAGAAAAACAGACATCTCAAGTTGATGAATTCAGTGCTTTATATGAACGGAAAGATGCAAGAGTCTGGGCTCATTTAAATCATTCCTTTGATATGCACCTTAACTACCTAGGGCCAGTATCCTGCTTTTCTCCATCCTGAATCCCCTCAGGGTGCATAGTAGTGGGTGGCTGCAGTGGCTGAAGGCTTGGTGGAGGCAACATCCCTTGCTTACTGATGTGGCAGGCAACATTTCCATATGCAAAATAAATGCATCACATTGGATTGTGTATTTAAGACTAAATGCTATTCTCAAAATTCCCTGCAACATGCAAAAAAACACTCACATTAAAGGGTTGAAGGATTCTTTCATTTAGCAGGAACATTTTTTAGCACTTTGAGGGACTATATTAAGCATGTAGAGAGCTCAAATCAATACCTCACTCACTGTGAAATTCCAAGTCAGAGGATCATTTTATAAAACATGATAGGGTCCTTCTTGTAACACTGATAACCCAATCTGTTGAATCCTGTTGAAACCATAGAACACTGAATTGCATCAAATATAATATGCTATCAACAAGTAGGCTTTATAAGTTTAAATTTTACCAAAGTAAATAAAGACAAACTGATTGCACATTAATTTGATGACTACTTTTATTGAATGTGTGACTGGAATCATATAAATATTACAAATGACTTGGTCTAATACAATAAAATCTATCCAATTGGAACTCTAGAAAAACCAAATCCTAAAAAAATTAGAAGAATGAAAAACACTGGCATAGAATCTCCTCAGAAATCTCAAATGGAATTATCTGATGGATCTGGAACACCATTAGAAAAATTTCTATTCATTTACTTGAAGATCTGTAGAGAGAAGTTTAGAAGTCTTGATATAATGGAACAGGAGCTTTCTATGTAGACACTGCAAGAAGGAATAGCTACAATGACATGACCTAAGAATATCACCTTTATCCTAAGAGTTACTAATTTTAATATTTTCATTCACAATTTATTTCAAAAGTTGGTCTAATACTCCTACTTTTACTCTTGGATGAACAAACTTTCATCAAAATGGCCTTCCTAAGGGATAAACTTCTCTTCAGTTTACAAAGACTACATTCTATTCTTAAGCAAGCAATTCTGATTTTATATGTGTAGCACCATTAAATAGAACTGGAAAAGTTGCTTTTTATTTTGTACGTTTTTTGCTGTAAATTTTACTACTTCAAACTTTTTTGTGTCTGCCAAAGGGAAAAAAATAAACAAAACCAATATTTGAATTCAAACTTGAAAATATGATGAGAAGAAATGGTGTATCTACAGTGCGTGTGGGTGTGTTCTTTTCCTTGTTTTGCCTACTTTCTAGAATGTACGCTTATGATACATATGTTTACAGATAGCTTCTTCTCCTCCTATTACAGAGATTAACAATCCCTTTCTCTCAATTAGCATAGAAGCAATCATTTATCGAGTAGTTGTTATGTGCTCTATACTATACTAAGTTCTTTAGACTCATACAAGAACTCTATGACAAAGGTCAGATTAAAATGGTGAAAACCTGTACATTATTCATTCAAGAAGTATATATGGAGCAGCTACTACCAGACATTATTCTGGGCTTTGGCAATATAAGAATAAGCAAACAAACAAAAAGAACTCAAAGTCACTGCTCCTCTAAAAATAACAAAAATAGAAAAAAGCATTCAGAGATGAAAGAATATTTCTAAATTATGACAATTTGAAAACAAATCAGAAGTTGCAATGCTAACAGAAAATGCTGAGAAAATACATTCAAAAGGCAATCTAGAATTGTATGTTCGGTTCTAGAAAGAGGGAAAAATGTGAAATTCATTAGATGGAAACAAACTGATTCTTCCCATTAATAGATTCTAAATAAAAGCAGTCAAAATATACTTCTAGAAGAGGACAAATCATCCATAATGGAAGGTCAACAGAGCATACAGGAAGGGTAAACAAAGTAGATTCCACAAACTACCAATAACAATACTGGTGGTCATATTATTATTTGTGTATGGATATGAGCTAACAGAAGCAGAAGATATTAAGAAGAGGTGGCAAGAATACACAGAGGAGGGTACAAAAAAGATCTTCTCAACCTAGATAATCACGATGGTGTGATCACTCACCTAGAGCCAGACATCCTGGAATGTGAAGTCAAGTGGGCCTTAGAAAGCCTCACTACGAACAAAGCTAGTGGAGGTGATGGAATTCCAGTTGAGCTATTTCAGATCCTGAAAGATGATGGTGTGAAAGTGCTGCACTCAATATGCCAGCAAATTTGGAAAACTCAGCAGTGGCCACAGGACTGGAAAAGGTCAGTTTTCATTCCAATCCCAAAGAAAGGCAATGCAAAAGTGTGCTCCAACTACCACACAGTTGCACTCATCTCACATGCTAGTAAAGTAATGCTCAAAATTCTCCAAGCCAGGCTTCAGCAATATGTGAACCGTGAACTTCCAGATGTTCAATCTGGTTTTCAAAAAGGCAGAGGAACCAGAGATCAAATTGCCAACATCCGCTGGATCATCCAGAAAGCAAGAGAGTTCCAGAAAAACATCTCTTTCTGCTTTATTGACTATGCCAAAGCCTTTGACTGTGTGGATCACAATAAACTGTGGAAAATTCTGAAGGAGATGGGAATACCAGACCACCTGACCTGCCTCTTGAGAAACCTATATGCAGGTCAGGAAGCAACAGTTAGAACTGGACATGGAACAACAGACTGGTACCAAATAGGAAAAGGAGTACAGCGTCACCCTGCTTATTTAACTAATATTCAGAGTACATCATGAGAAACGCTGGGCTGGAAGAAGCACAAGCTGGAATCAAGATTGCTGGGAGAAATATCAATAACCTCAGATATGCAGATGACACCACCCTTATGGCAGAAAGTGAAGAGGAACTAAAAAGTGTCACCCTGCTTATTTAACTAATATTCAGAGTACATCATGAGAAACGCTGGGCTGGAAGAAGCACAAGCTGGAATCAAGATTGCTGGGAGAAATATCAATAACCTCAGATATGCAGATGACACCACCCTTATGGCAGAAAGTGAAGAGGAACTAAAAAGCCTCTTGAAGAAAGTGAAAAAGGAGAATGAAAAAGTTGGCCTAAAGCTCAACATTCAGAAAACAAAGATCATGGCATCTGGTCCCATCACTTCATGGGAAATAGATGGGGAAACAGTGGAAACAGTGTCAGACTTTATTTTGGGGGGGCTCCAAAATCACTGCAGATGATGACTGCAGCCATGAAATTAAAAGACGCTTACTCCTTGGAAGAAAAGTTATGACCAACCTCGATATTATTTTCAAAAGCAGAGACATTACTTTGCCAACAAAGGTCCATATAATCAAGGCTATAGTTTTTCCAGTGGTCATGTATGGATGTGAGAGTTGGGCTGTGAAGAAGGCTGAGTGCCGAAGAAATGATGCTTTTGAACTGTGGTATTGGGGAAGACTCTTGAGAGTCCCTTGGACTGCAAGGAGATCCAGCCAGTCCATTCTGAAGGAGATCAGCCCTGGGATTTCTTTGGAAGGAATGATGCTCAAGCTGAAACTCCAGTACTTTGGCCATTGTTGACTCATTGAAAAATACTCTGATGCTGGGAGGGATTGGGGGCAGGAGGAGAAGGGACGATAGAGGATGAGATGGCTGGATGGCATCACGGACTCGATGGACATGAGTCTGAGTGAACTCCTGGTGTTGGTGATGGACAGGGAAGCCTGGCATGCTGCGATTCATGGGGTCGCAAAAGTCGGACATGACTGAGCGACTGAACTGAATTGAACTGAATTGATGTCCTTACCTTAAAAATTATAACTACAAACATACATCAATATTTTCTTTATTACCATTATATATATATATATGTATACACACACACACACACACACACATACATACATAATGTATACAGTATAAGGGGGAAATTTTCCTCTAAAAATTTAACCTGAAATAGATCAATTTATATGAAGAGAAAATTAAGTTCTGTTGTCCTTTAAACACAGTTTTGAATAATGGCTTCTTCTAGGTGCTGCTGTTTTAATCGTTATTTTTATTGCCTATTTTTATGCTCAAATTGTCACAGCTTAGCCAGTGGGAGGTCTTTTTAAGTTGGCTTCCAAGTCTTGTCAACAGCATATCAGAACATTTCAACGTGTACTTGCTTGCTGGTAACAAAAATTTCTAGCCTAATCTTGAAATATCTCTTTCCCAAGGCATAGAATTATCATCTACTCCTAGAAACACTGATATTTTTAGTTGAGAGTTACCATTTCTCTATGATATCCCTACTTGAAATTTTAACTCCTCACAAAACTATAATTAAACCTGTTTACTTTTATAGTCTGATGAACTAAATAAAGGTTATAAATTTTAGTAAAATTTATATAATTACTTGATTTTTAAAAATCTGTCAATAAAAACTGTCTAAAAACAGTGCTAGTATTTTGAGTGATTTGTGATATTTTATTCTGCTATGATTTTATGCACTCAAACTGCATTTCAGCCCAATATTTCTAATTATTTTCAGGAAGTTTCATAATTTTTCAAATCTTTATATAGCGATATTCCTAAAGCTGTTGCTTTCTTTAATGTTTTATAATTACTTTTAATTATGAGACAAACATTTTAAATCAACTGCTTGGCAAATGTCAAGACATATACTTTATCCATCTATGAAATAAAGTGAAAATGTTAGTCACACAGTTGTGTCTGACTCTTTGAGACCACATCCATGGCAACTGTAGCCCTCCAGGCCCTTCTGTCCATGGAATTCTCCAGGCAAGAATACTGGAGTGGGTTGCCATGCCCTCCTCCAGAGGATCTTCCTGACTCAGGGATTAAATCCAGGACTCCTGCAGTGCAGGCAGACTCCTTAGCTTTTGAGCCACCAGGGAAGCCACTATCCATCTAAACACAAAGACAAAAAAAATTTTTTTTTTGCTAGTACATTTTTAATAAAAATAAGAAAAGCATTGTATCTGTAAACAATAAGGCAAATTAAAATTGGAAACAATCTTAATTTTTGCTTGGAGAGAAACTGAGATTCTCATGCATGCAAAAAGATACTATGCATCATGGAAGTTCAGTATCTAAGCTCTCACGGAAAAACCATCTTCAGATCTCTTTGATGATACTTATATGGGAAAATGGTACCTTCTGGTACAAGACTGATTGAAACTGACACTTTCAACTCCATGCTCAAATTGGAAAAAGGTCCCCTAAGGACAGAGAGGCAATACTCAATTAAAGATGCCTGATTGTTAGAGAAAATGATACTGATTATCTTGCCTCTGAACCTCAAATTAATTATGCAAGATAATTCTCTACAATTTAAGACTGCCTCTATTATGTGATCTATTAGAACTATCCTGAACCTCCTAGCCACTTAACATATGGCTTTTCAAAAGTAGCTGAAAAATTGTTTCTTTTCTATCCAGAATTTATTCAAAAATGTTAAGGACAATAACTTGAGATATATCATCTAGACACATTAATATTTATAAATCTAGGTTTAGCTTTGCCAAAAGAGAACTGCTACTAGAATCCAAGCTTTCACAATCATTCAGATTTGTACAGTTTAAAAACCAAAAGTAATTTTGGCTGAATTTGAAATGATAATTTGTCCCAAATCATTACCTAAGGTCCTATAAGTCATTACAATAGAAAAGCAAAGCAAAGAGATTGATCTATAGTAACAGTTAGGCTAATATTGTTTCTATGCTAGGATCATCAGTTAATACATAATTTCAAATATCTATATACAGTACAAAATCTGATGGTTTTTTGAAATACCAACTAGGTTGTGTTGCATGCATCAGTTCCAATTATCTGATTCTGAGTAACTCCAGGACTATGCTGAGAATTCTGAGAAAGAGGTTGAGAACTAGATACCTATTTTTAGCCATCCTGACTCCAAGAAACTAGAAATAATTTCTTAGAACATTACCTCTACCTTTCAAAATATGAACAAATATTCTTTCTACTTTGAATTAAGATATCTAATACATTTTATTTCTATAAACACCTTTGAAACTAAATGTTTATTATATCCAAAGATGTTCAATTTAATAGGAAAAAAAATTCACTCAATGCCTACTAAAAGCCTATATACCTAGAAACAGTGAACAAAATAGACACAATTTTTCCCTCACTGGGTTCTCATATTAGCAGGAATGTAATAATTTTGATAATAATTATCTAAATAGTAAAAGATCTTCAACACTATTTAACAAACTAAATCCAATAATGCACAAAGAGGACCATACACCATGATCAGTTTGGATTCATTCCAGTGTCATAAGGATGATTCAATATACACATCAATCCATGTGATACATCACATTAACAAAAGGAAAGAAAAAACCACACAGTCACCTCAGTAGATACAGAAAAAGCATTTGACAAAATTCAACATTCATTCATGATAAAAAGTCTCACCAGAGGTAACATATCTTAACATAATAAAAACCATTTATGACAAAGCCACCGCTAACATAATATTCAGTGGTGAAAAGCTGAAAGCCTTCCCACTAAATTCAGGAATAAGACAAGGATGTCCACTTTAATTGTTTCCATTTAACACAGTATCAGAAATCCTAGTCACAGCAATCAGGTAAGAAAATAAATAAAAGGTATTGAAATTGGAAACTAAGAGGTAAAACTGTCACTATCAGCAGATGACAAGATACTCTATATAATGAACCCTAAAGTCTCCAAGGCAATGGCAACCCACTCCAGTGTTCTTGCCTGGAGAATCCCAGGGACGGGGGAGCCCGGTGGGCTGCCATCTATGGGGTCGCACAGAGTCGGACACGACTGAAGCGACTTAGCAGTAGCAGCAAAGTCTCCACCAAAAAAAAAAAAACAAAAAAACACCTATTAGAACTAACAAATGATTTTAGCATGGTAGTAGCATACAAGATTGATACACGGAAATCCATTGCATTTCGATACATTAGTAATGAAATACCAGAGACAGTAAAAAAAAAAAAAAAAAAATCCCATTTAAAATCACATAAAAACATACCTAGGAATAAACTTAACCAAGGAGGTGAAAGGTTTATATGCTGAAAACTATGAGACATTGGTAAAGGAAATCAAAGATGATTCAAAGAAATGGAATGATATCCCATGATGTTGGTTGGGTTGTGGGAAAGCTGGACAATTACATGTAAACTAGACATTTTTCCAAAGAAGACATACAGATGGCCAAGTGGCACGTGAAAAGATGCTCTGCATTGCTAATTATTTGAAAAATGCAAGTCAAATCATAATGAGATATTACCTCACACAGGTCGGGATGGCCATCATCATAAATTCTACAAATACAAATGCTGGAGAAAAGTTATTTCATCAAAATGAAAGAATGGTTGTTCTTCAAGGGTACTGAACACAGAATATTTATAAATACACTTTAATAAAAATCTTAATATTAAAAGAATGATTACTAAGAAGAGGCTTACCATTTCTAGGCCATTTTATGCCTTTTTGTTTGATGCCAAAATAATCAGCCAAATTTCATCTCTTCTTTATGGCCAATAATAGATGATGTTTCCATTTTAGAGTCTTTGTTCTTAAATCTTTTCACAAGACCTATCTTTCTCTTTGAGTTGTTCTTTTGAACTCTTTCTAAAGTCCCTTTGTATCTTTCCAATTTTGAAACAGAGAACTAAATATTAAATTCTAGAACTACCTGACAAATTATATATAAAGCAAAAGAATGACCTTAGGAGCTCAAATGCTCCATATGTTTTCTTTCTTTAATATTGTTTTAGAAGCGTTAAATGAGGAGACTATGCAACCTCTGGCACAGAGGAAATCTTGACAGACAACTTCTTCATCACCTCTTTTCTTATTAGGACCTCAGAGACTGTGCCCTCTGTTTTCTTGTGTGCTACCGTGTACTTCTTCCAAAGAGAGTTTTCCACGATCCTAAACAACTCAGAGCTTTCTCAGTTTTTTCAGATTGTCCATTGCAAAAATAAAGAAATTAAGATAACCTTAACTAATCATAAGGATCTTATATTTTCAGTAAGTTACTGAGCAAAATAACTCCAACATCTGTAAGACCTAGAAAGAAAACTATGTTTCCAGTCTTTCGGCTCTCTTTCTTCATTCTCGTTGGTTCTGGTGATGTTACACCTCAGCGGACATAAGATAAACATATTTTGCTCCTTGGACTGGAGATTGTGATAAGGATTTAAAAAGTTAATTATTTCTTAATGACACATATATCCCTTCAAGGGTGGGCAATAAAGGATCCCATGTTTCTTTGCACACAGCAGTCTCTAAATAAACATCTGTTGAATGAATGAACTAATGATAAATAAGTTACAAATGACACTGAATCCTTTAAATCATAAGGTCAAGGTAAGTTTCCTCTACATTTTAAGAAATAGAGACTTTTATCGTTTTGGTTTTTGCTTCTGCTCCATGAAACTAAATTATAATTACCTTAGTCATCATTCTCAGACAAGGGATGACAATTCATTCTTCTTTCATAAGTAATTAACTCAAAATATTAAAGTTCATAGAGGTAATCTAAGATATTAGGGAAGCAGCTGTTTTTTTCCAAAGGAAATTACAAATCATGGCAGTACAAATCCATTTTGGAATACGGCAACATCATAAACCTATAAATTAAAATATTTTACTTATCAATTTTTAATCACAATAGGAAACAGAAAAATATATTCAGTTAACACATTAATAAGTATAGCCTTTGTCTAGGTTATGGGTAGAAATGAAGGAAGCAAAAGAGATCAAGAAGACAGAGGGAGAGGGAAAATGGAAGAGACAGAAGGAAAAAAAGAAGCATGCAGCAAGAATTGAAAGAGAGAATTGTATCCTATTAAAGGTTTTTTAAGCAATTACTGCTCAAGGCTGTTAAAGTTGGCCTATGCTGTTTCCCCAGTAGGATTAAACAGTAAAGTCAAATTTTGAATTTTCCTAAAGAGTCAAAGGACAATAAGCTATGAGCTGAAAGTTTCCTATAATTTAAAGACTACAATAAAATTTTAATATTAATTTAGGGAGAGAAATACATTTTTCCTACTCTATCAGTTATAAATAAGTTTCAGCTGCAAATAAAGAAACCATGATTAAGAGCAGCTTAAACAAATAGTTTCTTTTTTTTCTGCACAGAACAATAAGTTCAAGGGAAGGCAGTACCTGTGTTCACTGACTGTTCAATGATGTTACTGAGGGTTCACAAACTTTTTTCTCTATGCCCTGGCCACAATAAGAGACCTCTTTTCATCATTGTGGCCTCCCAATCTCTTAATAACTCCTGAACCAACAGGCCTCATGACAACAGGTAAGGAAAGAAGAGTGCAACTGGAGAAAAGTAATAAAGAACAAGGCCAAAAGGGCCTTTCTGCATGCCTGTCCCTCCTCATCAGAGAAGCCATGGCATCTGGGACACCTCACTTGGCCCCTCGGGCTTGCATCTCACAGGCCAGTACCGCATCTCATAAGGAGATGGGCCTGTGTACGGGACTGTGTAAATCACCGTGTTCACCACACTCACATTTTTAAGAGTTCTATTTATTTTGCCTGGGGTCACACTTAAATGAAGCGGACAGCAGCCATTTTTGCTTTGGTAGTCATGCTCCAGGGATCCAGTGGCAAGCAGAAGAAAGATTTTGCCCTCATGAAATTTAGTCCAGGGACAAATATATTGTCTTGCTATTGTACTCATTCATTCAACGACACACTCCAATTTACATAACATGGATCTTATAATCAAATCAATAGCAGGCCTTTGAAATTTCAAAATGCAACCACAATATATGAAACCTCCAGTTCTGCCAGGTCCTCACAGTTTAAAATGCAAAATACTGTGTTCTCCAAGCAAACTTAGTTCTTCATGAATTTCACCTGTCATCTAAGTCTTACAACAGAAGTACTTGACCTTGTGTATATTCAGTGAATACAACTGAACATGAATATTCTCATTTTCTCTCATGGACACTCAGGAAAACACAAGCTTGTAAGACAAATTATGTACTCTTTCTGAGTTCTCTGAACAACTAACCTAATTCAAAGTTAGTATTCCTAATAATTCCACACACATACACATTTATATACTAGGGTACATATATATGTGTATATCTACAACCATATATACTAGTATATATAAACTATCACATATAATTAGTGTATATAAACTGGGCTGTCCTGGTAAGCTCAGATAATAAAGAATCTACCTGCAATGCAAGAGATCCAGGTTTGATCCCTGAGTCAGGAAGATACCCTGCAGAAGGGAATGGTGACCCACTCCAGTATTCTTTCCTGAAGAATTCCTCGGACAAAGTAGCCTGGGGTCACAAAGAATTGGACATGGCTGAGCAACTAACACACCTAAAAGAAAAAAAAAACTGGTAGATATATTTATATATATAAAACATATATTATAATAAATTACATGTATATAAACTATCATAGATAATGGTTTCTGGCACTTTACTATGGCTTAATGATTATTTTTATCAAAATTCTTATTATCAATGCATTATATTAGAAATGTTTCCATGTCATGCTCTCCCACTAGTTGTAATCTCTATAAGGATGCAAGGATTTTGTCACTTATTTCTAAATTCATACTCTCTAGAATAGAAATTTCTATCTGGAAATTAGTAGGTGCTTTTTTTTCTCAGAATGAATTAATGAAAGAATGAGTTGGATTTTTTACTTTCTCATTCAGGTCAGTGTCAGGTCGACTGAATGAGAAAGTAAAAAATCCAACTCACGTTTGATGATCCACATCGCTATGATCGTGCTAATACGTTAGAGGTGCTTCCAACTGAAAATCGCTGCTCTACATTGGGTTCCAAAGGCATGAAGTCAGTACTCACTACAGTACCTGACCTTCAACATAACCTGAAAGAAAGTTCAAGGTGAAAATCAGGAATGAGGCCCTCTGTGCTCTGGGAAAAACTGGCAGAATTGGCCTTTGGATAGTAAGATATTTTCAGGAGAAGATTTTAAGAGCTCAATTTCGTGCATCTTTTCATACCTAGAAAAACACTGAAATCATTAATGGAGACATCTGCTCCTCATGACTAGCAGCAACTTTCTGCCAAAATGTATGCTTGAATGCACATATCATCCTTCACTAAAATCATATATATCCTGGTCTTCCCCTTTACCTCTTTGGAACGGTACCTCAGAGATACCTGAGTGGCTGTCTCTGGGATATAGTCCTCATTTGACCCCAAATAAAACTTAAGTCACAACTCTCATGTTGTGCTTTTATTTTTTTTAAGTGCTAACATATTTTCGAAAGAAAAAAATTAATGAATCTTTTAATATCCTTTAGATGCCATTGAGAATAATATGATTTCATATTTCTAACATTGCCTTAGGTCCAATGACTATATATAAGTTGATATCAAAAGCTGACCTATCACTATTGAGAATCCCCTCTAAAATTACATTCAAGTACCATTACCAGATAGTGAAAGACAGGGAAGCTGGAGTGCTGCAGTGCATGGGGTCGCAAAGAGTTAGACATGACTGAGCCACTGAACAAAACCCACCACAAGTGCCAGATGCCAATACTAACCTAAACCATTCATTATTTTAATTTTCTATTCAGAAAAAAAACAACATTTTTATCAACTTGTCTTACAATTACTTAGAAGCAAAAACACAACTTTAAAATATAAAACAATCAGGTCTAAGGTCTGATTTTATTTTCAGCCTAACAAATTAGTCTTATTCTTCCCTGGATGCTGGCAGAAGAGACAAAACTCCTGAGTCAGAGACAAAGGGTTTTATTACTCATGGCCCAGCAAGCAGCTGGAGCATCAGCATATTTACAATGGTTCTTCTTGCCCCCAGATCTCACAAGGAGACAAGGAGAAGCCCGGATAGACTCTACACATGCAGGGTATGTGCATCCTAACCGAAAAAAACTGAGATTGGGGGAATCCAAAACCACTTTTATAGAAAGAAATAACAAGCTTGCCCTTTGTCTGGGGGTAGAAGGAGATATTATCTCATCTTTCAACCTTATCAATTGCATAAACAGCCCTGAAAAATGACCTCAGTAAACAGCAGTTAGGGCTGAATCTTAGGACATTCAGCAAAACATAAAGGACAACTAGTGACCTACAACGGACTCTCTCTCCCAGGGAAGCTATTATTATATAAGCACAAATAAATCATCAACCAAAATTTACAAATTTTTGTTTATTCTGCAGAAAACAGAGAGCAAGCATATTTCTAAGTAGTTCGATGTTTGGGTTCCACTTGGCTTTTATTCCCATCTACTATGACTAGAACAAAGAGTTCATCAATGAAATACAAGAAATGAGGCTGCAGCAGAAGTCAAGGTCAGAGGATGAAGGCTTCTAAACACCATGATAAGATCACTGGACATACCCAGAGAAAACAGGAGTTATTTGAGGGTTCAAAGTGAGAGAAATTCAATTAGCATTTCAGATAAATGGCAAAAATAGAGGCAGCAGCAGCTTAGGCACTCAGCTGTGTCCAATTCTTTGCAACCCCATGGACTGTAGCCCGCCAGGCTCCTCTGTTTATGGGGCTTCTCCAGGCAAGAATACTGGAGTGGGTTGCCATGCCCTCCTCCAGGGGATCTTCCCAACCCAGAGATCGAACCCAGGTCTCCCACATTGCAGGTGGATTCTTAGCATCTGAGCCACCAGAGAAGCCCAAAAATAGAGGCAGGAAGGCTAATTTGGAGGCAGTTGAATGATTGTGACTTGACCCAAAGAGTAGGAGTCAGGATGCAGATAAAAGTAGATGTGAGATATGTTTAAAAGGTAAAATTGTCCTAATTTAGAGTTTAATTGTATACAAGAGGTGAGGAAGAAGAATTTAAGAAAACTGTCTGCTTCTGCTTAAGCAGCCACAGAATGGTGACACTATTCCTTAATGCACAAAGCATAGAGAATGTAACAAATGAGAGAGTGAAAGTGTTTAGTTCTTTCGATACTGTAAGGGGTTTGATATGTACTGGGACATCTAAGATGCCTAACAGAAGTTGATATGCAGACGTGGTGCTTCAGAGATAAAGCTAGGCCTGTGCAATGGAACTAAATGGTAACTGAAGCCTCTGAAGGAGATGGAGATCATGTGGGAGCATATGAAGAATAAGAAGGAAAAAAAAAAAAAAAAACAGGCTCAGGTGATAACCTTCAAGTATAACCAAATCCTGCATCACAATCACTCAAAGACTCAAAAGAATTACAATCAGAAAGAAGAAAGAAAATCAAGAGTGCATGATACCACAGTCACTAAAAGAATATTTCAAGAAAAGAGACATCACAGTCAAATGCTATGGTGAATTTAATTGACTTCAGGACTTAACATGTTTATTAAATTGAATAAGGATCTCTTTGATGTGAGCAGTTTCATTGGAATCATGGAGGAAGAAATCATGTCAACAGAAAGAGAAACAGAAGTGAGATGAAAAAATGACAGATGTGTGTGTATGCAGGCAATTGTTTCACGAAGTGTAAAGTATAAATGGAAACAGAAAATTTCCAGGATTTGTTTTATTTTTTAATGATAGGAGAGATTTGAATATGCTTTAAATGAAATAGGAGGAACCAATAGATAAAGATTAAAGAAGTGGATATAAGACAGGAGAGATAGTCAAAAGAGATGCTACAGGAGAATTTTCAGAAAGATAAAATCACAACTCTCATACAAATATAAAAAGAACATGTATCAAAAATGACCTTTGATTTGCTAAACAATGAGGTAACTTGTAAGATATTAAGACCAGCTCAAAATGATTTAATCAGATGATTTAAGTATTACCAAAGAAGGGCTTCCCGGATAGCTCAGCTGGTAAAGAATAAACCTGCAATTCAGGAGATCCCAGTTGGTCCTGGGTCGGAAAGTTCCCCTGGAGAAGGGACAGGTTACCCACTCCAGTATTCTTGGGCTTCCCTGGTGGCTCAGACAGAAAGAATTCACCTGCAACATGGGAGAGCTGGGTTCAGTCCCTGAGTTGGGAAGACCCCCTGGAGGAGGGCATGGCAACCCACTCCAGCATTCTTGCCTGGAGAATCCCCATGGACAGAGGAGCCTGGAGGGCTACAGTCCCTGGGGTCACAAAAGAGTTGGACACAACTGAGTAACTAAGAGTAGCATAGCACATTATCAAAGAAATGTAAGGACAAGATTGCTTAGTAACTGCAAATTGATTAATATCCTGAAAAGCAGAAACTGAAGTCTTCAGTGCTTTTATACAGAAGAGAAAATTTAGACAGACCTTATCTACATCACTAATAGTGCAAAATGCATAAATTAACTATTCATGTAACTTCACTGAGTCTGGGACCTTTAAGTCATAATAAACTGTGAGCTGAACAAAGTACATTCCCCTGGATAACCCTTGTGTGGACCTGTAAAACAATGACCCATTATGATAATAAAAGGACATTCTGTTCACCTTTGATCTTATTTACAAGTTCCAAACAATTTTTCTTGATCAGTATTTGCTAAGAACGTGTATCCTCAAGTTCTTGACAAGTAGCAGAAACACTCAAAAAAAAAAAAAGAATGAAGTTAATGAGCTGAAATTAGAGACAGAATTAAGAAAAAGGAACCCAAAATGGTGAAGGGCTCCTGGGGTCAGCAACAGTGTCACTCCACTAGGTCTGATAACAGAGCAAATGGTTATCATGACCTTTTGAGACCTATAGCTCCAGGGTAAATGCTGTGGACTTTGAGAGAGGAACACATTCATCGCCAACCCCTGAGCCTGAGAAGGAGGATAATAAGGGCAAGACTACTCCTCAACATTCTCCTGCTCTCTGATTTCTGGTGACTTCCACTGGCAAAATCCAACCTGATGCCAGAGGGCAAAGGAGCCTTGATGTAGGTCCTACAGCTCCTTCTCCTGGGACATAAAGCAGGGTAGAAATGGTGGAAAGTAGACACAGAGGACAGATGAAGAATATCCAGCTCAGGAAGGGAACTAGAGCGTAGAGGGAAAGATAAGTCTTTGAGAGGAAAGAGGACTTTCAGTGGTAGCAGAAAGATAGAAGGTAATGAGTGTAGTTATAAGGTGGTTTGTACATTGGAAGGTATTTCTGGGGCTTCTTACTTAATGAATTGAATTTACTATCTTTAAAGTCATTATATGAGGATGGAGTTGATAGCAACAAGGTTGGTGAGACTGGAGGTTTTAAGAAAAGAGGAAAATTTGGGGATGCTCTTGTAGAGAAGTATAGAGGGAACTGACCAGATAAATAACAGTAAGAATTTTTGAAGGAGGGGGTAGAGGTACAGAAAAGGGGAGTTATATGTAAAGAGGATGAATTAATAGTGGAACCCATCTTCAAGATTGTTTGTTTTTTCTCCAAAATTCAGTTATAGCCTCACTTCCTTTGTGACATCTCCTGTGACTTCGGTACAAGTATAAAAGAACAATGACTAATTGGTACAAACCAAAAGAATTCTCTTGATGGATTCTAATATTCATGGATGTAGTGTCTCATTGCCTTCTGATTACAAATTAGTACATTCTTTTATTGCTTCTTAGGAAAGGAAACAGATGGCCAATGGTTATGATTGGAATGAATCCGTCTTGTAAGCTAAAATATCAAAGATTATTTCAGGTCAATGTGAAATCAGTAAACTTTGTATTCATATTATTTTTCATAAATTAACCAGATTAGCAAAACTTGTTCAGGATATCAAATGTCATTAGTTCTGAGAAAAGAAAATACAGCATCCAGCAATTTTCATAACACTGACTACTAGGAGTATTTGTAAAACACTGACTGGATTATGATACCTAGTGAGTTAACAAAACAAATTTCCTTTATTATGATACAGTTTTAGATGTTACATCTTTCATCAGGCATTTTTAACAGAAATCCAGAATGATGTAAAAGGGAAGGCAACAATTATTTAAAAAGAAAGATGTTGAAATGCAGGGTATATTCAAACAAACTGGATAGCAATGTAGGATGATTTGTTTTGTGCCAAAGTATACTCGCATGGCTCCATAAGGCACAAGTTTTGATCTTCTGTAACTTACCGCTAACACCACTTCCAGTTCTCTTTGGCAATTATTATACATTGCTGTAACATCTACAACAACAGTATCTTTCAACAGCAAGTACCTCCTACTTGAATCCTGTCATTTTCTATATTTAAATAAGCCTTTTCCTAGATCGTTTCAACCAAGAGTTTCATTTCAACAACAAAGAATTTGTTGAAACATCATGGTAGGCAAAGAACTGTACTCTGAACTCATCAAGACTATATATCTAAGTCTCAATAAATGTCATTTTCACTTTCTACCATGTTTCTTATGGATGTGCATACATGTCCTCTCTTCTCTACCAGAATATACATTTCTTATATGTAAGCTCTCTCTTATTTACCGCTCTGTACCTTGCGGAAATAGCACATCGTGGGCACTCATAAGCAATTGGTAAATATTTGATGAATGAATGGATAGGTGGCTAAATGAATACAAGAGAAAATAAAATGGTCTGTTAATTAACAAATATTTGAAGAGCTCTCATCTATTTATGAGATAAATAGATGGTGGTTCCCTGGTGGTTCAGCAGTGAAGAATTTGCCTGCAGCATAGGAACTACAGGAGACATGGATTTGGTCCATGGGTTAGGAAGAGTTCCTGGAGGAGGGCATGGCACCCCACTCCACTATGCATGCCTGGAGAATCCCATGGACAGAGGAGCCTGGCAGGCTACAGTCCATAGGGTCACAGAGTCTAACACAACTGAAGCAACTTAGCATACATGCATATCTGTTTATCACCTGAAAGGGAGTAGTGTATGCCATTGTTAATTGTTTTACTAGGCATATCAGCTGAAAATGTATCTAATTATATTTTTCAATAACTATGTCATAAATCAATTAGAGAACTAAAATGAAAATTTCCTCAAATGTGGAAACGTAAAGCATAAACTCTTAGTTTTGCTTTATAGATGAGATCAAGAAAAACTTACATGGTTTACAAAAGCTTTGACACAAATGCTAAGAGCAACATTGTCCATAATCACTAAAAAGAGGGAAAAGCTCAAATATCTACCAACTGTTAAATAAATTTTAAAAATGCAGTATGTCCATGTAATGGAGTATGATTTAAAATAAAAAAGGAATGAACTGTTAATATGTGCTGTAGCATGGGTGAACCTTGAAAACATTACATAAAGTGAAATTTATATGAAATGTCCAAAAGAGGCAAATCTATAGAGACAGAAAATATTTTACTGGTTGCCAGGTTTGGGAACAGTGTGAATAAAGAGTGACTGCTAATGGGAATTAGGTTTTTGGGGGGGTAATGAAATGTTCTCAAATTAGACTGTGACAATTGTATAATTCTGCAAATATACTACAAAGCATTGAATTGTATGTTTAAATGGGTGAATGGCATGAAATATAAATGATATTAAATAAAGTTTTTAAAAAGTAAAGATTAAGTGACCTGTTCAAAATTACATGAATAATTAGTGAAACCAGAATGGCACCCCACTCCAGTACTCTTGCCTGGAAAATCCCATGGATGGAGGAGCCTGGTAGGCTGCAGTCCATGGGGTCGGTGAGGGTCAGACATGACTGAGCGACTTCCCTTTCACTTTTCACTCTCATGCACTGGAGAAGGAAATGGCAACCCATTCCACGGTTCTTGCCTGGAGAATCCCAAGGACGGGGGAGCCTGGTGGGCTGCTGTCTATGGGGTCACACAGAGTCGGACACAACTGAAGTGACTTAGCAGCAGTAGCAGCAGAACTATAATCTACTTTCTCAACCAGTACAATTATTTCTTCTTACTTTGCTGTTGTCTTGTGTGCAACAGTTGGATTTTTCACTCCTTTATTTTCTGAAATTCTTCATTGCTTTTTTGCCATTTTCATATTTTTATTTAGTTCTCTTTGTCCAACCCACCCTCCCCCCCCAATTCTTTAACTTCCTCAAGAACTCTCATGCTGTCCTTTCCAGCTGTTAAATGACCTACATTTTAATGATCACGACTCAATTTCTTATTTGGCTGCACATCAGGATGACTTCTCATGCTATTAATCTATTTCTTCCACAAAAGGGACATTTCAGATCAAGCACGTGAAACTTCCTGGGAAGGATTTTGTAGAAGAAGATGACTTTAGCAAAATGTAACCAGCAGGTGGGAAACCACTGAACAAAAGAATGACTCTGTTGCTGGAATCTTATTACATTCATAGAAATGAGAGACCTGCAAACGTTGTTTAATCTGATACTCCTACCCAGGAGATTGACTTACAGCTGGTGTGTGAGAAATGCCATTTTCCAGATGACTTCCTCTCCTGTTACAAAGTCTGACTATGGCCCCTGCAAAGTGCTGGATCTTCTCCATACTTGGGTGTTTGAGACACTTATCTTGTCTTTCCCCTCTCTGCTGGCTCTTTCCACTCATCTTTTTTTAATTTTAAGTGTTATACTCTAGGAAGTTTAATTCTTCTCTATTGAGTTCCATGTCTTTATGAATATATGTGCAGCCATGGTGATAATTTCAACTGGGACTGAGAGAAGGCATAAGGTAAATGGTAGTTCACACTATTAAAGAAAAGCACAAGGTAATGCATTTTTCTCTCTCTGCAGGACATGACTGGATCACTTCCTCAAACTGAAGAAATAAAAAATGGACATCTCTTCATCTATCACTGTCAGTCTTTAGAAATATGACTAGAGGTAATTAGCAGGTGACATTTGTTCTGCTTTTCCAAGTGAAAATGTCCAATGTGAGTCTTTCGCTGGTTTAAATTGTAAAACAGATAGGTTTTCTTCCATTTTTAGAAACATTTTCTGGTGGCTTTAAGCAGTTTTTATTCACTAACTGCCCACAGTTATTATTCATTTTCCTTTAATCCCAAATTATTTGAGGGACTCGTGAAACTTTTATGGGAAAATAGGAGAATATTGGTTAAGTTCATGTCATTCAACCTATAGTACAACTTGTAAATTGTGGAGTGAAGAGGGAAAAAAAGAAGATGACAGAAGAATGTTCTAGGTATAGACATAGTAGGAATAATGGCCCAAAGTGGAGTCTTGATGTTACATTGTCATATTTCAACGAGTTAAAAGAGAAGGATTTTAGGAAGCTGACAGTGATAGTTGCCTACCCAACAGGCATTTGTTTCCCTTCTTTCTTGCGAGCAGAAGTGCAATGTATTTTGAGTTGACAGTGTGCCCAGCCCCAAGGACTGAATCATGACTTTCTGCCCAGCCCCAAGAACTGCATCATGTCTTATCAATCATGACTTTAATGTTTCTTTTTGATTCCTTCCTATTTGGGATACTGGTGTGCCATAATGATGCTTAGAACTTCAGCAGCCATCTTTCCACCATAATGCAATAAAGGAGGATAAAATTTAAATGTGTTTAATACCTGAAACAAAATTGGGTCTTTGATGACATCACTGCACCGATGAACTAGATGGCCTGCCTCTTCCAGACCCTATATAAGGAAGAAAAGTGTCTCAAATGCTCAGTTGGTTGTTTATTAATTGCAGACCTACACATCATAACTGAAACCGTGTCAGAGCATTTTCATACCATCAAGAATTTAAAGGAAATAGCAACCCACTCCGGTACTCTTGCCTGGAAAATCCCATGGATGGAGGAGCGTTGTAGGCTACAGTCCATAGGGTCGCAAAGAGTTGGACACAACTGAGAGACTCTACTTTCAAGATTATAAGAAAATTTAAGTTTTTAATCAGGCTTAGATAATATAAGCCTTCCATCAATGTCAACTGATTTCTCAGAGTTGTGCCTTTTCTCTGATATGCCCTTCTGGATGGCATGACTGAGGTGAAAGGCATAGTTATAGATAAGCAATGGATAGAGCTCTGGGTCCTCTCTGAATCTTGAGTTATCATTCACAACAAGGACCACTGATAGCTTATGGTGAACAGTGACTGATTCATGATCTCCAAAAGAATAGAATTTAGCTTTGGGACCAGAGACAAGGCTTCAACCACTCAGAGCTTCACTGCAGTTTTATTACAGTGAAAAAGGGATAGAAAAGCTTCTGACATAAACATCAGAAGCATCAGAGAGTGCCCCACTGGCTAGTCTTACCAAGGCCTTATATACTTTTTCAATGGGTTACTAACAATAGAAAGGTCTTACCAAACCCATTGCCACAACATACATCTTAAGATAACAGGATTAGTCAGAAGGTTCTTGTTAAGAAAGAGAAACATGTCCTCAAGCAAGATACATTGTTGGTATACAATCATTAATACAGAGCTACTCCAATGCGGGGTGTCTCCTCCCGGTGGCCCCTGACCATTCAGGTATGACCTAAATCAAATCCCTTATGATTATACAGTGGAAGTGAGAAATAGATTTAAGGGCCTAGATCTGATAGATAGAGTGCCTGATGAACTATGGAATGAGGTTCGTGACATTGTACAGGAGACAGGGATCAAGACCATCCCCATGGAAAAGAAATGCAAAAAAGCAAAATGGCTGTTTGGGGAGTCCTTACAAATAGCTGTGAAAAGAAGAGAGGCGAAAAGCAAAGGAGAAAAGGAAAGATAAGCATCTGAATGCAGAGTTCCAAAGAATAGCAAGAAGAGATAAGAAAGCCTTCTTCAGCAATCAATGCAAAGAAATAGAGGAAAAGAACAGAATGGGAAAGACTAGAGATCTCTTCAAGAAAATTAGAGATACCAAGGGAACATTTCATGCAAGGATGGGCTCGATAAAGGACAGAAATGGTCTGGACCTAACAGAAGCAGAAGATATTAAGAAGAGGTGGCAAGAATACACGGAAGAACTGTACAAAAAAGATCTTCACGACCCAGATAATCATGATGATGTGATCACTAATCTAGAGCCAGACATCTTGGAATGTGAAGTCAAG
>SJYT01043977.1:769464-828207 GCA_006410635.1 Cephalophus harveyi | reverse complement strand
GGGCAGGAGGAGAAGGGGACGACAGAGGATGAGATGGCTGGATGACATCACTGACTCGATGGACAAGAGTCTGAGTGAACTCCAGGAGTTGGTGATGGACAGGGAGGCCTGGCGTGCTGCGATTCATGGGGTCGCAAAGAATCGGACATGACTGAGCGACTGAACTGAACTGAACTGATGAGCATATTAGAAAAGTTTTTAAAACTGAAGAATCAAAGGAAGTTTTTACAAAACTCTGTAGCTATTGCTAAATCCCCTCTGTGTTATTTGTACTAGTTGTGACTCATTTTTTTCTGTTTGATGGTTGATTTGTTTTCCTCTGTCAATGAGTCTTACATGTCAAGAAAAGTATTATGTGACTTTTAACTTTGCTTAGGGGTTTATGTTTGCATGTATACATTTTACTGAACTTCCTCATCTTTCATGGCTTTAGATTTTGCATCACAAAGAACTTTTCCGGTCATTAGATTATGCTTTTAAGTTTTGTAAGAATGTTTTTAAATTTTTTAGTAATTTGTTTTCCATATTCAGATGTTAAATCTATCTGGAATGCATTTTGGTATAAGATATAAGAAAAAATTAATCCAACTTCATAATTTTTTCAGAATACTATCCTATCGATCTAATATTACTTCATACAATATTTCTATGCGTGTTTGAATCTGTTTCTTTATATTCTATTCCATTGGTCTTATAAACACCCTATTATCTATTGATGTCCAAATACAAGCTGTGTTAAGTAGAGCTTTTGTTGCTTTTTAATATCTTTCGATTTGGCTACTGTCCTGCTCAGGCCGCATTACAGTTCTCTTTCACATTATTCCTGGATATCCAATTTGTTTATTTTTCCACATAAAGTTTAGAGTCTGGTTTCTTAATTCCTCAAAACATTCTGCTAGTATTTTTATGAAGATATATTAAATGAATTGGTTGATTTGACCACTATGTAAGAAGATATATTACCTTTCTGTTTGTTTTGTGTTTGTGTTTGTAGATCCCTCAGTCTTGTTTTAAAGTTTTATTCAGATAGGTCTTTCACATATCTTTTTAAGTGTATTCTTAGTGTTTAAAAAAAGTTTACAGTTTTTTATTTCACCAAAGCTTCTGACTAGCTGTTGCTTATTAGGTACCAAGGTGGTTGATTTTTTTTTTCTCTAGCTACTTTACTATCCTTTGTAACAGTTTTTCAGCTGATTCTCTTGGTTGGCCAGTGTACAATCTTATTCTCTGTAGATGGTAACTTTAGTGTTGCTTTCCAATATTTATTTCTTCCTCTGTTTCATTTGTCCTGGTTAGTAAGCAGTGGCTTTTTTAATAGACCTTTTTTATGGCCCAAAGGGAGAATAGTCTTGATTTCTTTTTCTGCTTACATCCTTAAAATAAATTTAACGAGAAAAACTGTGGGAAAATAAAGCATGACTCCATAATAAATGGAGCAGCATTCACTTTATATAATAGATTATTTTTTATTTTTAGTGCCCATTTCATCCTGCTTTCCCTATTATTTGGACTTTGAAATGTCCATCAATATTGGTCTCAAAAATGTTTGAATGAATGACTGAATAAAGAAATGAATTCAAGATGAATAAAGTTATATTAGTCTAAGTGAAACTGACTAGATGTTTACTCTGAGGTAAGCACAAAAATAAACAGAGTAGGATATTTTTAAAGAATTCACAGTCCAGTAATAGAGACCAAGCAAGATACAATTGCATGTGATGTGTTCAGCAGTAGACTGTTTATAAGGTAAAGAAGGAGAATAGAAATGAGAGTGATTAATTCTTCTGGAAAATCAGGAGGGAATCCCTAGAGAAGGTGATCTGAGACAGTTTTAGCTGGATACAGAAGTCACTGGGCATGATAAGGGGACTAGGAAGGCATTCTAGGAGATAAAACAACAGTGTGGAGGTCTGAAACAGCTTATAGTGTTTGGGTATTTATAAGCTGTTGTTATGGTTGGAGTATAATCTGTGGGAGCAAGTAGGAGGACAGAAGAATGGAAACTTGCATATGAAAAACAATGTCTATTAGGCAGGAATTCGCAGAAGAAGGAGGCAGCCGGATCCTATAGAGGAAAATACAGAATCACTTAGAAAGGGCATATAAATTATACTTTCACCCCTATACCCCATCCCCTGGAATGTTAACACTGCAGGGACCGTGCCTTGTCTTCCAGGTGTGTTTGGGTAAAGAGTTTGAGAACTGCTGATGCAGGCAATAAGAGTCAGTAAAGTGTGCAGGCTTCCCTGATAGCTCAGTCGGTAAAGAATCTGCCTATAATACAGGAGACCCAGGTTCGATCCCTGGGTTGGGAAGATCTCCTGAAGAAGGAAATGGTAACCCACTCCAGCATTCTTGCCTGGGCAATCCCATGGACAGAGGAGCCTGGCGGGCTATAGTTCATGGGGTTCCAGGACACCGACACAACTTAGAAACCAAACCACCACCCAAGTGTGTGAAGAAGGGTATGACACCAGATTTGCATTTTAGAACATTCCCTTTGATAGCAGTTAGAAGGATCCTTGCAAGACTGGGAAGAGGACAGCTGGGTTCAGGAGGAAAATCTTTTAAAAAACTATTGCAGTAGATAGTGAAGCAATCTAGTCGTGTCCGACTCTGCAACCCCCTGGACTGTAGTAGCCTACCAGGCTCCTCCTTCCATGGGATTCTCCAGGCAAGAGTACTGGAGTGGGTTGCCATTTCCTTCTCCAGGGGTTCTTCCCGACCCAGGGATCAAACCCAGGTCTCCCGCATTCCAGGCAGACGCTTTAACCGCTGAGCCATCGGGGAAGCCCCATAAGATAATGTAGCTCTGGCCACTAAATGGCAGTNGGAGTGGGTTGCCATTTCCTTCTCCAGGGGTTCTTCCCGACCCAGGGATCAAACCCAGGTCTCCTGCATTCCAGGCAGACGCTTTAACCGCTGAGCCATCGGGGAAGCCCCATAAGATAATGTAGCTCTGGCCACTAAATGGCAGTGAAGGTAATTCAAGGAATACGCAGGAAATGGAATTGATAGAACTTGGCAAGCGATTGGATATGTAAGGTGCTAGAGGAGAAGGAAAGGAGGTAATCTTCCTCTGTTGTTCTTAGCATTTGGACAAGAAAAATTATTTGGGAAGGAAGTTGATAATATTTACTAATACAGTATGAACTTCTCACTTTAGCTGGTGATTTTGATCTTTGTTTTTTCGGAACATAAATATTTGAGGGTTGCTGGGAAGACAGGAAAAGCATATCCTGAGTAGCTCTTGACTGTCACTCGGAGACATGAAAAGGAGTATCACAGTTTGCTATGTCTAGGAATAGCAATATTATTAAGGCCACAGTTTTTCTGTAAGGTATGCTGTTAGTGTTAGATATATATTAATGTACTTTAATTTTTGTTTCTGTGCTCTTTAGAATTCATTCAGAGGGCAGCCTTTTGGATGGCCCCGAAGCAAGCCTGATGGAACAGGACAGAACCAACCATGTTGAGGGCAAGAGACTAAGTCCATTCCTGATACCATCTCCGTCTCCCATGTGCCAGACAGAACCTCTGGCGAGAAAGCTCCAGAATGGAAGCCCACTAACCGAGAGACCTTACCTGGAAGTGAATGGAGACAGCAAGTGGCCGTCTTTCAAAAGTTATTATGGAATACCCCACATGAAAGGAAGCCAAAAGAGTCGCGTGAGTCCGGATCTCACACAGGAAGGTAGAGGGTATTCCAGATGTCTGCAGAATGGCGGGATAAAACGCACAGTTAGCGAACCTTCTCTCTCTGGGCTCCATCAGAACAAGAAACTGAAACCAGACCAAAAGGCTAATGGAGAAAGAAAGAGCTTCGGGGAAAGCCAAGAAGGAAATCCAGACAAAGGCAGCAGTCAACCCAGCGTCTCCGATGTGAGCGGTAGGAGGGAATCTGTGAGCTCTGCGGCCCATGAAAATGAAGTGAAAGATTTCACCAGTTTTCCAACACACAACTGCAGTGGGTCTGAAAACCCAGAGCTTCAGATTCTGAACGAACAGGAGGGGAAAAGTGCTAACTACCACGACAAGAACATTGTATTACTTCTTAAAAACAGGGCAGTGCTCATGCCTAATGGTGCTACAGTTTCTGCCTCTTCCGTGGAAAACACACACGGTGAACTCCTGGAAAAAACACTGTCTCAATATTATCCAGACTGTGTTTCCATCGCGGTGCAGAAAACCACATCTCACATACATGCCATTAACAGTCAGGCTACTAATGAGTTGTCCTGTGAGGTCACTCACCCAGCGCATACCTCAGGGCAGATCGGTTTCCCACAGACCTCGAACTCTGAGCTGCCTCCAGAGCCAGCCGCAGCGGCGACTGAGAGCCGTGAGGCGGACGGTGCCAGTAACCCAGCTGCGACGCGCGGGGCCTGCCCCTTTCAGAAGCCAGAACAGCAGAAGTCCGCTTTTGACATATGCCCATCTCCGGCAGAAAGCAGTAATATCCAAGGAGCTGCAAAGCTAGGCTCTGGTGCAGAATTCTGCTTGGGTCCCAGTGGCAATTTGCAGTCTCCCGGCGGCAGCTCTGAACGGTATTTAAAGCAAAATGAAATGAATGGTGCTTGCTTCAAGCAAAGCTCAGTGTTCACTAAGGATTCCTTTTCTGCCACTACCACGCCACCACCATCACAATTGCTTCTTTCTCCCCCTCCTCCTCTTCCACAGGTTCCTCAGCTTCCTTCTCAAGGAAACGGCACTCTGAATGATGGGGTTTTGAAAGAACTCCATCACTACCCCAACCAAAGTGACCCAACTCTTTTAAGGGAAGTTAAAATAGAGGGTCAACATGAGGCACCACCACCCCAGAGTCCCACTCCCTCCGCCCATGTATCCAACCCCTCTCTGATGCTTCCAGTAAGGCCTCAGAATAATTGTGCTAACAAGAATGACAGTCGGACTCTGGGGACAATGACTATTCCATTGGGTTCTGAGAAAACCAGACAACTTTTAGAACATCTCAAGCCTAACCCACCGACTCTTCGTAGCGGTGGAGATCCACAGGATCACTGCCAGCATTTGATGGGGCACAAACAGCAAGAGATTCTCAAGAGTCAAGACAAGGAACAAACACGTGACCGCATGCTCCCAACACAGCGCTATCTGAAACCAGGATGGATTGAATTGAAGGCCCCTCACTATCATCCAGCAGAATCCCATCTAAAATGTAATGAGACAACCCTGCGGTCGATTCTTCAGTATCAGTCCAACCCCTCCAATCAAATGACCTCCAAACAATACACTGGAAATTCCAACATGCCCGGGGGGCTCCCAGGGCAGGCTTATATCCAGAAAATAATGCAGCCGGAGCAGAGGCCACCAAGGTACCAAGTTGAGATGAATCAAGTGCAGTCTCAAGGTACAGTGGACCAGCATCTCCAGTTCCAAAATCCCTCACTCCAGGCGCACTTCTCCAAAGTGGAGCCTTCACCGGACACTCACAGGCAGTCACTGTGTGCCCCGAGATGTCATTTCCAACAAAGACCAGATCCCCAAACTGAGAAACTCATGCCCCCAACAATAAGACAGCACTTGAATCAACAGACTTCAGAGACTGAACCCTTCTCAAATTCACACCTTTTACAGCATAAGCCTCATAAGCAGGCAGCACAAACACAGCTACCCCAGAATTCACATCTCTCTCAAAGCCACCGACAGCAGCAAAAATTACAGCTGAAGAATAAAGAACAAATGCCCCAGACCTTTTCTCATCTCCAGGGCAACAGTGATGAGCCAAGAGAAGGAACATTCTTTAGCCAGGTTAAAGTAGAAGAATGCTTTCCTGGTGAAGATCAATATTCAAAATCAAGTGAGTTCCAGACTCATAATCCCCAAATGGGACTGGAGCAAGTACAGAATATAAACAGTATAAATGCCCCCTATGGTCAGATCTTGAAGTCAAATGCAAGCAAAGTACAGATTTCTGGTTCAAACGATATACAACTGGTTCCAGACAATAAAGAACAGACTGTAAATTCTGAACTGTTTGCAGGAAACAAGACCCCAAATGTGCATCACATGCAATATATTCCAAATAATGTGACCCCTAAGCAAGATATTCTTCACAGGTGCTTTCAACAACAGGAACAAAAGCCTCAACAGGCTTCAGTTCTGCAGGGATATAAAAGTAGGAACCAAGACATGTCTGGTCAACAAGCTGCACACCTCGCTCAGCAAAGGTACTTGATGCAAAACCAAGCAAATGCGTTCCCTGTACCCGATCAGACAGGAACTCATGTTCAGACCCCACCTCAGAAGGACATTCAAAAGCATGCTGCTCTGAGGTGGCACCTCTTACAGAAGCAAGAACAGCAGCAAACACAACTCCAAGCCGAGTCTTGCCATAGTCAGATGCAAAGGCCGATTAAGGTCGAGCCTGGATCCAAACCCCATGCCTGTATGCGCCCCCTGCCAGCACAGCCAGAAAATAAAATGTGGAAAAAGATACCCAAGCAAGAGATTCCACCTCCTAGCTGTGACAGTGCGCAGCCACGGAGCATCCTTGAGACCATGGAGCAGCATCTGAATCAATTTCAGGTCAAATCATTATTTGACCATAAGGCTCTTAATCTCAAATCACAGAAGCAAGTAAAAGTTGAAATGTCAGGGCCAGTCACGGTTTTAACTAGACAAACCACTGCCGCAGAACTTGAGAGCCACACCCCAGCTTTAGAACAGCAAGCAACACCTTCCTCAGAAAAGACACCAACCAAAAGAACAGCTGGTTCTGTTCTCAATAATTTTTTAGAGTCACCTTCCAAATTACTAGATACTCCTATAAAAAATTTATTGGATACACCTGTCAAGACTCAGTATGATTTCCCATCATGCAGATGTGTAGGTAAGTGCCAGAAATGTACTGAGACACATGGTATTTATCCAGAATTAGCAAATTTGTCTTCAGATATGGGATTTTTCTTTCTTTTTTAAAAAATCTTGAGTCTGGCAGCAATTTGTGAAGGCTCATAAAAACCTGAAGCTTACATTTCTTGTCTTTAAATTACAGATGCTTGTGCTGTGCAAGAGAGAACTTCATTTACACTCAATTTTTCCAAAAAAAAAAAAAATTATAATGATTGTGCATGCTTATTTGTCCCTACCTTCAAATCCTTTAAAATATAAAGGTATCTGTTTTAGACTAATCAATCTGTTTAACTCTTTGTGTATCAACTCCTGGAGAGATACCCAAGCTGTAAAATCATCTCATTAAAATGGCCAAGTAACTGCCATATGCAAATTGATGTAGGAGCTTTTAATACTTTTTTTAATTCAAGGTTGAATGTATTAGTAGTCTTACAAGGTTAACTTCCAGTTAAGGGAGAAATGATCATCCTTCTGCCTCAGTGAGTTGGGGGAAATTATAATGCTGAAGTTCTAAATACTCATAAAGTTGCCCTTTCTCTGTGTATTCATTTGAAACATTGTGTGATTTATATTTATTTTGATAATATTTTCTCTTTAAAATTTCATCTATTTGATAGAAAATATGGTATTTCCCTTTTTTTTTTTTTTTAAAAAAAGAGCTGCTTTTTGTTAAAATTCAAGATGCTTGATAGGTGTGTTGTTGGATACAGTAGAAGACATTTGTAAAAACCAGTGTTAAACTGCTGTGGCTAATAGTCCACCCACTCCATGTTATTCTTCTCACAATGGGACACCCCACATTTTATAGGAGGATGGAGGGAGGATCCATACTGCCCCTTGGCATGTGGTTAATATTATTGCCTCATGGGGCTAACGTGCCACACATGTCATAAGCAACACTGGGTAAGTTATCCTCATCTTCACGCCCGCTCCTATCACACTAACCCTTTTTCCCTCACTTGTCCTCTTTGATGGTATGCAAGAACCTCTTCCTTTTATCTGACCCTCTCTTCAAGTTTTCTCATCATAAGTTGTTCTAAAGTACATACAGACATGGATCTGGATTCAGTGTTATTTTTAAAACAGAGTGATTGAATGTTATGGGGAAAGAAGAGGAGAAAAAGGTATCCTGATAATAAACTGAACAAGGTCCTGGGGGGTGAGATAGGACAGGAGATTTTATTTTTAATCTTTTAACATCCAAATAGCAGGCAGGCTTCTAGTAAGCTGTAATTTTTTTGTTCAGTTTAAAAAAATTGGATTGTAGTTGATATTACATATAATATATTCTAATTCCCTCACTATTTTCTTTGTTTAGTTCCACTTACTTGGTTTAAAATAGCTCCTTATCCCATATCTGAAATGTATTTAATATATTTTTATCCAACAGGCAGAATGTACATATACTTAATTATTTCGCACATTTTTTTTAATAGATTAGTCCGTCAATTCATTTTAAAGGAAAAAAAAAATGTTTAAAGTCACATTTAGGGCCCTTACTGTACAGTTGGGGGATAAGCTTTGTGGATATAGCCTTTATATTTAGTATAATTGAGGTCTAAAATAATAATCTTCTATTATCTCAACAGAGCAAATTATTGAAAAAGATGAAGGTCCTTTTTATACCCATCTAGGAGCAGGTCCTAATGTGGCAGCTATTAGAGAAATCATGGAAGAAAGGTAATTAACACAAAGGCACAGGGCAGATGAACGGTTATCCTTTTGTATATGTCAGAATTTTTCCAGCTTTCACATACAAAGCAGTAAACAATTGTAAACTGAGTAATTATTAGTAAGCTTAGCTATTCCAGGGTTGCCAACGCTACACACTGTGCTATTCACCAGAGAGTCACAATATTTGACAGGACTAATAGTCTGCAAGCTGGCACAGGCTGCCCACTTTGAGATGGATGCCAGAAAACCCAGGCATGGACAAGAACCAGCCAGCCAGCCAGCCTGCCAGGCATAAGGGTGCTGGCACAGGCTGCAGAGAGGCCCCGCTCTGGTTTTCCCACTTGATAATAAAGTATCAGAAAGAGGGGAAAGGTGGTATAAGAAAGGAACCATTGAGTTCACCTCAAGTTGTAAACGAGTAGCTATCTCTAAGGAAGTTGTCCACTGGTATGAGCAGAGAGCAAGAATGATATACTGAATAGAACTAGAACAGATTCTATTTATAGCTACATTTATGTTTAACTGTTAGTCATAAGTATGCAAGTATTTACCTGAATCTACATGGTTACTCCTGCATGTAGAAGAGATAATCGGTGCAGAGAGAGACGTTCATACAGGTGTCAACAGCGCTGATCTGCTGTTATGCTGGGGTGCCTTTTCTTTAAGAGGTAGGCAGTTTTATCATTAAAATACATTAGGAAGCATTCTGGGCAGCAAGGACATATTCTGTGTCATTGTTGCCCCAATTCTAAATTATTTATTTCTAAATTAGCATATAGGAATTCACTAAATAATCATCTCATAGCCTGGCAAAAATAGTGAATTTTCCTAAGTGCCCTCTTTTATTAGCAAGTAGTAAGTAGTGTCTTGTCATAAGGGAAAGTATAATCTGTTTCTAGAATTATTCCATAGTTTCAAAATTGCTGGATACTAGTTATTTGAGAGCCTTTTAAACAATGTGAGAGAGAGTCTTAGAGGAATAAATTCTAACTAAAATCTATTAAGATTCCCCAAGTTTTAAAATAGTTAAATTCAGCAAAGGACAAATCAAATAGTACATATCTTGGAAGACTAAATTTAACAAACTTGGAAAAGTTTTGTGCTTTGTGAAACTATGTATAAAAATAAGCTTCCCCATTATTTTTACCCAACATATAATTGCAAAATAGTTCATTACAATTATCAATATATTTTGATACTAAAGATATACAAGGCTTAAAGTCTGTTATCCAGTTTCCTTGGCTTAGTTCTGGGTTTTTTTGATAAATTAAACTATTCATTTCTCAGGATGTGATCATAGAATAAAATTATGCTCAAATGTTCAGTATTTTGATTGCCTCTTAGATTCATTTGCTAATTTTATGTGTGTGTGTGTTTCTGTGGATTTCTTTAAGGTTTGGACAGAAGGGTAAAGCTATTAGGATTGAAAGAGTCATCTATACTGGTAAAGAAGGCAAAAGTTCTCAGGGATGTCCTATTGCCAAATGGGTAAGTGTAACTTGACAAGGCCTTTGATCCTCAGTCTTGGGCGTTTTGATTCATTCATCTAACCCTGAGAATTGGGTTGCCCAGATCAGACAGTCGTTTATGCCAGTTGAAAGGAATATTGCTTATATTTATCATTGTGTCATCTCTTAAGAAAAAGGCAGTTTAAAACCATGTACACACTGTACTTAATTGAAAGAACTTAATGGCGAGGAGGAGGTCTGTTCAGGTGCCTACTAGAAGTATAATTCTTCCCTGCATGTGAGATCCTTAATCCTTTAAAAACCTGCAGTTAATCCTTATCTTGTCATTTTTGAAGCCCTGGAACTTTAAAGTCTTGCCCATGTAGCTCTGGCTTTAATGCAGGGAGCGTTGCCTGCAGTGTCCTGAGGAGGGGCTGCGACACTGCCTGCATTTGCATGTCTCCTGGTTCTGACCCCAGGGTAAGCGCCAGCGTCATAGATGGGCAACAAAAGGCAGGTGGCATGTGATGATAGATGTCAACCTAATTGTGACCAGATGTGAGAAAATATACAGACATCAATCAATGCTCTCCTCTGCTGCAAGTGACCCTTGTTTTGTTTTGGTTGGGGTGGGGGTGTTGGGGTGGAATGGTGACCCGAACAGGTGGTTCGCAGAAGCTGCAGCGAGGAGAAGCTACTGTGCTTGGTGCGGGAGCGAGCTGGCCACACGTGTGAGGCTGCGGTGATCGTGATTCTCATCCTGGTGTGGGAAGGCATCCCGGTCTCTCTGGCCGACAAGCTGTACTCGGAGCTCACCGAGACGCTAAGGAAGTACGGCATGCTCACCAACCGGCGCTGTGCCCTGAACGAAGAGTAAGTGCCTCCGGGGGCTTCTCCTCCTTCTCCGCTGCTAAAAAGGCCTGACCATTGGCTTGAGGGTAAAGAGTCGAACTTGCGTTTTCATGTTTATAAAATAGGGCTCAAAGTGCCCGCTTCACAAACCTGAGATAGGATCTTGTATTTGCTAACATGGATACTTTGAGGAAGGTGCACTCACTAATATTTTGTACCTTTGGACAGTTTAGCTATGAGTTAGAAGCAGCTTGCTGGAAGTCTGTGAATATCCACAAACTGGACCATACTATAAACTTGAAAATATTTGTGTGCCCACTCACTGTAAGCTCGCTCTTTGTGTGTGCCTGGCCATCATGTTAGTAAGTATTGATACCACTTCTGTGTTGCAGTATTTGAGACAGTAAGCTTGGTAAGAAACTTTAGGGTTTCCAGATCAAGGATTTTACTACATCTGTAGCAGACAAAAATACAAGGCTTGTAGAGGTCCTGTAGGAACAAACTGGTTTTGACTTCATTGCAATCTAGTTCATTACTTCCATTGTAATAATCAAAATTGCCTCTATTTTTACTGCTGCTAAATAATCAACACATTAGCTATGGATGGGTATTATTTAGGAAAACAAGGGTATACATTTAAATATATTTAATGCAACCAAGAATTTATGGTTTGTGTTTTTTTATTTTTTAATCTCATCTACTTGCAGGAAATTTAAATCTTCACTTTGAGAAAGTGTACTTTTTAATTTTCCTTCTGCTATGGTATTCTTGTATATCATTAAAAAAAATACAGGAAAATTCCCAGTGCTGCACTGAAACCCTCTGTAACTACTTTAGTCAGTTTAATTTTGCACTTCTTCTTTTAGTCTCCTTTCTCCTGTATCCACCAAATTACAAAATAGTTTACTGAGCTTATGGAAATACTGTCTGTTCATTGCAGTAAGCCACTGCTAACCAAATTTGTAATTTCATTGACTATTACTCTATCTGGTATGGTTTAAGTATATGTTGACATAGGTTCTCCCTCTGGGACATTGGGGGCAGGTAGAGGGGGTTCTAAATCAACTATTAATAATCTATCAAAGTTACTGTTTCAACATGAAAATGTGGCTTGGTTTTCTATGATAGTTATGATCCAAAAATTTCATGGTGTGTACCTTATGGCCATAAACCCACTTTCACAAATGATAGATTGGAGGATCCAAGTTGTTGATTCATAAGACATGACTCAAACTTACGGTTGACTGCTTTGAAGTGAAGTGAAGTGAAAGTCGCTCAGTCGTGTCCAACTCTTTGCAACCGCCTGTCCGTGAAATTCTCCAGGCCAGAATACTGGAACTGGTTGCCTCTCACTTCTCCAGGTGATCTTCCCAACATAGGGATCGAACCTAGGTCTCCCACATTGCAGGCGAGTTCTTTACCAGTTGAGCCACAAGGGAAGCCCAAGAATACTAGAGTATATCCCTTCTCCAGCAGATCTTCCCAACCCAGGAATCAAACTGGGGTCTCCTTCATTGCTTTAGGTGTAAAGTAATATTCTATTTATCCTAACATCTCATGTTTCATCTTAAAAAAAAAAAAATTGATTTAGGTGCCTTTAATCAGAAAGAAGATGAACATTAAGACATCTTGAGCTGGTGTTGGTAATAACATTTTTCTCAGGAATTCAGTGACACTGCCTTGTGTTTGTAAAGCAGACCTCCTCTTAGACTTGGTGGCTGGAACTTCTAAACCACCAAAGATCTTCTGAAAATGATAGTTCTGTTTACATTTCTTAAAGTTTCTTGCAAACCATATTTCACATCCTTTGAAATTGATTTAATTTTTATAATATCTGTTATTTTTCCCATGAAGGCTTTTGATTCCTATAAATGCCATCGTGTCTGAAACAGAATTTATTTCTATATGTCAGATTATATGTTAAAACTTTGCTAAATTACATTATTTTGCATTTGAAAATGATGAATGTTGATGGGGCTGGGGTCTAAGAAAATATTGTAATTTGTTTCACTGGTCTAAATAGGAGGTAAGTACAAAACTATTAAAAGATGTGCTGCAAATATTAAGACATTTTAAAGGCCAGTCTGTATACTTCTGCTTAACTTGGTCTGGAATTTCAAAGTAAAGACAAGGAGTTATTTAGATGGTATTTTGGCTTTGGGCTACTCATACTTAGAGCAGTCCCCCCCCAAAACAAAAAATATACTTGAAGTACATGATTCAAATAGACACTTAATCAATGGCATACCATATATCACTCAGATACAGCTTATGAAGTTTCTCCTACCCTATAAAATAAATTTTATTTCATATCTGGCAAAAGTTAAAATTATTATTATTTGCCAAATATGAAGAATATGTATTTTCATGGTATGAGATTTTATTTTTATTTCAGCTTGTTTATTGTTTCTCTATCCTTAGGCCTTGAGAAACTCCTGGTAACAGGGTCAAAGGGCTTCCCTGGAGGCTCAGCAGGAAAAGACTCTGCCTGCAGTGCAAGAGATGTGGGTTTGATCCCTGGGTCAGGAAGATCCCCTGGAGGAGGAAATGGCAACCCACTCCAGTATTCTTGCCTGGAGAATCCTATGGATAGAGGAGCCTGCTGGGCTATAGTCCATGGGGTCATGAAGAGTCAGACACAACTGAAATAACTAACCAACAACAACAATGAAGGATAATCTCAAATTGGGGCTGCTGACTCATTTTAATGTTCAAAGCTATGTGACCCTCATCACTGAATTGTTATAAATCCCAGTGCCCGCATGCACCGTAACCACCCACTGTGAGTCCAGAAACAACTCTGAGAGCATCTTCCAGTGGGAAAGTCAGAATGAATTTTTACATTTCCTTTGAGCCAAGCCATTCGTTTCTCCTTTAAAGATTTCCCTTTGAGATGTCCATTTTATGGACTAAGCCTAACCAGCATTTTTTTGGCAAGTAGGAGTTGTGGGACTGCTGTCTGTCATTATAAGAAAGTCAAAGCCAGGACTGTCTCTGCCATGCTAGGTGATATTAAACTTTTAAAGAAACTACATATTATAAAAATTTTCCAATATACATAAATGGAGAGTACAGGATAATGAATCCCTAGGAACTCATCACACAGCCTCAATATTTATCAACACTTTGCCAATACTATTACATATATCCTCCTTGCCACACTTTCTAACCCCACCCCGCCACTGTTTTAAAGCAAAACAGATGTCATATCATCTCAGCTACATTCACTCTGATGTATAGCGCTAACAGATAAGGACTTTTTTTTTTTAACAAAACCTAGTCACAGTGGCATTATCCTTCATTTCAAAATTGAGTGGTTCTTGAATATCATTTAATGTTCAGACCACATTTAAAATTCCCTAATTGGATCCTATCTCCAATATACACAGAGAGTAAAAAAATACTGAAAAAAAGAAAGTCTGTATCTTGCATTTGATTGAGACTTTTCAGTAGGTCCTATTCAAGTCTATCGTCTAACATTATTATTGATTAAACTTCCTTTTATTCTCAAGTGTCCCAGTTTGTAAGATAAAGTATATGATTCACAAGCCTCTTGTGAATAGTTTCCCCTCTTTTTAAGGAATTTGTTAGACTGTATGATTTTGATTTGCTTTGTAAAATTTCCCACACTATGGATTTGACTGTGCACACTTGCTTCACTTGTTCCTCTGCCACTAATATCGTTTATACACTGGTAGTTAGAGACTTAATTATGTATATATACATATATATTAGCAAAATGCTTCATAAGTGGTCATGAAATAATCTTACTTCTTTAGACCCATCATGCGAGACATAATATCTGCTTTGTTCCATTTATAGTGATATTATCAGTGTTCAGTTCAGAAGTTATTAGCTTGATCCATCCATCATAAAGTTTCCTAGAAAACTTTCACTTAACGGCTTAGCACATCCATCGATGATTATTACCTGTTTCTATTAGTCTGCAAATTGAAATGTTTCTTATTTTTTAATGTTGTACAAATTTATTTGTTGTATACATTTAAATTATTATGCTAGTTTTCTATTCTTGCTTAAGTTTGAATAGCTGATCTAGTTTTTAGCTTACATTTCTTTTCTTTTTTACAGTTAGAAGTCCAAAGAGGTTGAAGCATTTTTAAAATATGTTGCATAGACAAATATTTTTACTACAATTTCTCTGATTTGTTATTTAACAATTAGCCACATTTTGAGTCATGTTGAAATGAGGCTACAATGTGAAAATTCTAACTGTAATTGAAAGGCCTCTGTCGAAAGAAATGTGCCTTTTTAGTATCCACTTCATGTAGGAAATCACCTTGAAGTCACTTTGTTATGTAGTGATTTTTTTTTAATTTAGATATAATTCACACACTATAAAATTCACCCTTTTAGTATACAATACAGCGCATTAGTATATGCACGAAGTTGTGCAACATTTTCGTCACTCCCAAATATAAACCTCATAGCCATTTAGTCAGTCACTTTCCATTCTTCTCTCCCCTAAATGACAACTACTAATCAACTTTCTGTCTCTATAAATTTGCCTCCTCTGGGCATTTCGTATTAATAGAATCATACAATATTTAACCTGTCTGTCTGGCCTTTTCCACTTAGCATAATGTGTGGTCTTTAAATTTTTTTTTTTTAATTTTAGTAGAGTATAGTTGGTTTACAATGTTGTCTTAGTTTCAGGTGTCCAGCATAGTGATTCACTTGTACATATATTCATTCTTTTTCAGATTCTTCTCTCATACAGATTGTTGCAGGAGACTGAGCAGAGTGTCCTGTGCTTTGTTGGTCTTCTGTATATAGTAGTATGCGTATGTTAATCCCAAGCTCCTTGTTTTGTAAATCATTTTTTAAAAATTAGATTCCGCATGACTGATATCATGTGATATTTGGCTTTCTCTGACTGACTTCACTTAGTGTGATGATCTCTAGGTCCATCCATGTTGTTGCAGATGGCATTATTTCATTCTTTTCTATAACCAAGTGATACTCCATTGTGTGTGTGTGTGTGTATATATATATATCACATTCATTCTTCTGTCGATGGACAGTTATGTTGCTTCCATGTTTTGGCTATTGTAAATAGTGTTGCAGTAAACATCGGGGTGCATACATCTTTTCAAATTCTAGTTTTCTTCAGATACATGCCCAGGAATGGGATTGCTGGATCATATGGTAGCTCCATTTTTAGTTTTTTAAGGAACTTCCATACTATTCTCTCTAATGGCTGTACCAATTTACATTTCCCACAAACAGTGTAGAAGCATCCCCTTTTCTCCACACCCTCTCCAGCGTTTACTGTTTATAGATTTTTTGATAATGGCCATTCTGACTGGTGTAAGGTTATTGCTCATTATCGTTTTGACTTGCATTTCTCTAATAATTAGCAATGTTGAGCATCTTTTCATGTGCTTTTTGGCCATCTGTATGTCTTTGGAGAAATGCTTATTTAGATCTTCTGCCCATTTTTTGATTTTTTTTTAATATAGAACTACATAAACTGTTTGTATATTAGAAATTAATCCCTTCTCGGCCACTTTTTTTGCAAATATTTTCTCCCATTCTGTGGGTTATCTTTTCTTTTTGTTTATGGTTTCCTTTGCTGTACAGAAGATTTTAAGTTTAATTAGGTCGCATTTGTTTTTCTGTTTTTATTTTCACTAGGAGGTGGATCAAAAAAGCTATTGCTGCAAAATTTTTGTTAGAGTATTCTGCCTATATTTTCCTCTAAGAGTTTTTAGTGTTCAACTTTACATTTAGGTCTTTAATCCATTTCAAAGTTTATTCTTGTGTATGTTTTTAGAGAGTGTTCTGATTTCATTCTTTTATGTGTAGCTGTCCAGTTTTCCCAGCACCACTTATTGAAGAGACTGTCTTTTCTCCATTGTATATTCTTGCCTCCTTAGCCATAGATTAATTGAGCATAGATGCGTGGCTTTATTTCTGTTCCATTTATCTGTTCATATATTTCTGTTTTTGCACCAGTACCAAACTGTTTTGATAACTCTGACTTTGTAGAATAGTCTGAAGTCAGGGAGCCTGATTCCTCCAGCTTTATTTTTCTTTCTCAGGATTGCTTTGGCTAGTCAGGGTCTTTTGTGTATCCATACAAGTTAATTTTTTTTTTTTAATTTTAGTTCTATGAAAAATGCCATTGGCAATTTGATAGGGATTGCATTGAATCTGTATATTGCCTTGGCTAGTATAGTCATTTTGATAATATTGATTCTTCTAATCCAAGAACGTATCTTGGAACATGTCTTGGTATATCTTTCCATCTTTGTCATCTTCATTTTCTTTCGACAGTGCCTTATAGTTTTCGGAGCACAGGTCTTCTGCCTCTTTAGGTAGGATTTTATTCCTAGGTACCGTATAATGTTTCAAAGGTTTGACTTTGTCATCACAGTAATCAGTACTTTATTTCTTTGTTATGATTGAATAATATTCCATATATACCACATTTTCTCTATTTATCAGTTCTTAGACATTTTGGTTATTTCTACTTTATGGCTGCTAAAAATATCTGTGTACATGTTTTTGTACAGACATATATTTTCGCTTCTCTTGGGTCTAAACCTAGGAATGGCGCTGACAGTCATCTGGTAATGCTGTTTAACTTTCTGAGGAACTGCCAGGCTTTTTTTCCAAAACAGCTGCACTACTCTTCATGCCTAGCAACAAAATAGAGGTTCTGATGTTTCTGCATTTTAATCAAAAGTACTTATTGTCTGCCTTTTTCATTATAACCTTTTCAGCGGGTATTATGTGTCTCTCATGGTTTTGATTTGCATTTCCCTATGAGTAATGATGGGGCTGCTCTGTGGCTCAGACGGTAAAGCATCTGCCTGCAATGCAGGAGACCCGGGTTCGATTCCTGGGTTGGGAAGATCCCCTGGAGAAGGAAATGGCAATCCACTCCAGCACTCTTGCCTGGAAAATCCCATGGATGGAGGAGCCTGATAGGCTACAGCCCATGGGGTCACAAAGAGTTGGACACGATTGAGCGACTTCACTTCACATGAGTAATGATGTTAGTCATTATTTCATTTGCTATTGGCTATTCCTCTCCATCTTCTTTGAAGAAATCTTTACTTAAATCTTCGCTCAGTTTTTAATTGTTCTGGATACTGAACTCATCATATATATGGTTTGCAGATATTTTCTCATTCTGTAGGTTATCTCTTCATTTGATGATATCCTTGAAGCACAGAAGTTTTTTATTTTGATGAAATCAATTTGTCTTTTTAAATTAATTGCTTGTACTTTTAGTGTCATATTTAAGAAATCATTGTATAATCCAAGGTCTTGAAGATTTACACCAGTGTTTTCTTCCCAGAGTATTATAGTTCTAGCTCTTACATTTGAGTCTTTTGATCACTGTTGAGTTATCATGTGAGATAAGAAGTCAACTTCATTCTTTTGCATGTGACTATCCAGTTGTCTCAGCACCATTTGTTGAAGAGACTGTGTTTTCCATATTGAATTTCTTGTCATTCCTGTTGAAAATTAATTGACAAAGATGTACGGGTCATTTCAGGACTTTCCTATTTCATTAATTTACATACCTGTCCTTATACCAATACTTCATGGCATTGACTGCCGTAGTTGTCATGATAAGTTTTGAAATTGGGTGTGTAAATCTCTGTTTTCCTTTTATAGGATTGTTTTGGCTATTTTGTGTCCTTTTCAGGTCTCTATGAATTTTAGGATCAACTTATTAATCTCCCCATCTGGGATTTTGACAGAGGTTCTATTGACATCTTAACAATATTACATCTTCCTATTTATTAGGCAGTATGTCTTTACATTTATTTAGGTTTTTAATTTTTTTCAATGATGTTTTATAGTTTGCAATGTACAAGTACTACACTTCTTTTGTCAAATTCCTAAATAATATATTATTTGGATACTATTTAAGTGGAATTATTTTGATTTCATTTTTGAATTGTTCATTGCTAGTATACACTTACATGATTGGTTTTTATATATTAACCTTGTATCCTGCAAACTTATTAAACTAGTTGATTAGTATTTTTTTTTAGTGGATTCCTTAGGATTTATACATACAAAAGTCTTGTCATCTATGAATAATTTCTTCATTGCCAATCTGAGTGTCTTTACTTTTTTTTTTAATGTTTTTGCATTATTTCCCTGGCTAGAACATAAAGTAGATTGTGAACAGAACTGGCAAAAGCAAACATCTATGTTTTATCCCTGATTTTAATGGGAAAACAGTTTTTCACTATTTAGTATGATGCTAAATGTAGGGTTTTTGTAAATGTTCTTTGTCAGATTGAGGAAGATTTTTTTCTGTTCTTAGGTTGAACATTTTTATCATAAAAGGATGTTGGACTTTTCTCAGATGCTTTTTCTGTGTTTCATTTTGTTACTGTAGTATTTAATATTGGTTGATTTTTTTTTTTTTTTTTGTACATTTGGACCAACATTGCATTTCTACAATAGTTATTACTTGGCTATAGGATATACTTTTTGTGTATGTTGTTGGATTCTGTTTGCTATTGTTTTATTGAGGATTTTTTCATCTATATTGATAAGATATTGGTCTACAGTTTTCTTTTGATGTCCTTGTTTTATGGTTTCAGGGTAATACTAGATTCCTAGGATGCATTGGGAAGGGTTCTCTCATATTATTTGAAAGAATTTGTAAAGGATTGGGGCTAGTTCTTTAAATGTAACAGGAAAATCATGTACTCCTGGGTTTATCCTTGTGGGCAGTTTTTTGATTATTGATTCAGTCTTTTTGTTATAGATATATTCAGATTTCTATTTCATCAGTTTCAGTAGTTTGTGCTTCCTGGAATTTTTGTCCATTTCATCTATGTTATCTAATTTGTTAATAGATCATTTTTATAGAATTCTCTTATAATACTTTTAATAAGGTCATTGGTAATATCCTCTTTTTGATTTCTAATTTTAGTAATTTGGGTCTTCTCTCTTTTTCTTAGTCAGTCTAGCTAGTTTTGTCTACCAAGACCTCAGACAGCTACAGTGTTCAACAACTCCCTCTGACTATTGTCAACAAATACCTCCAGTGGGGAAAAGGCTGTATGTAATAGGTGAGCTCCAGGTCAGATCAAATAAATAAAGCCTTGTCGGTGGGGTCTTCTAGAGAGCTACCCAACAGGTAAAATAGTGACATTTCTCCAAGAGTAGGGCTTTGGAGGATATCCAACCTAATTCTGGAGTAACAATTCTAAAGTGACAATATTGTTACTTTAGGTATTTTCAGTGTGAAGATATAGAAATTTTTTTTAGAAAGAGAAATTTTTAACTTTTTAACCCATGAATTCATACTATTTCCTATTCATAGGATTACAGGATCTTTACTTATCTTTAGACTTCTTTCATCTTACACTGAAATTCTTAATTGAAGTTAACAATGATTTCTTCATGTCAGAACATAATAAGTAACTTCAAAATAATATCGTTACTACAAGTAAGACTGTTGTTGTCCAGCGAGGTGAGGAGAACAGAAAGATGCAACAATCCACTTGTCCACATGTATCCAGAGTAAATGAAATCATTATCTCAAAGAAGTATCTGCTCTCCAATTGCAGCATTGTTTACTATAACCAAGGTGTGGAGACAACCTAAGACTCCATTCATGGATAAATGGATAAAGATGTGGTTTGTGTACAAACACACACAGAGGAATATTTTTCAGCTTTTAAAAAGGAAATCCTGTCATTTTTGAAATGTGGATGAACTTGGATAAGCCATATGGAAAAAGACAAATATTAATGGTATCAATTATCCATGGAGTCAAAAACAAATAAAAATCAAACTCATTAAAACAGAGTAGCATAGTGGTTGTGAGAGGCTAGGGCCTGAGGGAAATAGGGAGAGATTAAAGTATGTGTGTGTGTGTGTATATATATATATATATATATAATCATCTTATAAAATAAGATCTGAGGCCTGTCTCTTATACACATCTAGATGTGTATAAGAGACAGATTACATATATCCTCCTTGCCACACTTTCTAACCCCACCCCGCCACTGTTTTAAAGCAAAACAGATGTCATATCATCTCAGCTACATTCACTCTGATGTATAGCGCTAACAGATAAGGACTTTTTTTTTTTAACAAAACCTAGTCACAGTGGTAGGCTCTAATGTATAACATGGTAACTACAGTTGATAACACCTTATGATATAATTGAAATTTGCTAAAAGGGTCATACTTAAATGTTCTTTGCAGGAAAAAAAAAGATAAATTTGTGAGGTGATAGATGTGTTAACTAACTTGATGGGAAAATCCTTTCATAATATATGCTTATATCAAATCATCACATTGTATACTTTAAATATTTACAATTTTATTTTATAATTATACCTCAGTACAGCTAGGAAAAAAATACCTATTAAATATAGTTTTCCTTGTGGCTTGTTTTATCTTGTTTTAAATTTTTGATTTCTTTGCTTGGTTGCCTGATTATTGCCCTTAGAATATAGCTGACTTGGTCTGTAAAGTCACAGTACTGTATTTTAGCCAAAAACTAGAAAGCACTCAAAGGCCCATCTGTGTTGGAATGGTTAATTTGTGGCATATTTATACAACTGAAAACTGTATGCATGTAAATATAGTAAAACTACATGTAACAATACAGTTGCAACATCCAAAAAATGTTGAAGAAAAGATACAAATAAGCTTATACTAAATAATTGCATGTACCTGTGTATGTTATGTATGTACGTATGTGTATAATATACATACACACATTTCAGCCTATTTTTATACTACAGTATAATATAGCATACTACATGTAGTGTCAGTTCAGTTCAGTCGCTCAGTTGTATCTGACTCTTTGCGACCCCATGGGCTGCAGCACTCCAGGCTTTCCTGTCCATCACCAACTCCCAGAGCTTAAAGTCATGTCCATCGAGTCAGTGATGCCATCCAACCATCTCATCCTCTGTCATCTTCTCCCGCCTTCAGTCTATACCAGCATCAGGGTCTTTTCAAATGAGTCAGTTCTTCAAATCAGGTGGCCAAAGTATTGGAGTTTCTGCTTCAGCATCAGTCCTTCCAATGAATATTCAGGACTGATTTCCTTTAGGATGGACTGGTTGACTCTCTTTGCAGTTCAAGGGACTCTCAAGAGTCTTCTCCAACACCACAGTTCAAAAGCATCAATTCTTCAACGCTCAGGTTTCTTTAGAGTCCAACTCTCACATCCATGTATGACTACTGGAAAAACCATAGCTTTGACTAGATGAACCTTTGCTGGTGACGTAATGTCTCTGCTTTTTAATATGCTGTCTAGGTTGGTCATAGCTTTTCTTCCACAGAGCAAGCATCTTTTAATTTCATGGCTGCAGTCACCATCTGCAGTGATTTTGGAGCCCCCAAAAATGATGTCTTTCACTCTTTCCGTTGTTTTCCCATCTATTTGCCATGAAATGATGGAACTGAATGCTATGATCTTAGTTTTCTGAATGTTGAGTTTTAAGCCAACTTTTTCACTCTCCTCTTTCACGTTCATCAAGAGGCTCTTTAGTTCTTCACTTTCTGCCATAATGAGCAAGCATCTTTTAATTTCATGGCTGCAGTCACCATCTGCAGTGATTTTGGAGCCCCCAAAAATGATGTCTTTCACTCTTTCCGTTGTTTCCCCATCTACTTGCCATGAAATGATGGAACTGAATGCTATGATCTTAGTTTTCTGAATGTTGAGTTTTAAGCCAACTTTTTCACTCTCCTCTTTCACGTTCATCAAGAGGCTCTTTAGTTCTTCACTTTCTGCCATAAAGGTGGTGTCATCTGCATATCTGAGGTTATTGATAATTCTCCCAACAGTCTTGATTCCAGCTTGTGCTTCATCCAGCCTGGCATTTCACATGATGTACTCTGCATCTAAGTTAAATAAGCAAGGTGACAATATACAGTCTTGACATTCTCCTTTCCCAATATGGAACCAGTCTGTTGTTCCACGTCCAGTTCTAACTGTTGCTTCTTGACCTGCATACAGATTTCTCAGGAGGCAGGTTAGGTGGTCTGGTATTCCCATCTCTCAGAATTTTTTTCAGTTTGCTGTGATCCACACAGTCAAAGACTTTGCCATAGTCAGCAAAGCAGAAGTAGATGTTTTTCTGGAACTCTCTTGCTTTTTTGATGTTCTAACGGATGTTGGCAATTTGATCTCTGGTTCCTCTGCCTTTTTTTTATATGTAGTATAAAAATAGTCAAAACTATGTGTGTGTGTGTGTGATCTATACTATACATACCATGAAAATGGGCAAAACTATATATATACACACACATACTTTTTCACTTTTATATCACTTTCACATACATATACACATGCATACACACTAAAATCAGTAGGTTTACAGTATCTATTGTATAAAGAGCTTCCTTAGTGGCTCAGTTGGTAGAAAATCCACTGTCAGTGCAGGAGATCTGGGTTTAATCCCTGGGTTGGGAAGATCCCCTGGGGAAGGGAGTGGCAACTCTCTCCAGTATTTTTGCCTGGAGAATTCCATGGGAAGAGGATACTGGCAGGCTGCAGTCCCTGGAATCACAAAGATTTAGACACAATTGAGTGACTAAGCACAATGGACACAATAGTGTATATGTAGTATAAAGGGTTTCCCTCGTGCTTCAGTGGTAAAGAATTTGCCTGCCAATGCAGGACACTCAGATTTGATCCCTGCATCAGGAAGATCCCCTGGAGAAGGAAATGGCAACCTACTCCAGTATTCTTACCTGGAGAATCTCATGGACAGAGGAGCCTGGCGGGCTACAGTCCATGGAATCGCAACGAGTCGGACATGCCTGAGTGTATGGGCACAGGCAGAGGCACACATAGTGTAAAGACAGGCAAAACTCACCTCTTGTGATAGAAGTTACTGTTAGGAGGACAGTGCCTGAAAGGATGGGGTTTTGAAGGTGCAAGTGGATGTTTCATTTCTTAGTTTAAGTGCCACACGGGTATGTTTCATTTGTGAGTGATTGCAAGCTTTAAAATCATATGTACTTTTCTCCGGTTTATACTGCAATAACATGTTTGTTTAAATGGTCTTTTTGAGTCAGTTGAAATAGTTCTTTTCTCATTTGATTGTGGCACAGCTTAATATAAAGTTAGACTTTTAAAATTAATATGGACCCATTTTGGAATGTAGATACCCAGAATATGAGATTGATGGCCCAGTCAGTGGTACCCATAGTCATGAACTTGGTTCTTTGCTTTCTCAGGAGAACCTGTGCCTGTCAGGGGCTGGACCCAGACACCTGTGGTGCCTCCTTTTCTTTTGGTTGTTCATGGAGCATGTACTACAATGGATGTAAGTTTGCCAGAAGCAAGATCCCAAGAAAATTTAAGCTGCTTGGGGATGACCCAAAAGAGGTTTGTTTACTTCCTGATGTATAATCTGTTTATTTTTCATGGAGAATTGGTGAACACAGATGAAATGAATAATATGGTATATACTCTGTTAAACTCTCATTAGCAGAGAGAATTTCATCTCAAAGATGGATCAATAAAATTTTGGCTAAACTGTAGACACACATAATAGTATTTTATAAAATTATGCATGATAACAACCATGTGATACCAAAGTAATAGGGTTTGAGCAACACAAACTCTTTATGCTTATGGCTTTTTATTCTTTGTCTTTTATATTAATTTGAGTTTTACACAGCTGTCATGTCCATATTAAAATTATTTTTACTTGACTGTTAAAACTTTCATCTTTTAAACCTGAATTATAAAAGCCATGTTTGTGACTGCCACATTTATAAAAGACCATTTCTATTCACATTTTCAGCTCATGAGACTTGATTTAATGTTACTATAATAAGTGCATTCAAGTAACTAAAACATACTTAGATTTTAATATAAAAGTATAGTTGAAATAAATGAACTCTGATTTCTCATTGACGTCACTGAGTTTGTCCTTTCTCTAGACTTACCAATTTCTCGAAATATAACTTGTAAACTGGTATGAAATTTAACAACTTTTGGGTAGCTTGTGTTCTAGGGTATGTTAATTGAAGAATTGGAAAACCTCAGTATGTTTAGTGTTTAAATATGATAAAATTTTTAGTGAATCTGTACACAGTATAGTTTTCTTTCAAATTTTAGATGCAATTGAAATAGATATCTATACTATTGATGTAATAATTTTTACATGTCCCTCTAATCGAAAAATGTGTTATCTCTATTATTTGTAATTATAATAGTAATCGGAAATTTAATAAAGTGCAAAAGCTCTTCAAGTCACGATAAAATTTTTTTCATAGAATCATAATATTTTAATAAGCTGTATTAATGTGCTAGATGTCCTCTTTTCATAAAGAAAAACATCCAATTATTTAATAAACCTAATGAACAGCAAATTTGCATGCTGCCTTCCACTTTAATTTTTCAAACTGGAGGTTTTTTCACCACTACTTCATAAATATTTATTCCTGTGTTTCATGTAAACCAAATCCAGGGGATGGCTAGTAACGTCCTCTGTCTGTCAGATAGGAGGGCTTCAGTCAGAAATCTCCTCACCTTCTGAAATACAAATGTTTTTCTGCCAGCTGGTTAAATCTCCCAAGGTTTTTAGAGAAATATCAATGTGAAATGAGAACATCTAAGTATGAATGGAACAATGGACTATTATCACCTAGCATTTAGAAAAGCATATTCCTTGTTGGGGGGAGGGAATGTAACTGAACATTTTTCCTCTTTCAAACTTTACAGAATTTTTCACATATACCACATTATAGTTCTTGGAGTTTTATTCATATTTGAATGACCTAGTGATTTTTAGTTCTATGGAGATATTTCAGATTTTGAAATGCTATTTTTATAAACATTTAAAAATATAAAGATTGGAAATAGGTTAAACCAAACAAATCCTTTCAACACCTCATCTTCCTTGGCCACTAACTGGAGAGGAGTAGAGAATATGACCTTTTAAATGGCCTTATTCTCCTAATCTACTAATAGTATAGACATATATTACTAAAATGCATGCAAAGTATAAAATTGATTAATCTTATTAAAATAATAAAGTGATAGACATTTAACAACACAAACAAAAATAGATTATAAATGGTCGATGCTTTTCACTTAGAAACAGTGTGTTAAGATGGCAGTTATTTAATAAGAGGTGCTAAATATAGTGATTTGGATCTAAGATGTAGGGGAAAAAAATCTAATTAATCACCTTTCATATATGGATAGAATGGATTTGGAATTTAATATGCAGAATTGTTCATTTTGTACAGGAAGAGAAACTGGAGTCACATTTACAAAACCTGTCCACTCTTATGGCGCCAACGTACAAGAAACTTGCACCCGATGCATATAATAATCAGGTGAGTTTAAACAATGATTGACAGTTATTGAGACGCTTTTCTTATCATTATTGATGACCAAACCTGTCTTTCCAGAAATATTTTTGAAGCAATGCTTTTATCTAACTTTTTTCTCTTCCGAATTGTTGAAGCCACTGTAATGTTCTGTTTTTGATATATGAAAATCATACCATCCAAAAGAGCATATTTTTGGTCTTTTAATCTGTACAGATAATAAGTTTTTAAGGCTCACAAGCTGTTTTACTTACTAATCTTGTTCTCACATGGATGATTTTATCTCATAGACAGGCTATAGTGGTTAATTAAATTATATGATTCAAACTATAGTTCCAACCACCTGTTAGCCACCGGTTAACTGTTTTCATAGCAGTCTCTACGTATAAAGCTATGGGTGTACCACTTTGTAAGTGTATATACATGTGATGAGATATATCAGATTTTGCTAGTTTCCCCCTGTTTTCTAAGTGTGTGCCAGGTTGTGCCTATATGGAAGGCACGGTGGTTTGTTTAGAGATGCTCATGAAGGAGGCAAAGGACCATGAAGTCTACATGGTTTCAATAAACTCCTTCTTTAGAGGAGAAATGTGAAACGCCAACTATAGAAAAAAATGATAACAGCTGGGATAGAGGCATGCACACATTTCTGAAGGAAAAAAAAAAGCTTCTCCCTGAGTAGCGGAGAGCTGTAAGATCATAAATGGCCTTGGAGGCCATACAAAGATCTTTGAACTTTAAAATCCTGTAGACAAGAGGCCTATCACTGGGGTGTTCTAAGTATACATTGGGGTGTGTTCTAAGTGTATACTGGGGGCAGTGAGGGTGAAGCTGTTTAACTCTATAAGGTTGAAAGTGAGTGTTAGTTGCTCAGTTGTGTCCAACTCTTTGCACCCCCATGGACTGTAGCCTACCAGGATCCTCTGTCCATGGGATTCCCCAGGCAGGAAGATTGGAGTGGGTTGCCACGCCCTCCTCCAGGGGATCTACCTGACCCAGGGATCAAGCCAGGTCTCCCACATTGCCAGCAGATTTTTTACTGTCTGAGCCACCAGGGAAGTGGTGAGAGTGAAGTGTTTTAATTCTATATGGCTACTCAAGCCAGACAAATGAAATACAGCTTAGATTAGTGGAAGATTAGAGAAATAACCTGTTGCAGCCATTGGGCAAGACATGTTAAGGTCCTAATTTAACAAAATAGCAGCAGTGATAAAATGAAATAAATATATGAAATATTTGAGGTGGAACTGATAGTGACCAATTGGATTTGAGGATGAGCAAAAGAGAATGTGAGGATCCACCAAATTTCTGGCTTAGGTGGTTATTAATTAGTATTAGGAATCAGTGGAGAAAATTAAGTTTGGAGGAGATAAGGAGAAGATAAATGTCATTTTGGACATGCTAGATTTGACATATTTCTAGGATAATTAGAAAAACAATCAGAAAAAAAAATCCAAGTTAGCCCTGTGGGAGTTATCAAAATGCAGGAAGTAGTTAGTAGTAAATGCAATTTTTCAGAGAGGAGATTATAAAGATGAGAAGGGGCTAATGATTTTGACATTTAACAGTTTAGGGGTGAGAGGAGGAAGAGAAACCATTGAACAAAGGGCTGGGGGGGTATGGAATGGAATACCCCCAATGGGGGTAGGAGAGGTTAAAGATTTAAGAGGAAGAGGAAGACTGATAAATGGGGGAAAGCTGGAAGTGATGAGAAGGTATTCAGAGTATGCAGTGGGGATATGAGGAAGTATGAAGGGCAGCATTTTTGCACACACTGTAATTTGCAATACTTAACATTGTTAAAGACTCTAAGGAGACTAGGTTGGTCTACACAGCAGAGACAGGGGACCAATTCTAATTAACAATTTAGCTATTCTTTAACATGTGGACGTCAACATTTTCCTCAAACCCCAATTCACTTTTTTTTTTAAGTAGCAAAGAGGGCAACTTTAATGATTGTCTCTTTATAAGTTGTTTTATGTCACACCTAGATTTTTAGAAATGTATATGTGACTGTTTTAAATGTGGTTAATAACAGTGGGATTAATATTGTTATTTTACAACCTTACCTGTTTTAATCAGTGTCACAGGAAAGTATAAGGAATGGCTTGATACTGTTGTAAAACAGCTCTGGGTAAGCAACACAATAAATCAAGCTATAAAAAGAAAATGAATTTAGTCTATATTGCTAGGTTTCAAGTTTGGCCATTTTCTATTGAATGAATTTTTTATAGGGGTTATTAATCGAATGGATTTAACTGAGGAATGGGACAGAACAACAAGCACTGATGTTCACCTTACTCCTTTGATTCTTAATATAGACCGTATCATACAAACACGATTATCTAAGCATCTATATTCTCCTCTGTTTGTGTTTGGAGTATTTTATGCATTTCCTAAACCTGGAATATCTAAAATACGAAGGAGCCTCAGATTTTTACGTTATAACAACATGATTATGATTATATATAATGCCTTAGATGTGTTTTAATATTTGTATATGAGCAAATGTGTAGATGTACTATGGGCTTCCCTGGGAGCTCAGTGGTAAAGAATCTGCTTGCCAATGCAGGAGACCCAGGTTTGATCCCTGGGTCAGGAAGATCCCCTGGAGAAGTGGCAACCTACTCCAGTATTCTTGCTTGGGAAATGCCGTGGACAAAGGAGCCTAATCAGTTGGCATAAAGTTTTGGTTAAGCACGATCAATAATGTCTAGAGATCTACTGTATAATTGTACCTATAATCAACAAATTTAAATTTAAGCATTTTCTAAAATTGTAGCTCTCATGTTGTGTTCTTACCACCATAAAATACATACATACATTCATACATTAAAAAATAGATGTAATGTCTATGTAAACTAAATCATCTAATGGCTAAGAATGAATAAGGTGTTTTTTTAAATTTCATGGTAGGTACTATTGGAAATATTTATCCATATGTCTTCACGTGGTTTAGAGATCTGAAAAACAACCATGTGATTATTTCCTACAGAATATGTAAAACATAAAAGTTATGGATGCTGCCAAGGTCTGTTATTTGGTCTTTGCCTCCTTTTCCCCAATTGAATATAATACCTTTATTTCTCACATATGCATGTTTTTCCGTGCTTTAGTCCTTGATTTCATAAAGTCTTATTACCAAAGTTAAGCTTCATTGGGTCTTCACAGCATTTCTTCTGTCAGCTCCATGATATAAGACTATATTTCATATCTGCCAGTAGATTTGTTTTTCTCCATCTTTTCTATGATTATCTTACCACTAAAGTTTAGGCCTGAATTAGCAGGCTTAAATCTTAAAATCATGGGCTTCCATCAGGTGTGGACATGACATTTTAGACCAGGAGAACTTTCTATGACAGTGGAAATATTTCCTGTCTACACTGTTTAGAATAGTAGTTACTAGCTACATGTGGTTACTGAATACTTGATATGTGGATAGTGCAATTGATTTAATGAAATTCCCATTTTAATTAATTTAGATTTAAATTGCCACATGTGGCTGCTAGCCAGCAAATTGAACAGCACAGCTTTACACCATCAGAAAGTCATCCACTTAGAATTGTCTTCCAGACAGATTAATTTCCAGTAATTCATTTACAGACTCCTGCATGGTGTTTCTTATAAGATGGCATAAGTCTAAACACCAACTAGATTTTGTATCATTTTTGTTCAAGGAACAGAATAAAGCTAACTGGACCACAGCATAGACTAAATAGTAACAAACCACTGTTTGTGGTTTGTGAAATAGTGGTCGTTTACCTTTAGCCAGTCTCTCAAAAATGCTGTATAAACCTAATAGTAAATAATATTCAAGCCATCACAAACTTTATCATATTATGACTTCAGCTTCTAGCCATGGTGGATTAACAGAAACTGATTTACTTTCACACATTTTAAAAAAAGAAAAAATACACAAAACAGTAGTTTTTAGATATAAGACAATAAGAAACTCAAGATACTAACACTAGAGAGAAGGGAATTTAAAAAGGTAAACTACAATTACCCCAACTTATTTCCTAAAGAGCACATTAGGCTTCAGGCAGGAAGGAGGAACCTACACAGATGCCCTGGTTTTCTCTGTGTTAGGATACAAAGTTCAGAATTTGGTAAAAGTGCTGGAATTCACAATTCAGAGTCCCAAAGAGGAGAATGCTTCATTGAGAAGAACTCCAGAGATCTGTAGAGTCTTCAGCTGTGTACTGAATGTTGCATGCATGTGAAGAATTACCAGGGCCATGGAAAGAATCATCAAAAGGGGCAAAACAATCCTTTGATTTTATACAGGACTTGGAATAATTATTGTTAATACCATCCAGAAGAAAAAGACACCCTAACATGAAAGATATTAAGTATTTAGAATTTTCTGGTCTTGGTAACAGAAATAGATTAGGCTGTTCTGGTTCCATCTAATAATGTTTAAAAGCAAGATTTGAAAGGATAAAACTGATTCCAACAAACTTAATGGGGGTGGGGGGTGATTTTCCCAGATGGCACAGTGGCAAAGAAACTGTCTGCCAATGTAGAAGATGCAAGAGATGTGGGTTTGATCCCTGGGTCAGGAAGATCCCCTGGAGGAGGAAATGGCAACCCACTCCAGTATTCCTGCCTGGGAAATTCCATGGACAAAGGAGCCTGGCGGGCTATAGTCCATAGGGTCAAAAAGAGTCAGACACAACTGAGCACACACACATAACAGCATCTCAGAACAAAAAAAAATTTTTAGATAGAATTAATAGTGTATAGTAACTCGTCAAAAATTACCAGGTATACAAAGAAATTAGAAAACATGATCCATAATTGGGGGCAGGGGGCAGGGGTAGGGAGCAGTCAACAGAAATAGTTCCAGAAATGATATGTGATAAGAATATATTGACAAGGGCATTAAAATCGCTAATATTTCATTTGCTTAAGACAATAGAGGAAAGTATGAGCATGACTTTAGAAACAGCTAAGAAGAAGCACAAGCTGGAATCAAGATTGCCGGGAGAAACATCAATAACCTCAGATATGCAGATGACACCAACCTTATGGCAGAAAGTGAAGAAGAACTAAAAAGCCTCTTGATGAAAGTGAAAGAGGAGAGTGAAAAAGTTGGCTTAAAGCTCAACATTCAGAAAATGAAGATCATGGCATCTGGTCCCATCACTTCATGGGAAATAGATGGGGAAACAGTGGAAACAGTGGCAGACTTTATTTTTTGGGCTCCAAAATCACTAAAGATGGTGATTGCAGCCATGAAATGAAAAGATGCTTACTCCTTGGAAGAAAAGTTATGAGCAACCTAGATAGTATATTCAAAAGCAGAGACATTACTTTGCCAACTAAGGTCCGTCTAGTCAAGGCTATGGTTTTTCCAGTGGTCATGTATGGAGGTGAGAGTTGGACTATGAAGAAGGCTGAGTGCCGAAGAATTGATGCTTTTGAACTGTGGTGTTGGAGAAGACTCTCGAGAGTCCCTTGGACTGCAAGGAGATCCAACCAGTCCATTCTGAAGGAGATCAGCCCTGGGATTTCTTTGGAAGGAATGATGCTAAAGCTGAAACTCCAGTACTTTGGCCACCTCATGAGAAGAGTTGACTCATTGGAAAAGACTCTGATGCTGGGAGGAATTGGGGGCAGGAGGAGAAGGGGACGACAGAGGATGAGATGGCTGGATGGCATCACCAACTTGATGGACATGAGTTTGGGTGAATTCCGGGAGTTGGTGATGGACAGGGAGGCCTGGCGTGCTGCGATTCATGGGGTCGCAAAGAGTCGGACACGACTGAGTGACTGAACTGAACTGAAGAAGACATCAGACCCATACTGCACTTCTGGAGATGAAAAACATATATAATATCTGAATAAAAAATACAGTAGGTGGAATTAACAGCAGATTAGTGAGCTTAAATATGTGGTGATAGAAATCTCCCAATGTGAAAGAGGAAAAGCAAAACTGAAAAATAAAGTGAATTGATCAAATGCCTATGGCACAGTATTATTACTCTAATAGATATGTAATTAGAATCCCAGAAGGAGAACAGAGAATATTTTAAAATATAATGGCCAATTACTCACACAATAAACCCATTGATCCCAGAAGAAGCTCAGCAAGCCCCAAATAGAGGTTGTGTGTGTGAGGGAGGGAGATTAACAAAGAATGCTACATAAAGTCACACTAAAATCAATAACATGAAAAGCAGATGGAGGAGGGGAAAGAAAAGACATTATTTAGAGAGAAAAATGATAATAGACATAGAAAAATGCAAGAAAAAAAGATAGGAGAAACATCTTTAAAGTACTGGGGGAAAAAAATAAAACTATCAACCTTGAAATAGGTAAAGACTGAAGGCAAAATAAAAATCTTTTTTCAGACCTACCAAAGCTGAAATAATTTGCCACCAGCAGACTAACACTTCATAAATGTTAAAGGAAGCCCTCTGATAGAAAAATACTGGATAGAAATCTGGATTGACAAAAAGGAATGAAGACATCATAAATAGTAGATATTTAAGAAAAAAGACTTTTTCCCCTCATTTAAAAATTTTTCTTTAAAAGATAATTTGCTCTTTTAAAATATATTTAAAATGTAATTTAAGGCTCATAACATGTAAAAGTGCAGAAGCTGGGGAATTGGAAGTATATGGTTGTAAGATTCTTATATATGGAATAATATAATACTATATGGATAAACCATTACACTGCACTATAAACTTTAAAATAAGCAGCCACTAAAAACAAGTGTATAGTCCCCCAGTAAAGAAATGAGAATAGAATCCCAAAGCATTTTTTAAAATATGGAACCAAAGATAAAACAAATATAAAACAAATAGCATATGGTATATTTAATCCCAGCAATATTAAAAAACCACATCAAAATTAAATGTTTTACCACTCCCAACTTAAAAAATAGAGCTTGTGATATTGAATAATCACACTGATGTAAAACAATTATGATTTTAAAAAGCAAGAACCAAGAAATATTGTACTAATGTCAATGAAAAGCTGGAGTGATATTAATAGCAAGGTAGATTTCATGGCATAGAATATTATAAAGATTCTATTACTATTACTATTCTATTACTATTTCATAGTGATAAAAGGTCAGGTTAGCAAGAGAACATAACCCTAACTATGCATATAATAAATAGCTTCAAATTATATTGAACAAAAACTGATAGAACTAAGAAATCTCCAACCGCAATCAATTTTCAGTATATCTTTCTCAATGACTGTTAGAACAAGTGGACAGAAAATTAATAAGGAAACAGAAGACTTGAACAGCACTTTTAACCAAATTGATGTTATTGACATGTATAAAACTCCCCACACAATAACAGAGTTAACATTAATTTCAAGTGTACAAGGATGATTTAGCAAGATAATTGTTTGGTGACCAGAATATTAACTAATCAGTAAATTTAAAAGTCACAAAGTATGTTCTCTGACCCTACAAAGTAAAAATCACAAATCTCAACAAAGAAACTATTTCAAACTGAATGAAAATGAAGATGTGGCATTGAAATTTGTGGGATGCAACTATGAAGCCTTACTTAAAGAAAGATTTATAGCATTGAACAGTTATATCAGAAGAGTATAAAGCCTCAAATCAGTGATCTTCTACCCTATGAAATTTGGAGAAAAGGAGCACTTTTAGCCTTATAAGAAACAGAAGGAAATAAAAGCAGAAGTTAAGAACAGAAATCAATAAGATAGAATGCAGAAAACAAAATATATCAGTGAACACAAAAGCTATTTCTTTGAGTCAGTTTAATCAAGAAAAAACTAGGTACAAATTGTCAATATCAAGAATTAGAGATGAGAAATCACTGTAGATCCTACAAATAATAATAGAAAATATTATTTAAACTTTATGAAAATAAAATCAATGACTTAGATGAAATGAACAAAGTCCTTAAAAGGCGCAAATTACCACAGCTTACTAAAGAAAAAATAAATAGGACATGGAAGAAACCTAGATGTCCATTGACAGATGAATGGATAAAGAAGTTGTGGTACGTATATACAATGGAATATTACTCAGCCAGAAAAATGAACACGTTTGAGTCAGTTCTAGTGAGGTGGATGAACCTAGAGCCTATTACACAGAGTGAAGTAAGTCATATACAGTACCATATGTAAAATAGATTGCTAATGGGAATTTGCTATATAACACAAGGAGCTCAACACAGTACTCTGTGACAATGTAGAGGGCTGGGATGGGTGCGGGGTTGGGGGAGGGTGGGGATATATGTATATTTATGACTGATTCACATTGTTGTACGGCAGAAGCCAACACAATATTCTAAAGCAATTATCCTGCAATTAAAAATAAATTTTAAGAAAGAAAATAAATACCACCAAAACATCTGTGTCTATTAAAGAAATTATAAGTAAAAACTTTCTCAAAAAGAAAACTCCAAACCCAAATGATTTCCCTTACAAATTTCACCCATTATTTAAGAAAGAGATAATCATGGAAATTCTTCTAGAAAATAGCAAAGGAGTAAATACTTCCCAATTCCTTCTATGAGACTGGAAATATCCTGATACTAAAATCAGACAAGGACATTAAAGAAAAAATAAAATCCAATGATCTTCATGAATATTAATATGAAAGTTCTTATAAAATTTCATGCAAATACATCCTATACTGGTATAAAAGGAATAATACATCATGATCAAATGGAGTTTATTTCAGGAACAGTTAGTTCATTTAACAGTCAAAGATCAATCAATGTGATTCACTGTATTAACCAACATATTGGGGGAAACAATATCTCAACAGAGAAAAGGCATTTGACAAGATTTAACATCCATAGAAGGAAAATTTCTCAGCCTAATAAAGGGCATAGATGAAAAACCTCAAGCTAGCATGAGTAATGGTGAAAGACTGAAAGCTTTCCCCTAGCAACTAAAGTGCTTAGTGTTTTTATGGCATGGCAGCAAGTTAAAGAAGCATTTCACTCCTTGACTTGTTCAAGGTGGAACTGTAATTTGCTTTACTCTATTTTGTGACATGAAACTTCTTAATGTTATTTTGTGATAAAAAGTGAGTGTTTGCTCAGTTCTGTCTGACTCTTTGTGACCCCGTGGACTATAGCCCACCAGGCTCCTCTATCTATGGAATTCGCCAGGTAAGAATACTGGAGTGGGTTGCCATTTCCTACTCCAGGGCATCTTCCTGACCCAGAGATTGAACCTGGGTTGATCTGCATTGATCGAATCTGCATTGGAGGCAGATTCTTTACCATCTGAGCCACCCATCCATTTTGTGACGGGATCATGCCTGTTATCTAAGGTAGACCTTTGACATCTGTGAAAACTCAATAAATGGAAAGCTAAAATTAAAAAAACAAACAAAATTACTGAGAATAAGAAAAGGATAGCCATTCTTACCACTTCTAGTTAACATCTTTCTTTTAACTTCTCAACTAGGTTTTACTGTTTGTTGACAATGTTCTCTGTGCCACATTTATAAACATAAGTTTAATATACAGTTGTCATACAGTAATAAAAATAAATACATAATTTGTTATCAAATGGATGTTTGCTTAATAAAATTCAAGATAGGTTTTCAATTTTCATCTTGGCAGCAAGCTTTTTGTGGCATCCTAATTTTTTAATTGAGGTATAGTTGATTTACCACATAAGTTTCACATGTACAACACAGATATTCACAACTATTAAAGATTATACTTCATTTATAATTATTGTAAATTTTCAGTTATGTTCCTTGTGCTATATAAACATCCTTGTAGCTTATTCTATTTAACATCTAACTGGAAATTTTAGTGCAGAAGGCAAGGATACAGATTGAATATGAAGAAATAAAGTATTCCTTATTTGCAGACAACATGTTTAGCTACATGGAAAATTCCAAAGAATCTACCAAAAAACCTCCTAGAACTAATAAATGGTTTACAACAGTTGCAAAATATAAAAATCAATTATATTTTCTATATACTAGCAATAAACAATTAAAATTGAAATGAAAACCAGTAGCATCAAAAATGAAATCCATAGAAACATATTTGACAGAACTGTATAAGACCTATGCACTGAAAACTACAAAACACTGCTGAGAGAGATTATAGAAGACCTAAATAACTGGAAAGATATGCAGTGTTCATGGATCACAAGACTAAATATTATTTGTCAGTTTTTCCCAAATTAATCAATGGATTCAGTCCATGACCTACCAATATCTTACCAGGTGTTCTGAAGGAATTGACAAGGTGACTGTAAAATATAGAGAGAGAAGTGTAAAGAATCCATAGTAGTCAAACAGTTTTTTAAAGACCAAAATTTGAATATTTATACTCCAGGATTTCAAGATTTACTACAAATCTACATATACTAGTAATCAAGACAGTTAGTTATTGGCCTACAAACACACCAGTACACTATTACATAACAAAAGATTAGAATAGATAGTCTGGAAATAGATTCAACATGTATGGTCAAGTGATTTTCAATAAAGGCAATTCAGTGGGATAAGTATATAAACTTTTTTTACCCACTGGTGTTTGAACAGTTGAATATCCATATGGAAAAAAAATTCTTTGACTCTTATTCTCACACCCTGTATAAAAATTAACTCAAAATGGATCCATTTGTATAAAATTCTAGAAAATGCAAACTAATCTCTAGTGACAAAGCCCATCAGTAGTTTGTGCTTGAGAAGAAAGTCATGTAGCTCAGCTGGTAAAGAATCCGGCTGCAAGGTGGGAAATCCCAGCTCAACCCCTGGATTGGGAAGATCCCCTGGAGAAGGGAAAGACTACCCACTCCAGCATTCTGGTCTGGAGAATTCCACGGACTGTATACTCCATGGAGTCGCAAAGAGTCGGACACTACTGAGCAACTTTCACTTACTTACTTACTGGAGAACAAAGTAGGAAGCGTGAAAGTAAAGAGGCATGAGGAAACTTTGGGGAATGATGGATATGTACATTATTTTGTTTGTGACAATGGTTTCACATATATATAGCATACATATATGCTGTCCCTAAACAGCATATATTTAAAGTATAAATCAATTATATCTCAGTAGCACTGTAAAATAAAAACTTTACTATGTCAAAGCATTTGCCCCATTTCACCTCATTCCATTGTGTTTTGGGATATAAAATATAATACTAAAGGAATTTTTTGACCTGCTCAGTATACCCGTCTTAAACTTGTTTGTCAAATGTGTGCCTAAGAATTTCAAAGCCTAAGTCCTTCCCACTCATAGACACACTTCTATTTTTCAGATTGAATATGAACACAGAGCACCAGAGTGCCGTCTGGGTCTGAAGGAAGGCCGTCCATTCTCAGGGGTCACCGCATGTTTGGACTTCTGTGCTCATGCCCACAGAGACTTGCAAAACATGCAGAATGGCAGCACACTGGTAGGTGGAGCTGAGGACAGGCTAGCAGCATGTGCTACTGAAGAGTAGAGGACGGAAGCCAGCAGCCTTTAATTAGAGGAATCTGCTTCCTGCAGATGTCATTGTAGCCACCAGTGTCTTCATGAATGATTGCTGTTGCAAGTGACCTTATTTGGCATAACTAGTATTCGTATAACAGGTGGGCATATCAGTGGAAAACTGTTGAGAAGTATGTGAAAATCATGAAAATTCTTGATGCTAATCTAAACTGGTGACTAAACATTGCTAGCTATAATTGGATAGCTTTCAGAATTTAGTATCAAATATCTGGTAAGTTACAATCAGTTCAGCAAAAAGTCATACACAAGCCAAGATACCAGTCTAACTTACATAGAGAAGATGTATGAAAAATGTGTCGCCATTGTCACAGTAACTACTGTAAAAGGTTCAAAGTCCACAACCAACTATTGTAGCTACATATTACAGTCAGTGAAATGAATTGCCCTCAATTGGACACTTTGCTAAGGGGAGAAAATGGATCCATCTTGGGATGGAGCAGTGTGTTCTATACCAATAAAACTCAGGGTGTGGCCTTGCACCTACAGGGATGATGACCCAGGATGGAGATAAAGAATGAAAAAGCTCAAGTACAGAAACTATAAATTAATCAACCTAATGAGTCATCAGTTTGTGAGGTTCCGATGGCAAGTATACTGGAGTGGTTTGCTATTCCCTCCTCCAGAATGCTAAAGCATTGATGCCTTCAAACTGTGGTGCTGGAGAAGACTCCTGAAAGTCCCCTGGACAGCAAGGAGAGCAAACCAGGCAGTCTTAAATCAACCCTGAGTACTCGTTGGCAGGACCGATGCTGAAGCTGAAGCTCCAGTATTTTGGTCATCTGATGCAAACAGCTGACTCATTGGAAAAGTCCCTGATGCTGAAAAAGATTGCGGGCAGAAGGAGAAGAGGGCATCAGAGGATGAGATGGCTGGGTGGCATCACCAGTGCAATGGACATGATGAACTTGGGCAAACTTCGGGAGATGGTGAGGGACAGGGACACGTGGTCTGCTGCAGTCCATGGGGTCACAAAGAATCGGACATGACTGAGCGACTGAACAACAATGAGTCATCAACATAGATATAAGTGTAACTGAGGAAGATGAGACCTAATGTGGAAAATATAAGGCAGGCACTATAGTTCTGTTACAGAGGAGAAAAGAATTCATAGAGGTAGTAGGCAGTAGAAGTAATTTGAGGAAGCTGGTGTGAAATTTTTGTTGAAAAGCAGAGAAGGTATTGATTAATACCTATAATTTAGAGCAGGGGTTGGACACTTTTTCTGTTAAAAAGCTTTGCAGGCCACATAGGATCTCTGTAATGTTCTTTGGGTCCCTCCCAATTAAAAGTTCTTTAAAAATGAAAAAAAAAAAAAAATCTTAATGCACTGGCCATACAAAAAACAGGCTGTGAGGCAGATTGGCCACTAACCCAAGTTTGCTAACTTCTGATCCAGGAGAACAAACACAAGGCTTATCATGTACAATATCTTATATCATCGCTAATCAGGTATTGAACATCTGCTCATTTGGAGGCTCTGCTAGATTCTGGGGATTAGGGAAAATAAATGATAGATGGAGCTATAGTTGGTCCTGAAGATAACCAGATTCCTCTTCAGCAAGGAGATGGAGAGCAGGCAGAGGAAGAAAAAGTTTTCAAGTGGAGGGGAATTTACCTCTGATAGACTGCAATTTCTGTGCAGTTAGATGGAAAGCTGCACAAGACAAGTAGAAGTGAGTAGGGATAAATTGTGAGAAAAGGTGACAGATGCTCAGAGACAAGGATTTGGGATGACTTATGTGTACCATTTTAATACCATTGCACGTTAAACTTATTTACAAACATAAATCTAACCATCACATTCCTTTCAAGCATATCTCTCAATGATTTTTCTGTTACCTTGGATTTTAAATAACTGTGGTCACATTTTCTCTGTTAATTAAAAACACTCAATACTCAAAGCTAGTATTTCAAAACCAGCAAACAGTCTTTCAAAGCCAATGTGATTGTGGCCAATCAAAGAACAAAAAGTACCATCAAGTTATCAGAGCAGCAGAAGTAGCTGTTTTCCTTTTTAGAAAAGAAATGAGAAAGAAGAGAAACAATAAGTTAGATTTCAGAGTATAGAGGAGAGAAAAGAAAGGTGGTAACAGCATTAAGTTACATATGAATCAAATCTTCAGTTTTACATTATTTAGATTTCACTTTGGTATCTGGTGCAAATTTCCTAAACACAGTTAAGGAGAGTTAGGTGTGAAGAAAGATGTGAAATTTCTTTGTGCACAAAAGTATGAAATGAGGCAAATGTGATATTACCCCAAAACAGAGGAAGTCGTTTTGGTGGAGGAAACTTGGTTTCTTTTTTGAAGAGGCTTCACCTCTAGCACATCTATTTTGTAAGTGTGAAAAGTGGAAGATGGCTACACTTTGGGTACAGTACAGTTTCTTCCCTTAGAAATGTCTGTGAGGAACAGAGTCTCTACAGGTAACAATTCCTGATAGATTAAAAAAAAAAAAGAAGAACTTATTTATCCTGATGTACCATTTTGATGCAGTCTTCATTAATAACAGACAAACATGGTTTTATGGTAACAAACCAATCTGGTCCAGTAGGCCAGCACCATGAATCTAAATACTGAGAAGCTCACACACACCAGCTTTCATTTGGACTGAAACTGAAGCTGTGCTCTCTTACTTCCCTGCCAGGTATGCACCCTCACTAGAGAAGACAATCGAGAAATTGGAGGAAAACCGGAGGATGAGCAGCTCCACGTTCTGCCTCTCTACAAAGTCTCTGATGTTGATGAATTTGGCAGTGCAGAAGCTCAGGAGGAGAAAAAACGAAACGGCGCCATTCAGGTACTGAGTTCTTTTCGGCGGAAGGTCAGGATGTTAGCAGAGCCAGTCAAGACGGGCCGACAGAGGAAACTAGAAGCCAAGAAAGCTGCAGCTGAAAAGCTTTCCTCTTTGGAGAACAGCACAAATAAGAGTGAAAAAGAAAAGTCAGCTTCATCTCGTCCGAAACAGACTGAAAATGCAAGCCAGGCTAAACAGCTGCCAGGTAAATCGAATGTGAAGCACTGTAGATTCATGTGTTAAATGATACATTTTAAAAGTGAACATTGTTGATTTTGGAAGATTAAGTTCAGCCATGGTCTTGGTTCCATACCAGAATTTTCTCTAAGGTAGCAAGGCCCAGGCTCTGTTCTTGGAGATGTAATGAGATGTTGCACCATTAGCCCCGTTTGAGGAAGAAGTTTGGATTTTATTTTCCAATAAATGGCAGAGTTTTATGGTAAGTGATGTGGTGAAATTAGAATTATTAGCAATGACTGGCAAGCCAAATTGGAGGTGGAGTAACCAATAGTTTGGAGATGGATGCAGTCAACCGAGAGGGAGATAATAAGAGCTTGAACTTTGGTGTAGTGAAGATGATAGAAGCAAAGTCTTGCAAAATGATTATCAATACATCAGTGACAAACCATTAGAATGAAGGAGAAAAAATAGTTAAGGATGACTCTAAAGTTATAAGCCCAGATCAGTTCAGTTCAGTTCAGTCGCTCAGTCGTGTCCAACTCTTTGCGACCCCACGAATCGCAGCACGCCAGGCCTCCCTGTTCATCACCATCTCCCGGAGTTCACTCAGACTCATGTCCATCGAGTCCGTGTGATGCCATCCAGGCATCTCATCCTCGGTCGTCCCCTTCTCCTCCTGCCCCCAAGCCCTCCCAGCATCAGAGTCTTTTCCAGTGAGTCAACTCTTCGCATGAGGTGGCCAAAGTACTGGAGTTTCAGCTTTATAGTTATAGCGATAGAGCATTATTTATCAATGCTAAGTGAATATTCTTTCTAAAGCTTCTCGCTTTATGACTATAGTTAATACTCTAAAAAATAAAATCATACAACATGTTGCCCATATCCAAATTTAAGAGATGGTATTGACCTAGCCATAAACAAAAGAAAAATGTATATCTTTTGCATTAGTATCCTGCTTTGCTTGGAACCACCCATCTCTGCTTCACTAAGTCAAATCTCCCTACTAATTGATTTGTCTCTGAATCTCAGAGATAAAACTAAGTAATTTAGAATCATATGTCAAAGATGTTTAATAAATATTTGTTGATACGTTGATTTACACTAAGTAAATCCTATCCACTCCCTGATAGCTCCTTTAAGTTAGCTGTATAGTATAATCAGTAAGAGCTTTGCATCTAGTTCCTTCTAACTGGCCTCTGCAGTAGTCATTTCAGTTTTCAGAACTGCCATTGCAGCTCCATTTATCTGTTCTGATCTCATATTACTTTTTTTTTTTTTGCTTACATGAAGTCATGAAACAGAAGTGTGACTTTTACCAGTTTCACATACAAAGCTAAAAGTTTTTTTAAAGTTCTATCTATAACTGTGTGAATTTCCTTCCTGGAAAGCATGCTAATGAAATAGAGTTTGCCAATTGTATAAGGTGTTTTGGATATTTAAAATGAATGCTTTTTTTTTTTTCTCATAGCATTGCTAAATCTTCCATAACAAATTTTCTTGCTCCTTTACCCATTTAACATTGTTTGCCAGGCAATGGAGAAATAAAGTGAAATGAGACAGGATCCTTTCCCTTAAGGAACTGCTTTACAGTGAGGTGAAGAAAGAACTAAAAATGGATAATTCCAGTATCCATTATATATAATTCCTGTATCCAGTATATTATGACTGTTGCTTTCTCTGACTTATGTTTGCAGTGACTATGACCAAGAATTACAAAAGCACTAGAAGCTGGCTTTAGAGAAGGCTTCCTTGAGGAAGGGGTGACTGCGTCAAGAAGGGCAGGGAGATGGGGAGGATGGACAGGGCTCTTCGGTAGACAGTGTGGCGTGATCAAAAGCACAGAAGCTCTAGAGCACATGGTGCCCTCAGTGGAATGGCTTTTGGATGTTTTATTACATTTCCCACCATTCACCCAGTTGTACTGTTATGGATTCTGCCATTTTATTTCTAACGCTTTAGACACAGAAAACTATGCGAGACAGTGATTGGAGAGCTCTGATGTTACTCTCGTCCTTGTTTGACGAGTCTTGCATAATTCTTGTCCTGGTTCTCACTTGCATGTAAACATCCTCACTGGCCTTCATAAAATGATAATCAAGCATATTTGTCCCTGCTCTCTCTTATCCTGTCCACAGAACTTCTGCGACTTTCAGGACCAGTCATGCAGCCGTCCCAGCAGCCCCAGTCCCAACCCCAACTGCAGAAACAACTTCCACAGCCACAGAAGCAGCCGCCACAGCTGCAGCAGCCCCAGCAGCAGCCCCCGCAACAGCAGCCACATCCCCCCTTAACTAACAACTCTCAGTCAGAGTCGGTCAGCTCTTACTCTTCATCTGGATCCACCAATCTGTACATGAGACGGCCCAATGCAATGAGCCCTTATCCAGGCTCTTCGCACACTTCAGATATTTATGGAGGTGCCAACCCTGTGAACCTCTATTCCACCTCATCCCAGGCTGCAGGTTCCTATTTGAATTCTTCTAATCCCATGAGCCCCTACCCTGGGCTTTTGAATCAGAGCAACCAGTATCCATCATATCAATGCAATGGAAACATATCAATGGACAACTGCTCCCAATATCTGGGCTCCTATTCTCCCCAGCCTCAGCCCATGGATCTCTATAGGTATCCAAACCAAGACCCTCTCTCTAAGCTAAATCTGCCACCCATCCACACACTTTACCAGCCAAGGTTCGGAAACAGCCAGAGTTTTACTTCTAAATACTTAGGTTACGGAAACCAAAATATGCAAGGAGATGCCTTCAGCAGTTGTACTATCAGACCAAACGTACACCATGTAGGGACATTTCCTCCTTATTCCACGCATGAGATGGATGGCCACTTCATGGGCGCCACCTCTAGATTACCACCCAATCTGAGCAGTTCAAACATAGACTATAAAAACGGTGAGCATCACCCAGCTTCTCATTTAATCCATAACTACAGTGCAGCTCCGAGCATGTTCAACAGTTCCCTTCATGCCCTGCATCTCCAAAACAAGGAGAACGACATGCTCTCCCACACAGCGAATGGCTTATCTAAGGTGCTTTCGGGTCTTAACCCCGAGAGAACTACTTCTGTGCAGGAAGGCTTGCACAAAGTACACGAGGCTGGCAGTCAGGAAAAGCAGCCTTCGGCCACCGAGGACAATGACGAGGTCTGGTCTGACAGCGAGCAGAGCTTCCTGGATCCTGACATCGGAGGAGTGGCTGTGGCTCCAACTCATGGGTCAATTCTCATCGAGTGTGCAAAGCGCGAGCTGCACGCCACAACCCCTTTAAAGAATCCCAACAGGAATCACCCCACCAGGATCTCGCTTGTCTTTTACCAGCACAAGAGCATGAATGAGCCAAAACATGGCTTGGCGCTCTGGGAAGCCAAAATGGCCGAGAAAGCCCGTGAGAAAGAGGAAGAATGTGAAAAGCACGGCCCGGACTATGTGCCTCAGAAAACCCACGGCAAAAAGGTGAAACGGGAGCCCACTGAGCCGCATGAACCTTCCGAACCCACTTACCTGCGCTTCATCAAGTCCCTTGCTGAAAGGACCATGTCCGTGACCACAGACTCCACAGTAACTACATCTCCATATGCCTTCACTAGGGTCACGGGGCCTTACAACAGATATATATGATGTCGCCCCTTGAGTTGGTTACCTCATTTGAAAAGACCACAACCAACTTGTCCGTTAGTGTAGTTCTCATGACGTGGGCAGTGGTGAAAGGACACAGTAATCCTGACAAACGTGGTGGGAGGAACCTCGGCTCACCAGCAAAACAAGAGGTCATCTTACCATAGCACTTAATTTCCACTGACTCCTAAGTGGTCACAGATGGAATCTAGGCAAAAGACCAAAGCATTCTATGCAAAAGAAGGTGGAGAAGGAAGTGTTCCACGATTTACATTTTTAAACACTGGTTCTATTACTGGACGAGACGATATGTAAATGTGATTCCCTACCCCTTACAACTCTACACATCTGTGACCACTTTTAATAATACCGAGTTTGCATAGTCATGGAACACAAATCAAGTACTGTAGTATTACAGGGGCAGGAATCTTAAAATACCATCTGGTGCTGAATATACAATGTACTGAAATACTGGAATTATGGCTTTTAAACATGCAGTTTTTACTGTAATCTTAATATTAACTTTTATTTATCGAAATAGCTACAGGAAGCATGAATAGACAGCAAAACACTGAATTAGTTTGGATGTTCTAAGAAATGGTGCTAAGAAAATGGTGTCTTTAACAGTTGAAAATTTAATGCCTTTATATCATCAAGATGCTATCAGTGTACTCCAATGCCCTTGAATAATGGGGGTACCTTTTCATTCAAGTTTTTAATCATAATTACCTATTCTTACACAAGCTTAGTTTTTAAAAAGTGGACATTTTAAAGGCCTCTGGATTTTGCTCATCCAGTGAAGTCCTTGTAGGACAATAAACATATATATGTACATATATATACACACATATGTATATGTGTACAAACATGTAAATCTATAAATATTTTAAATGGTGTTTTAGAAGCACTTTGTCTACCTAAGCTTTGACAACTTGAACAATGCTAAGGTACTGAGATGTTTAAAAAAAAAGAAAAAAAACGTTTACTTTCATTTTAGAATGAAAAATTGATTTTTTTAAGGAAAGCTTTTAAAATATTTTTGCTTTTAGCCATGCATCTGCTGATGAGCAATGTATCCATTTTTATTACAGCCAGTTACATCCAAAACGGGGCTTACTGGAGTCAAGGAAATACATTAGTCTACAAAACACACGTTTTCTGGTGCTCATCTTACATGCTATACTGTAAAACAGTTTTATACAAAATTGTATGACAAGTTCATTGCTCAAATATGTAGAGTTTTAAGAATTTTCTATTAACTGCAGGTAATAAATAAAAGCATGCTACAGACTCAACAAAGCTAGTTCACTTAAGCCAATGCTATTTTATGGATCTGTATGGTTCCCTTTGGCGAACCAAATGGCATTCTGCCTTTGTGTTGATAATTGTACATTTTAATGTTGTCATTTCTTAGCTTAAGTGTCCTCTTTACCAGAAGGATTGAGCAGACTGATGCCTGCGTAAGATGAATAAACAGGGTTAGTTCCATGTGAATCTATTAATTAAAAAAAATTTTAAAACAGGCAGCTGGTTTGCTGTGGTGGTTTTAAATCATTAATTTGTATAAAGAAATGAAAGAGATGTATAGTAAGTAAATTAAATTGTAAACAAACTTTTTTAACGCAATGCTTTAGTATTTTAGTACTGTAAAAAGAAATTAAAATATATACATATATATATAAATATATATATATAGATTTGAAACAGAATTCACATCATGATGGTGCTACTCAACCTGCTACAAATATATCATAATGTGAGTTAAGAATTCATTAAAGGTTTGAGTGATGTTCCTACTTGTCATATACCTCAACACTAGTTTGGCAATAGGATATTGAACTGAGAGTGAAAGCTTATAGCATTGTGTACCATCATTTTTTTCCAAGGCTTTTTTTTTTTAGTTAAAAAAAAAAACATACCTTTTTCCAATACTTGATTTCTTAGCAAGTATAACTTGAACTTCAACCTTTTTGTTCTAAAAATTCAGGGATATTTCAGCTCATGTTCTCCTTATGCCAACACGTCACCTGTGTTCATGTAAAATTGTTGTAGGTTAATAAATATATTCTTTTTCAGGGATTTAACCCTTTTATTTTGAATCCCTCCTATTTTACTTGTCTATGTCCTGATGTAACTAAAACTAATCTTGTAAATCTGTTGGCTGTTTTTATTGTAAAGAAAAGCATTTTAAAAGTTTGGAAAATCTTTTGACTGTTTCAAGCAGAAAAAAATTACATGAAAATAGAATGCACTGAGTTGATAAAGGGAAAATTGTTAAGTCAGGAGTTTGGCAAGTGGCTGTTGGCTAGAGTCTTTAACTCTCTAAATAAAAGATGTTTTGACCCTGTAATCAATACAGGTACAGATCCACAGGACTTTTCTACACAAGCAAAACACTTAGGGGGATGGTGTGCAATCAACTGTACAATTATGTCTCAGTCTGTGTACATTTTTGCTTTCTAACATTACAAATAAACCTAATCAGTGGAGGCCTTTGAGTTTTATTGATCAAATCTTAATGGATTTTTTTTTTTTTTTTTTTTTTGGTCAAAACATGGCTTTTGTCTTTAAAAAAATTTTTTTTTCTCTAGTTTTTGGCTGTGACCAGTTTACAAGCATTTCAAGAACATTTGCTTTATATATGTCAAACTGGATGATTTGAATGTTTTGCATATGCCATGTATCTAACCCCAAACATTTGGTTACTACATGCACATTTGTTGGTTTTGAGTCAACCATCCCTAGATGATTGAAGATTTGGTTTCTGTACCAATCCACTGTCATTTGTCAAACTGCTGGCCAACAGCAGGAAGTATAGTTTGGGGGGTTGAGGAGAGGCTAGGTAGGAAGAAGAAATTAAGTGGCATATTGTAAATATCAGATCTATAATTGTAAATATCAAACCTGCCTCAGAATGAATGGAAAGCAGATCTCCAATTTGCTTATATAGGAATATCAGGTTGACTATATAGCCATACTTGAAAATGCTTCTGAGTGGTGTCAACTTTACTTGAATGAATTTTTCATCCTGATTGACGCACAGTGGTGTACAGTTCACTTCTAAAGCTAGTGGTTAACTTGTGTAGGAAACTTCTGCAGTCTGACACTAAGATAATGAGTTCTGTGTGCATTTTTCTACGCTTTTTTTAAAAACTTATTTTCATGAAATGTTTGGTTTGTCTATAAAAATCTGAGGATGGTTATAAATACTGTAAGTATTGTAATGTTATGAATGCAGGTTATTTGAAAGCGTTTATTATTATATCATTCCTGATAACGCTATGTGAGTGTTTTTAATAAAATTTATATTTATTTAATGCACTCTAAGTATTGTCTTGTTGTTGAAGTTTCTGTTCACTTCCTGAATTACTGCCACCTCAGTGGGGCTGAAAAACAGTTGCTTTTTAAAGATACTTTTTAGATGGTTATTCTTGATTGTAAACTATATCTAAGGTGGCATCCAAATGATTAAGGCCAAAATATTTCCCTGATTGAATAGCTATTCAGCTGACTTTTTTTTCAAGCCTACTTTTTAACCTACTCACTTTTCACGTGTAGCCAGGGTCAGGAATGGAGTCACAGCTCTTCTGAGGATCTCAGCTGACCATCCCTCCTCGCGCACAGTCTCAGCACCATTAGTGACAGCAGGGACCCCAGGGTTGAGTTCACATTGCTCAAGTCTAAGGCTAGCCCTTTTCTCAGCCCTTTTCTCATTTTCCTCTTCCTGTCCACTCTTAATGGAAAATTCCTCTCCCTGCCTATCAGAAAGGCAGGCAGTGTTAGGAAGGGGAGTGGGAAGAGGTGGCCTGAGAAGCACCAGACAAACGCATGTCCACATCCACCCCACGTGGCCCCAGGAAGCTGGAAGCTAGGCCGCCCTCCTCTCGATCCCTTCCCTGTCATGTGAACCGCTCCTCACACAGCCCCTGTGCACTGCTGCTGAACACTTTATAGAAACGCAAGATAGAAAACAGAGTCACACGTTCTAATTACCTTGAGTCTTCCAACTATCAGCCCTACCATTTCTGAAACTGGTAGAGAAGTCATTTACATCATGCATGAAGTAAGGGAATTCTTTCTCATATTTTTCTCTCTGTCAAATAGTCATTCTTGAACCCAGAAAATGACTGCCGTTTAATAACCTTTGAACTCGTTGCCTGGGTGATTCCTCTAGCATTCTACTCAAAGCCAGGGTGGTAAGTAGCAGTGTCACCCTTAAAAAGCAGTAATCCAACCATTTGTGGGGTTTGTTTTTGTTTTTAATTTCAACCCTCTGGAGATGTTGTCAGTTCTCATTTCACAATCCATCCTCTGGCTTAACCTTGGGAACTTCTAGCTGTTCAGGTTTGTTTGTCTGCACTGTTCCAGGCAAGGGGAATTTAAGATTCTGTGAGTGCAAAAGCTTTTCCTGCCAGGGGCCTTCCTGATCTCACTGGCCAGGAGAGGCTGACGACAATGCCCCGTAAATGAAGGTGTGGGCCACTTTGCTGCTTCCGAGCCTGCAGGTGGACTTGAATCAGGGAGACAGCTGATAATGATAGACGAGCCAGCATCAAAAGCTTTACTGGCCCCTTGCCTCCTCTGGAAATAACTGCCAAGAATGAACCTTTTCATGCAAGCAGGCATGCGCACAGCTGCCGTGTCACACATCCCCCTTACTCCTTTCCTTGGTCTCTAGTTGCTCTAGTGTAAAAACCCTCCTGCTTTGGGTAATTCGAGCTTCTATTCCTTTCCATCAGCTGTGTAAGAACCAAATTCGGTGAGAAAAGACCTTATTCATCCGGGCAGCTACTGCTCAAGCTGCAGAGAATCTTTAATTGGTTTTGTGGGTTTAAAGGCCACCTGGAGGTGAGTGTCCAGCATCTTTCTCAAATCAAAGCAGTGGGAGAGTGCTGGCCACAGGAAGACACTTGCTAACTAATTTCAGTCTCGGGCTTCGCAGTAAGGGGTGGGGCACTTCCTCCCTGCCTCCCTCCCATGAGAAACACACTCTCTAGTTAGAGTGGTGAGAAAATGTTCACAAAAGATGCCCAGCAGAGAATTAGCAGTAATGCCACAGGAAGACACTTGCTAACTAATTTCAGTCTCGGGCTTCGCAGTAAGGGGTGGGGCACTTCCTCCCTGCCTCCCTCCCGTGAGAAACACACTCTCTAGTTAGAGTGGTGAGAAAATGTTCACAAAAGATGCCCAGCAGAGAATTAGCAGTAATTATAGATTATTTGAGTTTTGCCAGCACTCTTCAGTTTCGAAGAACAAAGATACTTTTGTTCCCATATTCTCGAGGCCACCTGCCTGCATTTCCCTCTCTTACAAGGCAATTTCTCACAAATGTCTTTGCTCCCTCTCGAAACATTTCCCTCTTGAAAGGAACCACTCTTTGCCTTGCATGTATGCTGCACAAATATGCTTTCTTTGGGGGCTTCCTTTTATGCAATTTCAAAAGAATTTCTAGACTCAAATTGACATTTTACTCTCTAATCAATTCTTATTTCAAAGTGAAATGAGATTTCTCCTTAGGTGTTGAGTAAAATAGTAGTTACACAGAGATACTCCACTTCTTCCCTACCCCCACAAAATGAATTCGGATCATTTAAATTCACTGAATTAAGGATTTCTAGGCGTATTCATGGAGCACTTGCCTTATATTCCTTGCACAGAAGAGTCCCATTAATAGAAATCTGGGTGGTGTTGCTTGAAACTTGAGATGCCCCTGGTAGCCTAATGCCTGTCTCACAGGCAGCTCTTGACTGAGCTTTAAGGAACATGATGAAGCACCAGCAGCGGTATAGCAGAAAGCATCAGGCTTTGGATGCAGACTAGCACTTATACTGGTTAAGCCTCATCTGTAAAAATCAGTAAAATAGCGCATTCCTCACAGGGATATGGTAAGGATTAATAAGAATCTAAAACTTTAAGTATAAACTAGAATAAACGGTTATTTTTATAAAGTGTTTCCTTCCCCTCTGCTTCATGCAAGCAGTTGCATTCCACTGATCACACCCTGGTGCTCATCCAACTGACTCCTCACCACAGGACCTGGAATTCCCTCAGCCTTGACCAAACAGGTTTGTGTAACAGCATATGAGCTGTTGATCATGAAGCACCATTAGGACCTCAAAGCTAGAGAGAAGACAATGACAAAAACAAGGAAATAATTCTCTGTCATATACTCTTATTGAGCCTCAAACTGATTTTCAGATAAGTAAATCATCCCAGAAAAGAAAGTAAAAGTGATAGTCCGTCAGTTGGGTCCGACTCTTTGCGATCCCATGGACTGTAGCCCACCAGGCTCCTCTGTCCATGGGGATTTTCCAGCCAGCTGTTGCCATTCCCTTCTCCAGAGGGTATTCCTGCCCCAGGGATGAAACCCAGGTTTCCTGCATTGTAGACAGATTCTTTACGTCTAAACCATCAGGGTATAGTAAATAACCCCCTGGTGACTGGGTAAAAATTCCAGTAGTTGGAATGACATAACAGTTTCTAAGATACTCAATACACACCAAAGACCAATAAAAAGCTCATACAATTTGAGTTAAAATCAGAAGGAAAAAAAAAATCAACCAGAGCATAAAATAAATGACTGAGGAAATTATATTTGTATTTCCTTTCCTTATAATATCACCTACTAACAGGTATATATTTCAGGAAATTAATGTCTATAATATCCATGTTTCAAATATGTGTATTTGAATAAAATATTTTAAGGGAAAATATATTAAAATGAAAGAGTTATGTTTTAAATATTATGTACCACTGATTAAATTTTCATTTTTATATTCCCTAGATGATGACTTACAATAAAGAACTATAACTTTGGGTTCAAATCCTGGCTCTGCATTACTAGTGTGCAACCTTGGGCTATGTGCTAATATGTCCTCAATTTTTCTCAATTTACACATCCCAAAAATGAAAATAATAATAATTATGCCACAAGGTTGTTGTGAGGAATAAACGAGTTCATTTAAAGTGCATCAAATGAACTAAAAAAAAAAAAAAAAACTCAGATATTACGTTAATTAGTTGAGCTGAAGCTATAATTTCCTAACATAGTGGTTTTATTTTATGCATTTTCAAGTCATTAATAAGAAAAAGGAAGTACATTTTAACTTACAAAATCAGGGATAAGCAGATTTGAATGAGATCTTAGAGATCACCTTTTCCACCCCCCTGGTTTTATATAATCATTCATTCATTCACCCATCCATTAAGAAATAGTTTAAACCTTCATTCTTAAAGCTGATTTCAAGTTTATTTCTAGGAGTTAGGCATCCAGCAATGAGCAAAACCAATATGTCTCTACCTTTTAGAGCCTATATTCTAGTTAGGAAAGAGAGAAACAGAATAAAGTATTAATAGATAAGTGCAGGAGGAAAAAGTAAAAAAGTGAAAGTGAAAAAGTTGGCTTAAAGCTCAACATTCAGAAAACTAAGATCATGGCATCTGGTCCCATCACTTCATGGGAAATAGATGGGGAAACAGTGAAAAAAGTGGCAGACTTTTTTTTTGAGGCGGAGGGGGGCTCCAAAATCACTGCAAATGGTGATTGCAGCCATGAAATTAAAAGACGCTTACTCCTTGGAAGGAAAGTTATCACCAACCTAGATAGCATATTGAAAAGCAGAGACATTACTTTGCCAACAAAGGTCTGTCTAGTCGAGGCTATGGTTTTTCCAGTGGTCAGGTATGGATGTGAAAGTTGGACTGTGAAGAAAGTGGAGTGCCAAAGAATTGATGCTTTTGAACTGTGGTGCTGGAGAAGACTCTTGAGAGTCCCTTAGACTGCAAGGAGATACAACCTGGGTGTCCATTCTAAAGGAGCTCAGTCCTGGGTGTTCTTTGGAAGGAACAATGCTAAAGCTGAAACTCCAATATTTTGGCCACCTCATGTGAAGAGATGACTCATTGGAAAAGACTCTGATGCTGGGAGGGATCGGGGGCAGGAGGAGAAGGGGACACAGGGGATGAGATGGCTGGATGGCATCGCTGACTCGATGGACATGAGTTTGGGTGAACTCTGGGAGTTGGTGATGGACAGGGAGGCCTGGCGTGCTGCGATTCATGGGGTCGCAAAGAGTCGGACACGACTGAGCGACTGAACTGAACTGAAAAAGTAAGGCAAGTTAAGGGGAAAGGGAGCACTGACTATTGGGAGGAATGTTGGATTTTCTAAATAATCAGTACTCAGCCAAGGAGGTTTTACTGACAATATTTGAAGATGAGAGTCATGTGGATATTTGAGAAAGAGTATATAAGCAGAGAGAAAAGCAGGAGAAAAGCTCTAAAGTTGGAAAACTCAGAAAAGCTGTGGCCAGACCAGAATGAGCCATGAAGAGAGTGGTGAGGATAAGGTCAGATGGTGGCCTTCACTATAAGATGATGATATTAGAGGGTTCTCAGCAGAGAAGGAGCATGACCTGATTTGTGTTTTAAAGGATAATTCTGTGTGAAGAATGGATTTTAAAAAATAAAGACAGATCTAACCTCATGAAGTTAATCAGTCATTTCAAAATTTTAATCCAAAACATTCTTCTCCAAGACATGTAATCATTACACTGTTTAAAACCAAAGGGGAAAAAAAAAAAAGAATTTATAAGATGCAAGAGACAAAAATTTTCTCCCATCAGATTATCAGTGGATTTCTCAGCAAAGACCTTACAGGCCAGGAGAGTATGGGGATGATACAGGCAAAGTGGTAAAAGAAACTGCCAACCAAGAATACTTTACCAAGCAAAGTTGTTCTTCAGAACTAAAGGTGAAATAAGACTTTCCAGAATAAACAAAAGCTGAGGGAATTGATCACCATTAAACCAGCCTTATAAGAAAGGCTGAAATGAGTTATTTGAGGTGAAAGGAAAACATGTTAGCTAGTAGAATGAAAACATAAAAATATATCACATGTTGATGCTGTGTTGTGCTGTGCTTAGTCCCTCAGTCATGTCTGACTCTTTGCAACCTCATGGACAGTAGCCTGCCAGGATACTTTGTCCATAGCGATTCTCCAGGCAAGAATACTGGAGTGGGTTGCCATGCTCCAGGGGATCTTCCCAACCCAGGGGTAAAGGTTAGCATATAGTCATATTCAGAATACTCTAATACTATAACATGGTGATGTGCTATTTAACTCTAGAATAAAGGTTAAGTCATAAAAGCATAAAAATAGCTCTAAGTTCAACAATTTGTTAATGGGAGCACAGTAAAAAAGATGGTGGGCTTCTCTGGTGGCTTGGTGGTAAAAAATTCAACTGCCAATGCAGGAGACACAGGTTTGATTCCTAATCCAGAAGATTCCACATGCTGTGGAGCAACTAAGCTTATGCACCACAACTATTGTGCTCTAGAGGCCAGGATCTGCAGCTACTAAACTCACTCACAACAATTACTGAAGGCTACACACTCTAGGGCCTAAGAGCCACAGCTAATAAGCCCATGTGCTTCAGATACTGAAGTCCATGCTCCCTAGAGCCTGTGCTCTGCAATAAGAGAAGCTATCACAATGAGAAGCCCACAGACCATAACTAGAGAGTAGTTCCCACTCTCTGCAACTAGAGGAAATCTGCACGTAGCAATGAAGACCCAGCACAACCAAAAATTAAATAAATTATTTTTAAAAATGGAATGCTGCATAAGCAGTTCTAAGAAGGAAGTTTATATATGCATGCTGCTGCTGCTGCTGCTAAGTCACTTCAGTTGTGATTGACTCTGTGCGACCCCAGAGATGGCAGCCCACCAGGCTCCCCAGTCCCTGGGATTCTCCAGGCAAGAACACTGGAGTGGGTTGCCATTTCCTTCTTCAATGCGTGAAAGTGAAGTCACTCAGTCGTGTCTGACTCTTTGCAACCCCATGGACTGCAGCCTACCAGGCTCCCCCATCCATGGGATTTTCCAGGCAAGAGTACTGGAGTGGGGTGCCATTGCCTTCTCCTACATATGCATATATTAAGAAAAAAGAAAAAATATCTCAAATAAACAGCCTAAGTTTACAATATAAGGAATTAGAAAAAAAGAACAAATTAAGCCCAAAGTTAGCAGAAACAAGGCAATAGCAAATATCAGAGCAGAAATTAATGAAATAGAGACCATAAAAAACAATCAAAAAGATCATTAAAATCAAGAGTTGATTTTATTTTTTTTCAAAAAGATAAAGAAAATTTATGAACTTTTAGTCAGACAAACTTTGAAAAACTGGAAGAGGACAAGGACTCAGAATCACAAAAAACAGGAGAAGTTACAACTGATTGATAGCCCAGAGATACAAAATATCATGATAGACCATTAAAAAATGTTACATGCCCAAAACTGGATAATGTAGACTTGGATAAATTCCCAGAAACAGAAAACTTCTAGAAAGACTGAATCATAAAGAAACAGAATATGAAAGATCAATAGTGAGTAAGGAGATTGAATCAGCATTCAAGTAGGTCAACAAACAAAAGTCCAGGACCAGACTACTTCCCTGGTGAATTCTACCAAATATTTAAAGAAGAACAACACCCACTTCATCAATGGACAGTTCATCCAGGCAAAAAATCAGTAAGGAAAAGTAGCTTTAAATAATATATTTCACCCAAACGATACCTATAAAACATTCCATCTAAAAAGAGAAGAATACACCTTCTTAAGTGCATGTGGAACTTCCTCCAGGGTAGCTCACATTCTAGGCCACAAACAAGTCTCAAAAAATTTAGGAAGGCTGGAATTATATCAAGCATCTATTCCAACCATGATGTTATGTAAGCAGAATTGAAAATACAGCAGAATTTTATAAATCTATGGGACAAGGCTTTCCTGGTGGCTCAGTGGTAAAGAATATGTCTGCCAATGCAGGAGACATGGGTTTAATCCCTGATCCAAGAAGATATCACATTGCATGGGGTAATTAAGCCCACTTGCCACAAATACTAAGCCCGTGCTCTAGATTTCAGGAGCTGCAACTACTGAAGCCTGCATATGCCCTAGAGCCTGTGTTCTGCAAAGAGAAGGAACTGCAATGACAAGCTCAGGAACCACAGCTACAGAGTAGCACCCATGAGCCACAACTAGAGAAAACCCTGTGCAGTGATGAAGACCTACTACAGCCAAAAATAATTAAACAATAAATAAATATCTGTGGGACACAGCAAAAGTGGTTCTAAGAGGGAAGCTTATAGTGATACAGGCCTACCACAAGAAACAAGTAAATTTCAAACAACCTATCTCTCCATATAAATAAATTAGAAAAAGAAAAGCAAATCAAGCCCAAATTCAGCAGAAGGAAAGAAATAAGGATCAGAGAGGAAATAATGATTAAAAATAAAATCAACAGATCAATGAAATTGAGTTGTTTTTTAAAAAATTTTAACTTGAGCCAGACTCATCAAGAAAAAAGAGAGGGTCCAAATAAAATAAAGTTAGAAATGAACGAGGGGAAGTTATAACCTCTATCACCAAAATATAATCATAAGAGAATACTATGAACAGTTATATGCCAATAAACTGAACAACCTAGAAGAAAGGGAATAGAAATCAGTCAATGTGATATACCACATTAATGAAAGAAGTCTAAGAATTACATGATAAATCTTAATAGATGCAAAAAAACCTTTGATAAAACTCAACATCCATTTAAGATTAAAGATCTTATCAAAGTTGGTATAGATGGCACATAGCACAAAATAATAAAGGATATTTATGACAAACCCACAGCTAACATCATTTTCACTGGTGAGAAAGGCAAAGATGTCCACTCTTGTCACTTTTATTCATCATAGTATTGATAGCCCTAGTCACAGAAATAGACAAAGAAAGGAAAATAAAAAGCATCCAAATTGGAAAGGAAGCGGTAAAACCATCACTATCTGGAGGTGACATGATAGGATACATTAAAAACAAACTGAAGACTCCACCAAAAAATTATTAGAATTAATAAGTGAATTCACTTCAGTGAAGTTGTAAGATACAATAATTATAGAAATCTGCTGAGCTTTTATCCATTAATAATGAACTGTCACCAACAGAAATCAAGAAAGTAATCCCACATGTAATAAAGTAATAAAGAATAAAATGCCTAAAATAAATTTAACCAATAAAAACAAACTGAAGACTCCACCAAAAAATTATTAGAATTAATAAGTGAATTCACTTCAGTGAAGTCGTAAGATACAATAGTTACAGAAATCTGCTGAGCTTTTATCCATTAATAATGAACTATCACCAACAGAAATCAAGAAAGTAATCCCACATGTAATAAAGTAATAAAGAATAAAATGCCTAAAATAAATTTAACCAAGAATCTGAATACTATAGGACATTGATGAAGGACATTGAAGACAATAGAAATAAATTGAAAGATACCCTATGTTCATGGATTGGAAGAATTAACATTGTTAAAATGTCCATACAAAGCAATTTACAAATTTAATGCAATTTTCTATCAAATACTCATGATATTATTCACAGAACTAGAACAAATAATCTTAAGATTTGTATGGAACCAGAAAAGACCTTGACTAGCCAAAACAATCTTGAGAAAAAAGAACAAAGGTGGAAGTATCATACTCCCCAACTTCAGACTATACTGCAAAGCTACAGTAATCAAAACAATAAGATACTGGCACAAAAACAAATATATATAGATTAATGAAACAGAAGAGAACTCAGAAATAAGTCTATATTTATATGGTCAACTAATCTATGATGAAGAGGCAAAAATGTACAATCTGGAAAAGAGAGTGTCTTCAACAACTGGTTTGGAGACAATCAGAGAATTTCATGTAAAAGAATGAAACTAGAACATTTTCTCCAACCACACACAATAATAAACTCAAAATGTATTAATGACCTAAACCATAAAACTCCTAAAAGAAAACAAATAGTAAGCTTTTTGACATTGGTCTTAGCAATATTTTTTGGATCTGTTTCCTCAGAGAAGGGAAACAAAAGCAAAAATAAGCAAATGGCTTTTGCAAGGCAAAGGAAACCATTAAAAAAATGAAAAATCAACCTATTTCTTCCAAAATGTTGGGAGAAGATACCTGCAAATAATTTGTTTGATAAGGGGTTAATATCCAAAGTATTTAAATAACTCATAAAAGTTAATATCAAAAATAAAAGCAATAGAATTTAAAAATGGGCCGAGGACCTGAATAGGCATTTTCTCCAAAGAATACAGGCACATGAAAAGAAGATCACCATCACTAATCATTAGAGAAATGCAAATCAAAACCATACTAAGATATCACCTCACATCTGTCAAAATGACTATTACAGAAAGATAACAAGTGTTAGCAAGGATGTGGAGAAAATGGAACCCTTGTGCACTGTTGGTAGGAATGTAATTTGCTGCAGTCACTATGGAAAACAGTATGAAGATTCTTTTAAAAATTAAAAATAGAAGTACAATATGATCCAGCAGTTCCCTTCCTGGGTTTTTATCTGAAGAAAAAATACTAATTAAAAAAAAATACAGACGCATATTTCTTGCAGCATTTTTTACAATAGCCAAACTATGGAAGCAACTTAAAGGCCCACTGATAGATAGATATACCCACCAACCCACCCACTTAAATACTCAGCCATAAAAAAATGAACCTAGAGCCTCTTATACAGATTAAAATATGTCAAAAAGAGAAAAACAAATAACATATATTAATGCATATATATGGAATCTAGAAAAGGAACGGTGACATGGATGTAGAGAACAAATGTAGACACAGAAGGGCAAGGAGAGGATGAGATGAATTGAGAAAGTAGCATTAATATATATATACTTTCATATGTAAAATAGCTAGTGGGAAGTTGCTATATAACACAGGGAGCCCAGCCTGATGCTTTGTGATAACTTAGAGGGGTTGGATGGGGGGAGGGGAGGGAGGTGTAAGAGGGAAGGGATATATATATATATATATATAATTATGACTGATTCATGTTGCTGTACAGTAGAAATCAACACAACATTGTAAACCAATTTTCCTCCAATTAAAAAATAAATAAAACTAATGAAATTTTGTCATTTTTGATGTGAATGGACCTAGAAGGTGTAATGCTTAGAAAAATAAGAGAAAAATACTGTATGTTTTCACTTAAAAAATAAAACAAACAATTATAATGAAACAGAAACAGACTCACAGATACAGAGGATAAATTAGTGGTTACTAAAGAAGAGAAGGATGGTGGAAGGGTCAAAATAGATGAAAGAGATTAAGAGATACAAACTACTAGGCATAAAATAAATGTTAGAAGATGTAATGTACATCACAGGGAATATAATAAATAATTTAATAACTTTCTCTTGAATGTAACATATTAAAATATTGAATTAATGTTGTACACCTGAAACTAATATTGTAAGTCAAATAGACTTAAATTAAAAAAAATTTTTAATGAATTAACAACAATCCTTCTCAAAAACTTTCAAAAAATTGATGCAGATAGGACACTTCCAAATTTATTTTACAAGGCTAGCATTACCTTGATACCAAACAAGATAATGACACTACAAGAATTACCGGGCAATA
>SJYT01043977.1:696992-756855 GCA_006410635.1 Cephalophus harveyi | reverse complement strand
TCACTAACCTCAGATATGCAGATGACACCACCCTTATGGCAGAAAGTGAAGAGGAACTAAAAAGCCTCTTGATGAAAGTGAAAGAGGAGAGTGAAAAAGTTGGCTTAAAGCTCAACATTCAGAAAACAAAGATCATGGCATCTGGTCCCATCACTTCATGGGAAATAGATGGGGAAACAGTGGAAACAGTGTCAGACTTTATTTTTGGGGGCTCCAAAATCACTGCAGATGGTGACTGCAGCTATGAAATTAAAAGACGCTTACTCCTTGGAAGAAAATTTATGACCAACCTAGATAGCATATTCAAAAGCAGAGACATTACTTTGCCAACAAAGGTCCATCTAGTCAAGGCTATGGTTTTTCCAGTGGTCATGTATGGATGTGAGAGTTGGACTGTGAAGAAAGCTGCGGGCCGAAGAATTGATACTTCTGAACTGTGGTGTTGGAGAAGACTCTTGAGAGTCCCTTGGACTGCAAGGAGATCCAACCAGTCCATTCTGAAGGAGATCAGCCCTGGGTGTTCTTTGGAAGGAATGATGCTGAAGCTGAAACTCCAGTACTTTGGCCACTTCATGCAAAGAGCTGACTCATTGGAAAAGACTCTGATGCTGGGAGGGATTGGGGGCAGGAGGAGAAGGGGACGACAGAGGATGAGATGGCTGGATGGCATCACGGACGCGATGGACATGAGTCTGAGTGAACTCCGGGAGTTGGTGATGGACAGGGAAGCCTGGAGTGCTGCGATTCATGGGGTAGCAAAGAGTTGGACACGACTGAGCGACTGAACTGAACTGAATACAGAAAGAGGCTGGGAGTGTCCTGGCTTTTTTTCCCACAGGAGTCCCACCTGCACCAGGATCCAAACCTCCCCCCAGCTTCCCCCACCCTGCCTCCACATGTCAACCCCTCACCTCAAGGCTCTTGAGTTGCCGACTCTTGTCATCCTGAGAGCGTTTTTTGTTCTCTGCCTCTTGTTCTAGCCCCTGCAATCGCTGGACCAGCAGCTCTTTGTCCAGCCGGGCTGTGTCCCGATCAGCCTGGGATGCCTGCAGGGCCTGCCGCAGCCTCTGAGTCTGGTCAGAAGAGAAAAATGCAACAGCTCAGATAAAGTGAGGTAGAGGTGGGATGGGAGCAGTCCACCCTGTGGGGGAAAATTCTTCAACACTTTAAATCACCTGAGTTTTCAGACAACTGATCCTGAAACCAAGCCTCGGGTTTTATGATTTAAGTGGAGAGGATGCATCCTGGGTATTGAGATTTTTAAAAATCTCCCCAGGTGCCCCCAGTGTGCAGCAGGGTTTGAAAACGCATCAGTAGAGGATGTGTTGTCTGTACAGGAGTGATGTAAGTGCATCACTACAGTGTACAGCCCTACCTAAGTGCATGCATGCTCAGTTGATCCAGCCATGTCTGATTCTTTAAGACCCTATGGACTACAGCCTGCCAGGCCCCTCAGTCCATGCGATTCTCCAGGCAAGAACACTGGAGTGAGTGGCCATTTCCTCCTCCAGGGGATCTTCCCAATCTAGGGATCGAACCTGCATCTCCTATGTCTCCTGCATTGTAGGCGGATTCTTTACTGCTGAGCCACTGGGGAATGCATCCTCTGTCTGCATCTAGAGTGGACAACTTCCTCCACCCTTCCCCACCTAAGTGATTAGACCTAAAGCCAGATCCTAGGATCCTTTGGCAACAGCTTTAATTAAGAGGCAGGCTTCCTTCATGGCTCAGCTGGTAAAGAATCTGCCTACAATGTGGGAGACCTGGGTTCAATCCCTGGATTGGGAAAATCCCCAGGAGAAGGGACCAGCTACCACTCCAGTATTCTAGCCTGGAGAATTCCATGGACTGTGTAGTCTGTGGGGTCGCAAAGAGCCGGACACAACTGAGCAACTTTCACTTCACTTCCCTGGTGGCTTGGAAAGTAGAGAGTATGCCTGCAATGCAGGAGACCCTGGTTCAATCCCTGGGTCAGGAAGATCCCCTGGAGAAGGGAACGGCTACCCACTCCAGTATTCTAGCCTGGAGAATTCCATGGACTGTGTAGGCCATGGGGTCTCAAAGAGTCAGACACACTTAATTAAGAGGCAATGAATGACCTTCAATATAAGAACACTGGGAGGATTCCCAGTATCCTGCCATTTAGGCTCCCACCTCATCCTGAAGCCGGCTTAGCCCCCCAGAGGTCTTCTCAGCTTCACTGGCCCACTCCTTGGCCTGGCGCTGGGCATCTGCCACCTCCCGCCGAGCCTTTTCCTTGTAATCCTCCAGCTGGGCCTGGAGCTGCTGCAGGGCTTGCTTGGAGTCATCCCCAATTTGTTCCAGCTGAGACACAGAGAGAAGAGCTTTTTCAACCCTGCAACTCTTTAACAGGTGCTTCTGTCCCTTCTCTGAGCCTAGACTCCCAAGGTTCTCCCAGAGCCTCTTTCCTGCCCAAACAGCCCTCTCTTGCTCTCTCCTGGACCTAGGTCCCTAATATGTCTGGGAGTAATATATAGATCTCCTGGGTTCAAATCCTGCTCTACCACTTAATTGTGTGACCACAGGCAAGTTACTTATCCTCTCTCAATCTCAGTTCCCTATCTGTAAAATGGGATAATAATAGTACATCACAAGGTTGTTGTGAGAATTATGTTACTTAATTATATGCGTACTTACAGCAGTGCCTGATACAAATAAGCCTGAAATGACCATATTTCAGCAAACCCATGATACCAATGATTATTATAAGGTATACCACTGAAAGAAAAAGTTGCCAACTGAACTATAATATACCATCAATTATAAGACAAATCAATTCCAGAGATGATACAATATACAATTTAGAACTGATGAAATAGGTGTTTGCTCCAGTTTTATAAATAAGAGACTGAGTGGATGACCTTACCGGAAAAAATAGCAATTTATTTCCTTTTCTTCCTTTCTCCTTTCCTCCCCTGAATATAAAATTCTACCAATGAAAATTCCTGGTTTTAGGTCTTACAGATGTCTAAGGAGGGACCATAGGCCTTTTTTTCCCCTTCCTCTAAATATAAAACACTACCAATGAAGATTCCTATGTTTAGGTCTTATAAACTTCTAAAAGGAACTCCAGGAGACAGACGGTCTCCAAGGATTAGACCATAAAGGATGGGATGGCAGGGGAGAGCAAGGACTTCCCATCCACAGGAAGGATGCCACTCTGCCTCTGGCCTTGGCTTCCCCAGCAATGAACTTGAGGAAAGCAAACACCACACGCTGTGACCCCATTCCCTCCCCTGTCCACTGCTCCAGGCAAGCTTCTGTATGAGCTGAGCCTCTTCCTGAGGCTGGGCCAGCCCGTGCCCCACCTCCTTGTTCAGCCGGTCCACGGTCCTGTCCAGCAAGCGCTTCTGCTCCTCCAGCTCGGCCTTGCTGCGCCTGAGCACCTCCCGCTGCTTCCCCTCCTCCTCCAGCGCCCGGTTCAGTGCCTGCTGCTCCTGCCCCAGGCGGGCCAGCCCCCGCTGGGCCTCCTCTAGCCGTGCCTCCAGTGCCCGCTTGGCTGCTGCCAGGCTCCCCTCCTCTTCCTGAGCTGCATTCAAGGCCTCCTCCAGCCGCTGTTTCTCTGCCTGGGAGAGGGGAAGGTGAGGGATGTTGGACCAAGAGGATGCAAAGCTCAGGCTCAAGCCATTTGGAGGTGAGCAGATGGGAGGGAGGAGGAAGAGATATTTCTGAAAAAGGCGGACAATGAAAACAGGCTCAAAGGAACCAACCAAGATCAGAGACCATGTAGAGTGGGAGATGGACAAAAACACTAGTGCAAAGGCTAAGACATTCACACCGAAGCACACTCCAGAAACAAACCCAAGGTTAACAGAGGGTTAGGGAGGCAAACAGAAACACGCTACAGGCAAAATAAAAGCAATGGCTGAGTATTTCCATGTTCATGTTAGCCGCTCAGTCATGTCTGACTCTTTGTGACCCCATGGACTGTAGCCCACCAGGCTCCTCTGTGCATGGGATTCTCCAGGCAAGAATACTGGAGTGAGCTGCCATTCCCTTCTCCAGGGGATCTTCCCGACCCCGGGATCAAACCCAGGTCTCCTGCATTACAGGCAGACTCTTTACCATCTCAGCCATGAGAGTCAAAGTATTAGTCTCTCAGTCGTGTCTGACTCGTCACAACCCACAGACTGTACCTCTATCCATGGAATTTTCCAGGCAAGAATACTGGAGTGGGTGCCATTTCCTTCTCCAGGGGATCTTCCTGACCCAGGGACTGAACTCAGGTCTCCTGCATTGCAGGCAGTTTCTTTACCGTCTAAGCCACCAGTATGTAGCCAGGGATGAGAGGAAAGAGGACAGAGGACAGAGAGGAAGCCAAATATGTTAGGGAAAGCACTAACCTCTAGCCGCTGCACCTTGTCCCGAAGCCGAGCCTCCGCCACTTCCCCACCCTCCGCCAAGCCTCGTGCCTCCTTCAGTTGCTGCTCCAGACCCAGGATGCGCCGGCGGAATTCGTCATTTTCTTCCTGGGTCTCCCGAAGCGTCGACTCCACTGCTGTTCGACGCTGCCCCAGCACTGCCGCTTCTGTCTCTGCTGCCATCTGAGCCTGAGGCCGGTTCAGAGAGGTGGCTCAGACCCCGGGGCTCAAAGTCATCGACGACTCCTCCCTTCTCTGAGCCTAGACTCCCAAGGTTCTCCCAGAGCCTCTTTCCTGCCCAAACAGCCCTCTCTTGCTCTCTCCTGGACCTAGGTCCCTAATATGTCTGGGAGTAATATATAGATCTCCTGGGTTCAAATCCTGCTCTACCACTTAATTGTGTGACCACAGGCAAGTTACTTATCCTCTCTCAATCTCAGTTCCCTATCTGTAAAATGGGATAATAATAGTACATCACAAGGTTGTTGTGAGAATTATGTTACTTAATTATATGCGTACTTACAGCAGTGCCTGATACAAATAAGCCTGAAATGACCATATTTCAGCAAACCCATGATACCAATGATTATTATAAGGTATACCACTGAAAGAAAAAGTTGCCAACTGAACTATAATATACCATCAATTATAAGACAAATCAATTCCAGAGATGATACAATATACAATTTAGAACTGATGAAATAGGTGTTTGCTCCAGTTTTATAAATAAGAGACTGAGTGGATGACCTTACCGGAAAAAATAGCAATTTATTTCCTTTTCTTCCTTTCTCCTTTCCTCCCCTGAATATAAAATTCTACCAATGAAAATTCCTGGTTTTAGGTCTTACAGATGTCTAAGGAGGGACCATAGGCCTTTTTTTCCCCTTCCTCTAAATATAAAACACTACCAATGAAGATTCCTATGTTTAGGTCTTATAAACTTCTAAAAGGAACTCCAGGAGACAGACGGTCTCCAAGGATTAGACCATAAAGGATGGGATGGCAGGGGAGAGCAAGGACTTCCCATCCACAGGAAGGATGCCACTCTGCCTCTGGCCTTGGCTTCCCCAGCAATGAACTTGAGGAAAGCAAACACCACACGCTGTGACCCCATTCCCTCCCCTGTCCACTGCTCCAGGCAAGCTTCTGTATGAGCTGAGCCTCTTCCTGAGGCTGGGCCAGCCCGTGCCCCACCTCCTTGTTCAGCCGGTCCACGGTCCTGTCCAGCAAGCGCTTCTGCTCCTCCAGCTCGGCCTTGCTGCGCCTGAGCACCTCCCGCTGCTTCCCCTCCTCCTCCAGCGCCCGGTTCAGTGCCTGCTGCTCCTGCCCCAGGCGGGCCAGCCCCCGCTGGGCCTCCTCTAGCCGTGCCTCCAGTGCCCGCTTGGCTGCTGCCAGGCTCCCCTCCTCTTCCTGAGCTGCATTCAAGGCCTCCTCCAGCCGCTGTTTCTCTGCCTGGGAGAGGGGAAGGTGAGGGATGTTGGACCAAGAGGATGCAAAGCTCAGGCTCAAGCCATTTGGAGGTGAGCAGATGGGAGGGAGGAGGAAGAGATATTTCTGAAAAAGGCGGACAATGAAAACAGGCTCAAAGGAACCAACCAAGATCAGAGACCATGTAGAGTGGGAGATGGACAAAAACACTAGTGCAAAGGCTAAGACATTCACACCGAAGCACACTCCAGAAACAAACCCAAGGTTAACAGAGGGTTAGGGAGGCAAACAGAAACACGCTACAGGCAAAATAAAAGCAATGGCTGAGTATTTCCATGTTCATGTTAGCCGCTCAGTCATGTCTGACTCTTTGTGACCCCATGGACTGTAGCCCACCAGGCTCCTCTGTCCATGGGATTCTCCAGGCAAGAATACTGGAGTGAGCTGCCATTCCCTTCTCCAGGGGATCTTCCCGACCCCGGGATCAAACCCAGGTCTCCTGCATTACAGGCAGACTCTTTACCATCTCAGCCATGAGAGTCAAAGTATTAGTCTCTCAGTCGTGTCTGACTCGTCACAACCCACAGACTGTACCTCTATCCATGGAATTTTCCAGGCAAGAATACTGGAGTGGGTGCCATTTCCTTCTCCAGGGGATCTTCCTGACCCAGGGACTGAACTCAGGTCTCCTGCATTGCAGGCAGTTTCTTTACCGTCTAAGCCACCAGTATGTAGCCAGGGATGAGAGGAAAGAGGACAGAGGACAGAGAGGAAGCCAAATATGTTAGGGAAAGCACTAACCTCTAGCCGCTGCACCTTGTCCCGAAGCCGAGCCTCCGCCACTTCCCCACCCTCCGCCAAGCCTCGTGCCTCCTTCAGTTGCTGCTCCAGACCCAGGATGCGCCGGCGGAATTCGTCATTTTCTTCCTGGGTCTCCCGAAGCGTCGACTCCACTGCTGTTCGACGCTGCCCCAGCACTGCCGCTTCTGTCTCTGCTGCCATCTGAGCCTGAGGCCGGTTCAGAGAGGTGGCTCAGACCCCGGGGCTCAAAGTCATCGACGACTCCCAGGAAAACCACCACACAGAGAGCGACTGAAAGAGGGGGGGTACCGCCAGCCAGAGGCTTCCCTGAGAACCCCACCCTATAGAGAAGCAATGGGTGTCACGAGGTACAGCCCGACCTCCCCAGCCACATCCTGGCTACGTTTAAGCACACACCTAGGACCGTGGTATTTGGTCTATACATACCCATGATAGGTAATTTTCCATGCCCTCGGGCTCCTCAGCCCTCCAGACCCCTCAGCCTCCACCTCCTAAGCCCTATGCCCACTCCCCTTGCCTTGGAAGCCTCTTCACAGTCTTGTCTCAGTTGCTGGAGGGTCTTTTGTAGCTGAAGGTTCTGCTCTTCCAGCCCCCGGCTTCGTTCAGCCTCGACCCTCAGCTGCTTCTCCAGCTCCCGCTCCCGGTGTCGCCCTGCCACCTCCTGGCTCTGCTGCTCTTCCTGCAGCTCCTTAAGTTCCTCCTGTGTCCGGCGCAGCTCCTGGAAGGAAGGGAAATGGTGACAGGGCAGAGAGAACCAGAGTGGAGAAACTGAAACTCTCATACATTGCTGGTGAGCATGTGAAATGGTATGGCCACTTTGGAAAATAATTTGGCAATGTCTCAAAGAGTTCTTGGGCTTCCCTTGTGGCTCAGCAGGTAAAGAATCTGCCTGCAATGCGGAAGACCTGGGTTTGATCCCTGGGTTGGGCAGATTCCCTGGAGAAGGGAATGGCTACCCACTCCAGTATTCTGGCCTGGAGAATTCCATGGACTGTAGTCCATGGAGTCACAAAGAGTCAGACACGAATGAACGATTTCCACTTTCAAAGAGTTAACCATAAAGTGACCATATGACCCAGCAATTCCACTCCTAGGTATATACCCAAGAGAACTATATAAACATATGTTCACAAAAAACCTGTAAGTAAAAGTTCATAGTGGCATTATGCATTATAGCTAAATATAGAAATGACCCAAGTGTCCATCAGCTGATGAACAGATAAGACTTCCCTGGTGGCACAGTGGCTGAGAATCCACCTGCCAATGCAGGGGACACAGGTTCGATTCCTGGTCCAGGAAGATTCCACATGCCACAAAGTAATTAAGCCCATGCATCACAAGTGCTAAGCTCATGTGCTGCAGCTACTGAAGCCCACTTGCCTAGAGCCTGTGTTCCACAGTGAGACAAGCCACCACAATGAGAAGCCTATGCACCACAACAAAGAGTAGCCCCCACTTGGCACAACTAGAGAAAGAGCAAGGAAAGCAATGAAGATCCAGCACAGCCATAAATAAATTAAAAAATATTTAAAAACTGATGAAGATAAACAAATGTGGTATATCCATACCGTGGAATATTATTCAGCCACAAAAAGTAATGAAACACTGTTACTTGGTACAACACAGATAAACCTTGAGAAACATACTAGATGAAAGAAGCCAGACACAAAAGGCTAGATATTATAGGAGTCCAATTATATGAAATGTCCAGAACAGGCAAATCCATAGAGAGAGAAAGTAGATTAGTGGCTCCTGGGAATGAGGAGAGTGACTGCTAATGGATACAGGGTTCTTTTTGGGGGTAATTAGAATATCCTGCTGCGATTCATGGGGTCGCAAAGAGTCGGACACAATTGAGTGACTGAACTGAACTGAACTGAACTGATAGTTGTAAAACTGTGTGAGTGTACAAAACCCCACTAAACTGTATTCTTTAAAAGGGTGACTTTTATGGTACATGAACTAAATCTCTGCTTTAAAAAATCTATGTGGAATAAGAACAGATGAGTGTATGAATAAAATAAAAATAGCTATTTTTTTTCAAATGCTGAAAACCAAAGTATGTGACACAATAAATATTAGTGTGATTTGCTGATCTGATTTCTTTTTTAAAATATTAAAATATGATTTCTGGTTCTAATTATCTAGTAGCTACTTCTGAAATTCAAAAAGTATCATAATTAGGCTGAAAGGTTATTTATATACATATAGTGAGTCTTCTATATAAGACACTAACATACTAACTACAAACAAAAAGAAAACTACCACAGTGTGTGGTTTACAGTGGACTGGGTTAGTCTATTTTCCTAATGTATATGTTATAGGCTAATTAAATATTTAATAAAATGTACTTAATATATGAGATAAATGAAACAGTAGTTATTACTTTTTAGCTTTACCTAGCATAATAAATCAATTGAGATTCTCCAGAGGAATGCCTAAGTTCACTATGTCTGCTAATTTAATGAACAGACTTCAGACTATCTTTATTTGCTAACTTAATAACAATACAGTAAAAACTAGGAGTACTTCTGATTTGACAACCACCAAAGTATGTTTGGTTAACATTTATTATCTTTTTCTCCACCAAAATTTTTTTTATAAGCTCAAGCTTTTACTTATCTGGGAAATCATCATTCAGAGGTATATTTCTTTACTCGTTTAAAAATACAATGCTTACTGATTACAGTTAGGTAGCCTTATAGTAAATGCATGATCAATAAGCATTGATTAATTAATACTTGTGAACTGATTACCTATTACATACCAAGCATAAACAATCGAAGAAATGTAGACCAGGAAGGATTCTCAAGAGGCTGTAAATGCCAATTCTCCATAATTATAATTAATGAAAATATTTTCTAACTTTCAAATCATTTGAAATAAAGCACCACTTTCTTGTCCTTCATAAACTAATACCAGGAATATGAAGAAATTATTTCTGTGTTCATTTCAATTTTATAAGATTGTTTATAAAATATCCATGCATGATAAAAACATTTAGTTCCCTGGGTCTAGATTCTGCAGTAGCCTTCAAATTACAGTTTGGCTTCCCATGTAGGTCAGCTGGCCACGTACTGCAAGTGTTCCAATCCAGTGACAACATTGCTCGTTGTAAGTTAATAAGCCAGTGTTCTAACTGTAAATATTGGTTTCATAAGTGTAGTTAACGAGTCCCCTCTAAAAGATGAAGTAACCCTTGCTATGCTGACCAAATGAGGTTTCCAAGCTTGCAAAAATGAGCCTGGAGTTTCACAAATTCACCTCAGTGTTGCTACCCATGAGGTCTCTTGGGAGGCAGCCAGCAGCCTCTGGCTATAACCCAAGCTGGCCACGGAGAGTTCTTTCCATTAGAAATGTCTACAGTGAATGAGCAGACCAGTCCTGCCGGAGTGTGTGCTGCGAAGATAAGGCTGAGCAGGCAGGAGGAAGTCTGAAAACAAAGCCATGGGAGACAGCATGAAGGCCCTCGTGGATGGGTGAGGCATGTGCCCATCACCCCGACCTGCCCTTCTGCCCCCCAGCCTCCAAGTACCTTCTTGAGCTCCTCCACCTGGCGAGTATCTCCAGCACCAGTTCGGGCCTGCCCTAGTTCCCTCTGCAAGGCCTCTATCTTCTCCCCAAGTTCCTCTTCCAGCTCCTCCTTCTCCATACGCAGCTGCAGGAGTCTGAGCCCAGCAAGGTGAGACAAAAGGGAAGGGGAACAGAGTGAGGCCACCTGCTGGGGAGAGGCTAGCAGAACAATGAAAACCACCTCCCTGGAGGTTAATACACTGGGCCCCCACCCTCAGGAGGGAGGAAGGCGGACACGGAGAAGGGCAGTTTGAGAAAGGGGAGAGGGACGAGCACAGCGCTGACTGGGAAGAGCAGGGATGGAAGAAGCCTGGACAAGCTTCCTGGGGGGGACTATCCTTACTGCTGCCTGGTGGCTCTAAGCTCCTCCTTGTTCTTCTGAAACATGTTCTGCCAATGCCCTGTCTCCTCTGAGCTCTCCTCCAGCTCCTTCTGCAGCCCCCGCACCAGGGCTGACATCTTCTGCTTCTCGGCTTCTAACGCTGCGTGGTCCTAGGGAAGAGGAAGAGTCGGGGGCCAGGAGGTTCAGAGGCAAGAGCTAACTCTAGAGCAAAGTGTGAGAGTGCAGATGGTACGGCTCAGATCCAGAGGCATGTGCCAGCTGCACACCCGGACACCCAGGGAGCCTGGCGCAGTGCTAGTACAAGTGTGTCCCAAGACACAGCGTGCCCCTGTCATCTAGAGAGAGTCTCCTCCATTATTTCCCCATGGGACTTCGATCACACACCTTCATGGGACTTCTGGCCCTTCTCTCCACCCTTACAGGTTTCCTGACGAAGGTTTTCATTACATTTCACACGTGTCTTTTAGCAGGAGTTCTGGCAATGACCAGGAAAAAAAAATCCCCAGATACCAAGGCCTCAAGGCAGCCCCCTTCCCTGGGATGCCCTCTTTTTCCAGCCCTACTCTCGTCACATGCCTGGGTCGCGTCCTGCATGCTCCGGCGAAGCTGCTCAGCGTCTCGCTGGTACTGCTGCCTCACGTGTTCAACCTCCTGGTCCCGGGAGGCCACCTCCTCCTTCAGGGCACCCTTCAGGGCCGTCAGCTCCCGCTCCCGCAGCCTCAGCTGCTCCTCCACCCGCTGTTTCCCCTCCAAGACCTCTTCCAGAAGCTCCCGGGTCTCTACCAGGTCCTGGGGAAAGTGAAGGTGGAAGTACAGAGGTGACCATATTAGAATCCACCTGTCTGTTCATTCATTCATTCATTAATCCAGTCAGTCAAAAAATATGTGTTGAGCACCTCCAATCTGCTAGGCACGTGAACAGGTAGGTGCTCTCTGCCCTCTACAATGCCTAGTTGCTGCTGCTGCTAAGTCGCTTCAGTCGTGTCCGACTCTGTGCGACCCCATAGATGGCAGCCCACCAGGCTCCCCAATTCCTGGGATTCTCCAGACAAGAACACTGGAGTGGGTTGCCATTTCCTTCTCCAATGCGTGAAAGTGAAATCGCTCAATCGTGTCCGACTCTTAGCGACCCCATGGGCTGTAGCCCATCAGGCTCCTCTGTCCATGGGATTTTCCAGGCAAGAGTACTGAAGTGGGGTGCCACTGCCTTCTCCGACAATGCCTAGTTAGGCTTAAGGAAATACACCATTCTGTCTCTGGGATCACCCCACCACTGAGCCTGCCTGAAAGCACCCTAAAGAGGCAGTCAGCTACCTCCTCCCCATACTTTGGGGAAACTACAGATGAGCAGACTTGAGGATGCTCTTGCTGAAAGGGAGCAGAGATGAGGGTACCCCACCCTACTCCCTGGGCTTTCCCTGGTGTCAGACGATAAAGAATCTGCAAAGCAGGAGACCTGGGTTTGATCCCTGGGTTGGGAAGATTCCCCTGGAGAAGGAAATGGCAACCCACTCCAGTATTCTTGACTGGAGAATTCCACGGACGGAGGAGCCTGGTGGGCTACAGTCCATGGGGCCGCAGAGTTGGACATGACTGAAGCACTTAATACACACACCCTCCTCCCTACCTTCATTAGCACCTCCTTAGCAGCTTCAGGACCCTGGGCCTGTTTCAGCTTGTCCTGCAGCTCTATCACCTGGGTCTCCAGCCCATGCCGTACCCTTTCACCCTGGTCCAGGAGAAGCTTCATGTTCTGGAGCCTAATAACCAATCACAGACAACATTATTGAGCATTAAGTGTCAGTCCATTTTCTAAACACTATACTTATAGTAATTCCTTTAAACTTCCTTCAAGCATTTGTTCAAATCTTAACAATGTCTCCCCTGTTTGACTTAATACTGTAACCTGCTCCCCTACAACCCAGCCCTCCTAAGGTTCTTTAACCTACTCTACTTACCACCTTCTCACATGTTACACATTTACTTACATAATATGCTTATTGTTTCCTGTCTGGTTTTCCTCACTAGAAACTTTGCTTCATCTTTATGGTTCACTGATGAACCACAGGAATCTAGCTCAGTACCTACTATACAATACTCATCGCAAAACTTCTGCTACATGAATGACTGAATCCTCACAACAATCCGGTGAGGCAGGTATTATTATTAACCCCATTTTACAGATTAAGAACTTGATGCACAGAGGCAAACCCAGGCAGCCTAACTCATGCACTATTAGCATATCTGATAGAAAAGGTATAGAGAAAGGTCCATCTTTAACCATCTCTGTCTGCCCCTTTCAGCTTCTGGAGATTTGCCTGTCTCCCCCAGTGCTGGGGGAGTCTCTGAATCTGGCTGAGGTCCCCACATGGCCCTGTGTGCGCCAGCAGCTGCACTCACTCCTTGGTGCTCTGCTGGGCCTCCCCCTTCCTCCTCTCCAGCAGCTCCTGCAATCGGCTGCACTCTTCTGCCTTCTCCTCCAGCTGCCGTTCCAGCCCCACCTGGGACGGCTCTAGCTTCTGCCGTTTCTGGAAAAGGAAAGGAGAATAAAACAGGTGAAGGGTAGGTCAAGCCTCTCAGAAGGACCAGGAATAATGGAAAAGTCTAATACCTATTGATATTCACTATGTGACAGGTGCTGAACTAGGAACCTTATGTATATTATCTGCATTTAAGCCTCATATGAAACCTTGGTACTTGTAATGGTTTAAAATATGTCCACAGATTCTTTGCCATTCCTTTCAAAAGGTGAAACCTCTCCCCTTGAGCAGAGGCTGGACTTAGTGTAGACTCCCCTTGAGTATAGGGGAGGCTATCTCTTCTAACAAACAGAAAAAGGAGGAAGTGATGTGTCACTTCTAAGACTAGATCATAAAAAGGCACTGCAGCGTCCTTCTTACCTTCTCTCTTGAATCACTCACTCTGAGGGAAGGTAGTTACCGTACTGTGAAGACACTCAAGCAGCCCTATGAAGAGATCTACGTAGCAAGGAACTGAGGCCTCCAGCTAACCACCATTGAGTAAGCCATGCTAGAAGCAAATCCTCCAACTCCGGTCAAGTATCCTAATGACTAGACCCCCAGCCAATATCTTGACTGGAAGCTCATTACAGGCCCCGAGCCACAACTACCCAGTTAAGTGGCTCCCAGATCTTGGACACTCTGATACCGGGTGATGTTTGTTTTCAGGTTATTTGTTACACAGTAATAACTGTGTGTGTATGCTTAGTTGTGTCTGACTCTTTGTGACCCATGGACTGTAGACTACCAGGTTCCTCTGTCTATGGAATTTTCCAGACACGAATACTGGAGTGGGTTGCCATTTCCTTCTCCAGGGGATCTTCCCAACCCAGGGATCGAACCCCCCGGCCTCCTGCACCGCCTGTGTTGGTAGGCGGGTTCTTTACCACTGTGCCAAGGTAGAAACAGTATTAAAAAAAAAAAAAAAGAGGAATACAAAGGCTTGAGCATAAGACTGACCTGAATTTTAAAATTCCTCTACAACTTACCACCTTGGGCAATTCACTTCATCTTTCTGATCTTCAACTTTCTTATCATACAAGGGTCCAGGATACCTACTTTACAGGGTCACTATAATCATTACATATTACTCGGGATAGTACCTACTACAATAATTCAACTCAATAAATGACAGCTACTGTTACTACCATCATTATGATAATGATGATAAGAACTGAGGTAAATAGTTTGCTCAAGATTTATACAGTCAGTAAGTGGTAGAGCTGGGTTTCCCTGGTGGCTCTGATGGTAAAGAATCTGCCTGCATTGCGGGAGACCTGGGTTCAATCCTTGGGTTGGGAAGATCCCCTGGAGGAGGGCACGGCAACCCACTCCAGTATCCTTGTCTGGAGAATCCCATGGACAGAGGAGCCTGGTGGGCTACAATCCATGGGGTTGCGAAGAATCAGACACAACTGAGTGACTAAGCACAGCACAAGGGGCAGAGCTAGGACAGGACCGTCCAGAGGAACAGAATGAAAAGTAGTTGGACCCCTGCTGAATGTTTCTTCCTCTCCAAGTTCCGGAGAACCCCCAAAGTCCTTCCTGGGACTAGCATACACTCTTGTCTTGTCTCACAGGACACACAAGCGCTCTTCCCACTGCTTGGAAGGGCCCATCCAGGCCAAGTTTCTTCTCCCAAGTGGTCCTTCACCCCTCCTGCACCTCTGATCCTCTCCTCACCTTCACCTCTTCATCCAGCTTTTTCTGTAGCTCCTCCACTTTTTGGGTGAGCTCAGCCTGCCCTGCCTTAGCAGAACCAGGAGAAGCCATCTGCCAGAGACACAGTGGGGGAAAGAAGTGAGTCCACATCCAGATCCTGAGGCGCACAAGGCCCTAAGCCTGCCCCCTCACTCCACCATGAGAAGGCCACTCACCATCAGAGGCTGCATCTGCTCCAGCACCAAACTGACCTTCCTCCTCACCGAGGTTTCACTTTCTGAGCTTCTGGAGGATGAAAGGACAGATGCAAAGGTAAGGGGAGGCAAGGGATGGAAGAGATGAGGGAAGGGAGGGTTATGAGCAGGGAAGATGGGGAACAAAGCTAGAAGAACAAGAAAGTGACTCTGCTATTGGGAGGGGTCCCCACTCACCCCTCTCTCAGGATGCCATAGATGGTGGCCTTCACGTGATCCATACTGCCTGGGGGGGCGGCCTCCTGCTGGTCTCGGAGAAGGTCTGGAGTTGATTTGAACTACACAAAAAGTAAACCCAAAGAAATTGGGAGGTTGAGAAGATTAAGCCAGAAGCGTGTATGGGGGTTCAGGTAGAAGAGAAGTGGCAGTTGGGAGATGAGACCCTTCATGCATGAAGAACGAGACTGAAAAGGGGGTACAGAGGCAATACTTCTGAGGCCAGAGCAACAGGCCAGGAAGGATCCACCTCTCACTATCGCTGCAAACCAGATTTTGCTCGATAGGCAGCTCTCAACCAGTTGTGAGCTGTGTCACAGGCTATTTGTCACTAATGGCAGTTAATGTACTAGAATGTGTAAATGATTTACTTTTAGAATAGATTTAACTTTGTCTCAGAGTAACGTCACTCCCCTGCTCACTCACATTCCTGAGTGGGAGACAGAGGTGGGAGTTTTGGCCAGAGCAGCAGAGAGCCACTCATATCCTCCAAGCCCGCTTCACGTCTGTGGCAGCCCTAGCAAATGCTAGTGACTGAGGCACACACAGTGGTCTGGCAAGAACGAGTTAGCTCTCCAGGCTTGTGAATGGTGATTTCACAGTTAATTCCACTTCCTTTAGAATTCTGCCCATGGAAGTATCTTGTACGTAAATATCATCTGTTAAGCAGATGGATAAAGTGGAAGACAAAATGTAGACTCTGCTATAGATCATCTGAGTCCACCTGGGGGCCCAGGGCTGGTGGGTTGGGACTGATGAGCAGGGGCCAGGGGTTGGAAGCCACAGAAGGGTGGGGTCTGACCTGTAGCACGGCAGGGTCCTGTAACCTCCCCTGTGGCTCCTCAAAACTCTGAAGGACCCAGTCCCGGGTCTGATGGGCACGGCTAAAGCCGCCTAGAGAGCTCTGGGCTGACGGTTTCGAGCTGCCCGTGCGCTGGTCATGCTTTGCGCCAGGGATCCAGTGATCGGGGGACTGGCGCTCCCGTTCCTGGAGGGTGGCCCGTGGCAGCCGGTTGTCCAGGCTCTGGCTCCGCTTGCGCTGTTCAGGGGGCAGCATCCGCGTGCGGCGGCCAGTCCGGCCCCGGGTCTGGCCCCCATGGTGACTGTCAAACTTGTTAATGAGTGAGTCCACCGAAGACAGGGGGGCAGTGTCAATGGTGTTGCCCGGGGAAGGCCCCTGCGGGGCCAGCTCCAGCAGGCTGGTGCTCCTATTGCCCGGATCCATCAGGGAAGGGCCTGCCAGGGAGGCCTGGGACTGGGAGCGGAGTAGCCTTCCATTCCAGGGGGCCCCGCACTCCTCATCTGAGGTGCTGCCCTGCGAGGGGGCAGGCAACTCCCGGGCCTGAGAGTAGGGGCTCTCGGCAACTTCCGAGTCAGAGCTCAGAGCTCCTGGGGCCCCTCGGTTGTTGGCCCCCTTGATCTGGACCCCAAAGGAGTCACTGCCTTTCTCTCCACTGTTAAGCACTACAAAGGGCTGCCCAGCGATGCCCTGCACGCGCACAGCAACCCCGTAAGTACTGGCTCTTGCATCCTTAGCTGGCCGTCGCCCACCACGACGTAGGGTGCCTATCTCTGCCTCACCCACTGGCTCTGTGATGAAGCGAATCTGGACTCCATGGTCAACAGGGCCCCGGGGCTCGGCCATGGTGGACGCCTGCTCCATGGATAGGAGGGGTCCTGGAAGATGAAGGAAAGAGCTTAAGCTGAGAGATTAGAAATAGAAACCCAGAAACCTCCACTTGCCCAGCTTCTATGAGGCTGACTGCCTGCCAATTCCCTCTATACAAAATAGTGGTTCTCATACTTCATTGGAGCAGCATCATCTGAAGGACCTATTAAAACACAGACTCCACCCCCCCCCACCCCATCCCTGCAGAGTATCAGACTCAGGAGGTAGTCCCCAAGGGCAGATTTACATTTCTAACAAGTTCCCAGGTGATGCTGATGCGGCATCCAGATTCCACACTTTGAGACCCACTGACCCAGAAGAACTCCTTTCCTCTAATACAGTCCGGAGGAGCTTGGCTTTGCCAAGATTTAAAGATTTTTCTTCATCTTCACACATACACATATAGCACTACCGTATGCTTCCCCCAACCCCAAGGAAGGCACAAGCCTCACATGCAGATGCCTCCAGCCTAGTGGAGAACAGGGGCCTCCATTCCCAGAGCTCATTTCAAATACAGCAGACCCCAGGGTATGTCATCCCATTTCTGGGAGGATACTCAAAGAAACCAATAGCAGTGATGGCATCAGGGGTGGGGGAACTGAGCATAGGGGACAGGGCTGAGAGAATGACTGGCTCTCTCCGAGACATCTTTCTGTCCCTTTGGGGCTTTTTGTGTGTTTATATTATTTATTCATTTACTGGGCTGTGCCGGGTCTAGTTGTGGCATGCAGGATCTTAGCTGTGACACATGAGATCTAGTTCCCTGACCAGGAATCGAACACAGGCCCCCTACATTGAGAACATAGTCTTAGGCACTGGACCACCAGGGAAGCACTTTTTGGTTCTTTTTGAATCTGCTACCTTTTGAAGCTGGTCCCTTTTGACTACTGCTTACTCAAGAAAAAAGTAAAAGTGTTAGTCACCCAGTCAAGTCCAACTCTTTGCAACCCCATGGACTGTAGCCCGCCAGGTTTCTCTGTCCATGGGATTCTCCAGGCAAGAATATTGGAGTGGGTTGTCATTTCCTTCTCCAGGGGACCTTCCTGACCCAGGTATGGAACCCAGGTCTCCCACACTGCAGAAGGATTCTTTACCATCTGAGCCATCAGGGAAGCCGACTCAAGAAAAGATTTAAATAACATTTAACAGAGTACCTGTCCAGGGAGTTCCCTGGCGGTCCACTAGTTAGAAGTTCATGCTTTCACTACCGGGGCCAGGGTTCAGTCCCTGGTTGGAGAACTGAGATCCCGCAGGCCATGTGGGATGAGTCCAAGAGGCCCCAGGGCAGGCAGACTTGTCCATCTGAGGGCCAGAGCCAAGACCACCCGCAGGTCGCCTCCCTGGGTCCATACTGTCTAAGCCCAGAGTCAGCAGATGGAACGTAGTCCAGGTATGCGCTGGCTCCAGGAACTTGGGGAGGAGAGTTTCTCCTCTAAGCAAATAAAAAACCAGCTTCCCCCGCCCCTTCTGCTAACCTCCACCAGGGCCTAGCACCAAACTGGAGGAGGAGCCTCTGAAGTGCCAGAGACACAAACATACCCAACTCAACCCCCCAGAAGAGCTCTGGGCCAAGGAAACTTGGCAAGGCCTCTTTCAGGCAGGGACTGTAGAAGGGCTAAGAAGCCCATGAACCAGCGGGAGCAAGGAAAGGAGGGGCCGAGCTCTAGGTGAGACAGGGCTTGGAGGGAGAGCATTCCTAACATTCCCAGTCCCTCCCCTCCAGAGGAAGATATAGCAGGGCGGAACCCCTTATCAGCAATGGTTCTTCACCTTTTTGGTATTTGAGAAAATGTGAAAGCAATGCACCCTTCCCCCAGGTGACAGCTCACCCAAACTTTTAGCACAGCACCTCAAAAGGTCCTCAAAGCCCACCCATGAACCCGAGGACCCCATCCTTCCACTGTGCAGACAGTGGGGTGGACCAACCTCTCTGGACCAACCAACCTCTAACCCAGACGGCCCAGAAAGCAAGATACTTAGTTGGTAGGACCTTATGCTGGAATTCAAGTAAGAAATAGGACCAGAGGGATTCCCTGGTGACTCAATGATAAACTCCACCTGCCAAGGCAAGAGACATAGATTCAGGGATCTGGGAAGATCCCACATGCTATGGAGCCACTACGCCCATGTGCTACAACTACTTAGCCTGTGCTCTAGAGCTTGGAAGCCACAATTACTAAAGCCCAGGCACCCTGGAGCCCATCTTCCACAACAAGAGGATGAGAAAGCCAATAAGAAGCCCATGCAGCACAACTAGAAAAAAGCTCACGAAGCAATGAAGTCACAGCATGGCCAAAAATAAATAAATAATTCTTTTTTAAAAAGAAAAGAAATGGGACCAGAAAAGGAGCTACAAGGCAAAGGTATAAGTTCTCCAAGCCACTCATCCGATAGAAAAGGCTCTGGACTAGACTCCGGATCTGACCTGGAATCCTTGTTTCTGTTCTTCACTTAATGTATATTACCTTGGACAAATCACAACTTTTCTAAGCCTGTTTTCTCATCTGTAAGATGGACATGATGATACTACCTCACAAGGTAATTGCCCATGAGAATTAAACAATAACAATTATTTGGGTATATGCAACTATAAAAATTCATTAAGTTATACATTTAAGATTTTTGCCCTTTATTTACTTAGATTCTACTTCAGTAAAAAGAGGGAAAATAACAAGATAGTAAACATGAACACACCTAGCAGCAAAAGCCTGTCACAAAGTTGTCAACAAATGTTATCCTGCACATATGCTGCTTCTTCCAAAGGGGCCTTCCTGGCTTCACTTGGTTTACAGAAGGATGTCACTTCCTCAGAGAAGCCTTTCCTGACCCTTCCCTCCCACAGACTAGATCAGATGCACATTATATGCTCCACAGATGGCCTCATGAATTTGCCTCAGCTTATTTATTTTTTTAATTTATTTTTAATTGGAGAATGATTGCTTTACAATGTTGTGTTGCTTTCTGCCATCCAACAACATGAATCAGCCGTAAGTATATGTATGTCCCCTCCCTCTTGAACCTACCTCCCACGCCCTACCCCATCCCACTGCCCTAGGTTGCCACGGAGGACCAGGTTGAGCTCCCTGTGTTATACAGCAACTTCCCGTGAGCGATCTGTTTTACATATGGCAACACATGTGTTTCCGTGCTACTCTCTCAATTCATCCCACTCTCTTCTTCCCAGCCATGTCCCTGAGTCTGTTCTCTACATCCACGCCTGTTCCTGCCCTGCAAATAGGTCCATCAGTACCATTTTTCCAGATTCCATATGTGTGCATTAATATACAATATCTATTTTTCCCTGACTTACTTCACTCTGTATAACTGGCTCTAGGTTTATCCACCTCACTAGAACTGACTCAAATTCAGTCCCTTTCGTGGCTGAGTAATATTCCATTGTATACATGTACCACAATTATATATTTATCAGAGTGACAATTTGTTTCCTGTTTCCCCACTCGATTATAAGCTTCTGGAGGGGAAAAAAACATTGCTCTCAGCTGACTCTTGTGTCCCCAGGGCCTAACAGATAGTAGACATCAACATATATCTATTAAAAGTTGTATCCTGAACCAAGGAGAACTTACACAGCAGTGGGGAGATTTCCCAAGGATCCCACACAGCCATTTCTTGTTTGCCCTAGAAACAGAACCTTTTCCTGGCCTGGACTCCCTGCCCTCTTCAGTCATAATTTTGGAACCAAATGTGCCTAGACTGCCAGCTATCAGAAGTCATGATGCGGCTCTACCATGATAGTATATCAACTGATCTTCCAGATTCAGGTCAAGGAGTTCTCAGCCTAGTCCCAGAGAATACATAGCCCCTTGCCCACCCAAGAGCATCAGGTTCCTCAGAGATGGAACCAAGCCTACCCCTAGGTCCCAGGGACTCCCAAATCTCAATCTTCTTCAGCCCCAGAACACATGAATCCAGGGCCAGGAGGGCTGAAGGGATCTTTGAGGTGGATCAGAAAGCAGGGCTCTAAATGATTCAACATGGAAAACCCGAAACCTATCCGCCTTCAGTTACAGAGGACAGCGGGGCGGGGTCCAGGGAGTAGGGCAGCTCCAAGGTCTTGCGTAAGCGCCAGAGGCAGGTAAACAGTGATCAAGTGCCAGGCAACAGGGAGCCCAGAGCCTCTGCTCTCACCGGATGCCTGACTCTGCTTTTCCCACCGCCGGCATGTGCCCAGGGCGCTCTTCACCAACTGGACTTGGGAAGAAGACTAGACCACAAGTTAATTCAGCATCATCTGTGTGCCTGTCATTCCTGCCTGCGAGGAGGGGGCGGACACAGCACCTGTATCAGGCAGCCACTTCTCCCTGAGTTACTCATTAGCCTGCCCTGCCCCAATTCCATCATCTCTGGCCCAGCCATAAGCGTCTGGCTTCCAACTAGGAGTGACAGGATCTCTGGACTCCTGGCAGAAGTGGGGGTGGGGTGGTTTCGGGTGTGCCCAGGAAGAACTGGTATATAGAGGGCCTTGCAATATACTGCTAAGTTTCTTCAGTTGTGTCCGACTCTGTGCAACCCCATAGACAGCCCACCAGGCTCCACCATCCCTGGGATTCTCCAGGCAAGAACACTGGAGTGGGTTGCCATTTCCTTCTCCAATGCATGAAAGTGAAAAGTGAAAGTGCAGTCACTTAGTCATGTCCGACTCTTCACAACCCCATGGACTGCAGCCCACCAGGCTCCTCCGTCCATGGGATTTTCCCGGCAAGAGTACTGGAGTGGGGTGCCATTGTCTTCTCCATGCAATATACTAGATGCTATATAATTGGCAGATGCAGAAAATGGGTAAACTAGAGGTACACTGATTAGACTCCCCTTGGAGGTAACAAGGAAAACAAAATAGAAAAGGACCACTCAGTGACCTTGATCTTTTGGCTCCTGTTTTCTCATACAGGTAATGAGATAAGGTTGATTGAGGATCCAAAAAGAACCCCCCAAGTGTACTCCTGGCTCAGTCCACTGGGTTTTGCAACAGCCAAACCTGAGCGCCAGGCTAGAGCTGCTGGGCCAGTGGGGGGGGAAACACAATGAGGAACTGGGCCCCTGCAAACTGGCTGGACAGGTTTGAGAGGCAAGAGGAAGGGGAGGGCCAGGGAGACTCCACTGGCAGTTTGTGAAGCAGATCAGAGAAATTCCACACCACAGAGGAGGCAGAGGGGCAAAACCAGGGGCAGGGACTCTGTCCGGCTTAGATGCCAAGGCAGAAGGTGGGAAGGGAACAGGCAGGAGGAACAGAGACACGAACAGATACACAGTGAGCCTGGTGAGGGAGAGACAGCCAACAGCCCAGTGTGTGACAGGAAGGCTGTCTCCCTCTACCCCTCCCTCTCGAGAGTTCCCAAGGTTGCATTCCAGATCCCACATAACCTGGGCCACCTCCCTGGCTCTTAGTTCTCCCCTTGCCTAGCCTGAAGAAAACCAGCGGCCCTACTCTCCTCCTCACTTCCCACAAGGGTGGTGGCAAGCAGGTCAGCCTGGGGAAAGCAGGAAGGGTTCTAGGAAGCCAGAATCCTCTTAGGGTCAGGCAAATCTCGGGATTAGCAGTCCCCTAGGGCCAGCCCCCCATTCCCAAATACCCAGGATGAAAAAAGAGGTATGGAGGCATGTGTAGGCAGCCTGTCGACTACATAGCGGTTGCTAATTATTTCCCAATTACAACAACTCTCCTCAGGCAGGGCATCAAAGGGGCCAAGTTATGGCTGGCTCTGGTTCCCTCACCCGCCTAAGGCAAGGAAATCTGCCTCAGAAGTTTAGTCTAGGCCCTCATGTGCACCTCTCATCCAGTCTGAAGACTTAGCGGTGCTGAACCTCCTAGTCCTGGGGTCTCCTGAGGAGCCCTCCTTATCTCCTGCACCAGTGTCTTCCGCCAGTCGGACAGCCACCACGGTCCAGCTGTCAGGGATGCCTGGTGGGGTCTCAGCGAATAATGGAGAATTTCCAAGAGCCATCAAGAAAATTGGTTAGGCTCCCAAACCTCACCCAACGGCTCCATCTAGAACCCCGGAAGTATGTGTGCTTGGAGGGAGGGTTTGACATTAGCCCCCAGAAAGAGGCCCCATTAGAAAAAAGTATTTCTACATATTTTGTAGGCCTAGGGATCAGTGCTTACTTAAATCCCTCTCTCACAGAGCACTCACTCTCTCAAGAGGAAGAAGGAAAAATCCTCTCTGGCAAGAAAGCAAAGGAGGTCAAAAGTCGAAAGCCTTAGTTTCACACCTAGCAAACAGATGGGGGTATCCTCTCCTTTTACCTCTCAGTGTCTATTAATTGCACCTGTCTCCTCCCATAGGTGAAACGTTAAAGACTCCACACCTCAGAGCCATCTCAGAGCCAGAAGACAGGTATCAGGGCCGGCTCAGACTGGCAGTCGGGGAAAGAACCTCAGAGAAACAGCACCTTTCCACGCCCTCTCCTTTCCGTCTCTGAACCATAGACAGCAAGTCCCCTTTGCCCTACCGAGACTGACTCCTTCCCCCTACCATTCCGGTCTCCAGGAGAAATTCTGCCCCAGGGACTGGCGTCTGACCTCCAGAGATATCTTGGCCCTGAAACGCTTTCATGCCCTGGGAATAGCCTTAGCCTCAGGTGCCCCTCACCTGGCACCTTCCCAAGCACCTGCGTCTGGCATCTTAGAGCAGAAGCCAGCTCTTTATCAGTAGTACTCCCACCCTACTTTGACCTCCCCTCCTCCTCTCGCCAACACAGCACCTGTGCCCTGGGTATCTCTGATCGCCTTGACTCCCGCCCCTCAAGGGTACACCTGAGGGCTCGCCTGCCTCTTGGGTGCCCTCGCTCCCGCCCGGTTCACTCACCCTAGCCGGGCTCGGCGCTCCCGGGCTCGGGCTCGGGCTCGGGCTCGGGGAGAGCTGCACGATCGGCTCCCGGGCCCTCCCCCTCCGTCCCTCGGCGCTCCCTCCTTCTTTCTCCCCCTCCCACCAACCTGTTACTCCCCTCCGGAGCTCCACCCTCATTGGCCGTCACCACCCGCCCCGCCCTACCCTTCCTCCGGTTGGTCCGTTTCCCGCGAGGGGCGGGGCCGCCGCCGCAGGGACCGGGACCCGGGGTGGGGCGGGGGGGGGGGCGGCGAGGGGCATCGGGAGGCCATTTTGGGGGCGTAGTGGCTGGCCGCCCTTGACCGGCCCCTGCCCGGGCGCTGGACTGGGAGCCGCCCGCCAGAGCATCTTCTCTCCTCAGCTGCGGAGCAGTGCCCCGCCTGCCGGGTTCTCGGCCGGAACCTCTGTCCAGACTCCTTTCTGCCCTTCCCCTACCTCCGCATAAACCAGAATACTCTTCCGTGGCATCCTGCGGAAGATACCTTCCTGGTCCCCAGACGTCAGCAGCCCCTCCACTTCAACTCCGTCTCCCTTTTTCCCAACCTGAGCCGGATCCCAATCTTGGATTCTCGTCCCTAATCTCCTGGCCTCCACAAACCATTCATCCTGGCACCTTTTCTTCATAGTATGTATCACCTTCCAGATTATATAATTTAATCTAAAATTCGTATTCGTCGTTTGTCTCTCGCCCTACTCTAAGCTCCACCAGAGCAAAAATCTCTTGTTTTGTTCTCTGGTTTATCCCAAACGCCTACAACAGGGACAGGCATCTGTTAGGCGCTTAGTAAATATTTGTCGAGTGAATGAATGGGAAGGGGCGGGGTGAATTTACATGGAATACGAATGACTCTCATTCTGAACAGAAGGGGATCTCAACCCCAGATTGTGAATCGATTTTAGACTTTAGCGTTTCAAGAAATGGGGAAATTGATCCCAGAACCCGGAAAAGTAAAGTCGGGGTGCTCCGCAAACTGCAGACACGCCGGCTAATCAACCAGCTGCAGTTAAACAGCGGGAAAGCTAACTTCCGAGATTTTAATGGTTGAGGTATGTGAAAAAGAGATAGACTTAGTTTGCGCTGCTAGGTTCCGATATTCGTATTTATTCAACAAATATTGATTGTGTACCTATTTGGCAGTGAAGAGGAATCCTATATGCTGCTGACAGTGTAGTGCTTTCGAGGGAGCTCATTTCCCTCCCCTTCCCCCAAGCTTCGAAGATTAGGTGTAGGTCCTGGAGAGTAAAGTCCATCTCCCGGTTCCTAGGCTGGGAAGCAAATCTGCATTCCAAGGGAAGCTTTAGGTAGGGATTAGAGTCATCAAACTGGCCCATGCCCCAGGGTGAGACAGAAAAGAAAAGCAAGGGGGTTGGGGATTGGAAAAGGAAATGCCTCTTCAGGACCAAGTACCTTCAAACCCCTGGGGTGGTTTTTAAGAGATTTTTTTTTTTTTTTAATATAAGATTGTTTAACTGAGCTAAATATTGGGAAATGGAAATGCCTAAACTCTCCTAAGGTAAGGCCTCTATCGTTAGGCTACTTAGTGTACTTGTAAAGTTAGAGTGACAAAGGAGACACCCACCCCAACCCTATGAATACAGATTACAAGGAAAAACCAGGAGGCCTCTGAGTCACAGTGATAGTCACCTGTTCCTCAAGGAAGCGCACAATCTCAGTGAGACACTTCCCAGACACACCGGGCAAAGGTGACACTAAGGCCTTTTTCAGAGTTTATGTTCTCTCTCCCCAGTTTATAAATACAGCATAGGCAGAAAATTAGGGCAAAACATAGAATCCAGGAAGAAGAAATGAATTACATTGGTATATATTCAAGAGGGTAATTTTACTTTTGTGAAATGGAATAGAAGAGAATGATATAGGTAAACTGGAGAAGGCTTCATGAAAGAAAGGTGAATTTGGAGCCAAATTCTTATCCTACAATTCTTTTCTTGGTTCTTCTTGAGTTATCCAAGACTGTCACCACTACCACTAACAACTCTACTGAAATCGTTGTCTCAGGGATCACCTATTATTCTCTGCCCAGCTCCTAAATGAAGCAGCAAGAAGGCTACACAGAAAGAGTAATTAAAGATAAGTAAATAACTGAAAAGGAGTGATGCCACTGGCTGAGCTTAAAAGGACTGGAGACAGAAGGGATTTGGGGATAATCTTAAAGAGAAAGAATAAAATAAATTAGCTTTGGAAATTCCATCTTGGGAGGTGGGACACACACACTGTAAGGTATAGTTCAGGCCGAGGCAGAAAAGGAGAGACGACCTCAACAGAGGTAGGTTACCTTTATTTAGGCAAGGAGGGGCGACAGTTGGCCAAAGACCAGACTGAGCGCAAGAGGGATCAAGGAGGCTTCATATTTAAAGGAAGGTTTGTGGAAGCAATAAGGGAAACGTTATTCAGGTGGGATGTTTTGGGTATTCTTTAGTTGAGATGGCATTTGTAGTTGGGCAGGGGGTAATAAGACCCTGGCAGATGTAGAGGGTGGAAGGTTTCTGGACAGGGGGTGATAAGTCCCAGGTAGATACAACCGGCCTGGAGCATCAGGGCGGGACCTAAAGTTTGGTTCAGCAAGGGCCTTTGAGACTGCTATTTTCTTTTCTAAGCCCAAAGACTTCTTCACACACAAACACAGTCTAGCAGACAACTAGAAATGCAGTTAAAGTTAGCGCTAGAGACCAGATCTAAGAATCATCCTCATAGATGTGAAAGTTTCTAAACAGGACTCAAGAACAAACCTTGAGAAGTATGGAGTAGGTGGATAAAAGCAAAAATAAAAACCATTGATGGAGTAGGCAGAGAGGTAGATGAAAAAGTCCATAGAAGAGGGTTGTTTAAGTAGAAGAGACTGAAATTTGGGATTTAGAAATTATGGTTGATCTTCTACGTGTTGGTTTCAGCAGAGTGGCAGACCCTTAGGGCAAACTGTAATAACAGAAGTATATCAAGAAAAGAGAAAAATGTACCTTGACTTAAAGAAAAACAGGGTGAAAGAAAGGGGAAGTTTTATGTTGGTTTTGTTTTCAGGAAAGAGAGACTATGTTGTATTTTAAGAATAAGCCAGAAGAGTGAGCAAGATTCAAGAAATAGAGAGCAGTGAAAGCCTGGACATAGAAGAAAAGGTAAGTTTTGTGTTCTGGAACTTAAATTGGAAGGCCAGACATGAAGGAGTGAGGAGTTGCAGAAGCTGAGTCAGATAACTTTAGCCCACCAGATTGATGGAGAAATTAATTTATTATTATTATTATTTTCATATTTGTTTGTTTACTTATTCACTGTGCTGGGTCTTAGTTGAGGCGTGCAGGATCTGTTAGCTGAGGAACATGAACTGCCAGTTGTGGCATGTGGGATATAGTTCCCTGATCGATCAGGGACTGAACCTGCCCCTCTACACTGGGAGCACAGAGTCCAAGCCACTGGACCACCAAGGAGGTCCCAAGGAGAGTGATTCTGAGGCCTGGAGCCTTTGTAAATAAGTGTTCAAGCTGTTGGAATTACCCATAAGCCTAAGGAAGAGTATGGAAAGTGCCAAATGAATGACACAAGTGAAATACTACTGAAAAGTCTCCTTTCAACTAGAATGGGAAGGTATCTAATGTGGACCTTAAAAAAAAACAACAGGTAGGTGAAAGGTAGGGGGAGGCCCTTGGAACAGGAAGGCACAATGTTTATTGTGGACACTGGAAAGAGATCCTCCAGGCTGAGCAGAGGGACAGGCGAGTATTGAGAAACAGACCGGAAAGGTAAATTGTAGGGTAAATTATTCAAGGCCTTGCTTTCCTCATAGCTCAGTTGGTAAAGAATCTGCCTGCAATGCAGGAGATCCCAGTTTGATTCCTGGGCCAGGAAGATCTGCTGGAGAAGGGAAAGGCTACCCACTCCAGTATTCTTGGGTTTCCCTAGTGGCTGAGCTGGTAAAGAATCTACCTGCAATGCGGGAGATCTGGGGTTGATCCCTGGGTTGGGAAGATTCCCCAGGAGAAGGGAAAGGCTACCCACTCCAGTATTCTGGCCTGGAGAATTAGTCCATGGGGTCGCAAAGAGTCGGACATAGCTGAGCAACTTTCACTTTCTTTATGAATATCAAGGTAAGGAATGTGGGCTTTATTGACAGATCACAGAGAGCTACTGTAGATTTTTGAACAAGAAAGTGAAGGTGTACTTCAGAAGGTGAACCTAGGTTGGGATGATGAATGCAATGGCAAGTCTTGATGGAGGTGGTAAGCCCTGTGCTTACCAAGCAATCAAGCAAGGGAGGAATGTCCTTTTAGCACATTACTCATCATTTCTTTACAACTTTCATTACAAATATTTTGCTCTTCAACAGCAGTAACAACATGTAATTGCACTCATGCTTAGGGCTTTTCCTGGTTGAGTAAAATTTCTATTATGGGTGTTGTTAGGGAAGATAAGAAATGGTCACTTTATATACTCACTTGATACACTCTTCCAATCTTGGGGTTCAGGATTGCCAAGAGTCCCCCAAAGATATTTCACTTCTTCTGACCCACATCTTCCACTCTGTCCACAGAGATTTTATGAGTGGACATCACTGAGGCAGAGCATGAGTCAGGAGTCAAGAGACCTGTATTCTAATTTTGAGTCTGAAAAAGCTATGTTGCTGTTGCTAAGTCACTTCAGTCGTGTCTGACTCTGTGTGACCCCATAAACGGCAGCCCACCAGGCTCCGCCGTCCCTGGGATTCTCCAGGCAAGAACACTGGAGTGGGTTGCCATTTCCTTCTCCAATGCATGAAAGTGAAAAGTAAAAGGGAAGTAGCTCAGTCATGTCTGACTCTTAGCGACCACATGGACTGCAGCCTACCAGGCTCCTCTGTCCATGGGATTTTCCAGACAAGAGTACTATAATCCTAGCCAAATTTCCTAAATCTGGAGATCAGTTTCTTCTGAGAAATTAAGATAATTCTGAATTCCTTAATTATATTGTTTCTTTTGTGCTTCTTGGAGGGAAAAGTCATGTTGGTCTTGCAGCTCCTCCTTATATTATCAGCTGGAAACATGAATATGTGTAACAATATCTGATATATAACAAGGCAACTTTTTGGGACAAAGAATTCCAAGCAATATTTTGGGTCTAATTAGAGTCACTTCCTGATAAGGGAAAGACTTCTCTCCCAGCTTGTGAGGTGACCCCTTAACCTCAAACCCTTTCATCAGTCCCAGCTTCCAATGCTCTGAGCAATGAAATTCCAGTATGTTCAGTCTCCAGCATACATTCAAAATATGAGTATCATTTAAAAGAAAAATAGAGCAAGAGGGCTACATACTTGCAATTCCAATGGAAATTAAATGGAACAGATTCCTTCTGCATACTTTTTACTTTTTTTTTTTTTTTCCTGAGCTGTTAAATCGCCATTCTGGGGAGAGAACCAGCTTTCTTCCATACACCCAAACAACAGCTGATTCCACCTCCCACCCTCCTTTCCTTTCCTCATCAGTGAAGGAGGCAGAAGCTAGACAGCTTAAACCTATACACACTTTCCCGAAGCCCCACTTTCTCTCACAGTCCATTGCGGCAAAGAATTTCGGCAGAGTCTCACACTGATTTACTTAGGCTCTTTATCTGAATGATTTTCAAAGTAGATGTCTTAAATACAGAGGCGAGATGATACACAGAGCACTGGACTCGAAAACAAAACACCTGGTGCAGCAGCCACAGAGAAATGTAACTCAGATCTCCCTTTAAGAAAAACATGCCATTCAACTGCCAGAGTGCTGTTAGCTGTCAGCCTTCAGTGACATAATCTTAGGATCTATCACCTTCCCAGGTGGCTTAGACAGTAAAGAATCCGCCTGCAATGCAGGAGACCTGGGTTCAGTCCCTGGGTCGGAAAGAACCCCTAGAGAAGGAAATGGCAACCCACTCCAGTATTCTTGCCTGGAAAATTACATGGACAGAGGAGAGTGATGGGCTACAGCCCATGAGGTTGCAAAGAGTCGGATACAGCTGAGCGACTGCACTCGCCGCAGTGTAAGAGCTGGGGCTCCACTCCCCCTGAGCAGCTCTCGGCCTATGATTAGGCACCATGTGTGCGTTAGGGCATGGCCGTTTCTGCTCACTGTTCTCTGCTCACTGCTCATTTCTGCTCAGTGTTCTCTAAGCCTTTCTCTAAGCCCTGGAACCTTCCATTGGGTCAACTGCAACTTTGGAGGCTCTGTCTGCATCATGGTTTGAGATTCTCTTTGCCCAATTTTCCTTCCTACTTCCTTTTCTTTCAGTTATCAAATCTGTATCCCCATCCGAAAACCTTACTTATCCATTCGTGTTTCATTCCCCTATATTTTTGTGCCTTTGTGCAAAGTCACTTCTTTTCACAGCTATTTGTAAGGCTTCCTCAGACAGCCATTTTGCTTTTTTGCATTTCTTTTCCTTAGGGATGAATAGCTGTGAAAAGAGGAGAAGCAAAAAGCAAAGGAGAAAAGGAAAGATATACCCACAATTGAGTTCTGGTGTTCTTGCTTGGAGAATCCCATGGACAGAGGAGCCAGAGACTTGCAAACAGCTTGACATGATGAAGTGACTTCGAAGTTCAGTTCTGTTCAGTCACTCAGTCGAGTCTGACTCTTTGTGATCCCATGGACTGCTGCACACCAGACCTCCCTGTCCACCACCAACTCCCAGAGCTTACTCAAACTTATGTCCATCAAGTCAGTGATCCCATCCAACCATCTCATCCTCTGTCATCTCCTTCTCCTCCTGCCCTCAGTCTTTCCCANGTGACTTCGAAGTTCAGTTCTGTTCAGTCACTCAGTCGAGTCTGACTCTTTGTGATCCCATGGACTGCTGCACACCAGACCTCCCTGTCCACCACCAACTCCCAGAGCTTACTCAAACTTATGTCCATCAAGTCAGTGATCCCATCCAACCATCTCATCCTCTGTCATCTCCTTCTCCTCCTGCCCTCAGTCTTTCCCAGCATCAGGGTCTTTTCAAGTGAGTCAGTTCTTCGCATCAGGTGGCCAAAGTATTGTATTTTCAGCTTCAGCATCAATCCTTCCAAAGAATATTCAGGACTGATTTCCTTTAGGATGGACTGGTTGGATCTCCTTGCAATCCAAGGGACTTTCAAGAGTCTTCTCCAACACCACAATTCAAAAGCATCAGCTGTTTGGCACACAGCTTTCTTTATAGTCCAACTCTCACATCTATACATCACTATTGGAAAAACTATAGCTTTGACTAAAGGAATCTTTGTTGGCAAAGTAATGTCTCTGCTTTATAGTATGCTGTCTATGTTGGTTATAGCTTTTCTTCCAAGGAGTAAGTGTCTTTTAATTTCATGGCTGCAGTCACCATCTGCAGTGATTGGAGCCCAAGAAAATAAAGTCTGTCACTGTTTCCACTGTTTCCCCGTCTATTTGCCATGAAGTGATGAGACCAGATGCCATGATCTTAGTTTTCTGAATGTTGAGTTTTAAGCCATATTTTTCACTCTCCTCTTTCACTTTTATCAAGAGGCTCTTTAGTTCTTCTTTGCTTTCTGCCATAAGGGTGGCATCATTTGCATATCTGAGGTTATTGATATTTCTCCCGGCAATCTTGATTCCAGCTTGTGCTTCATCCAGTCCAGCGTTTCTCATGGTGTACTCTGCATATAAGATAAATAAGCAGGGTAACAATAGACAGCCTTGACGTACTCCTTTCCCTATTTTGAACCAGTCTGTTGTTCTAAGTCCAGTTCTAACTGTTGCTTCCTGACCTGCGTACAGATTTTTCAAGAGGCAGGTCAGGTGGTCTGGTATTCCCATCTCTTGAATAATTTTCCACGGTTTGGCGTGATCCACACAGTCAAAGGCTTTGGCATAGTCAATAAAGCAGAAATAGATGTTTTTCTGGAACTCTCTTGCATTTTTTATGATCCAGTGGATGTTGGCAATTTGATCTCTGGTTCCTCTGACTTTTCTAAATCCAGCTTGAATATCTGGAAGTTCACGGTTCACATACTATTGAAGCCTGGCTTAGAGAATTTTGAGCATTACTTTACTAGCGTGTGAGATGAGTGCAATTGTGTGGTAGTCTGAGCATTTTTGGGGATTGGAATGAAAACTGACCTTTTCTGGTCCTATGGCCACTGCTGAGTTTTCCAAATGTGCTGGCTTATTGAGTGCAGCACTTTCACAGCATCATCTTTCAGGATTTGAGATAGCTCAACTGGAATTCTATCACCTCCACTAGCTTTGTTCATAGTGATGTTCCTAAGGCCCACTTGACTTCACATTCTTGCAATTTGATCTCTGGTTCCTCTGCCTTTTCTAAAGCCAGCTTGAACATCAGGGAGTTCACGGTTCACGTATTGCTGAAGCCTGGCTTGGAGGATTTTGAGCATTACTTTACTAGCATGTGAGATGAGTGCAATTGTGCGGTAGTTGGAGCATTCTTTGGCATTGCCTTTCTTTGGAATTGGAATGAAAACTGACCTTTTCCAGTCCTGTGGCCACTGCTGAGTTTTCCAAATTTGCTGGCATATTGAGTGCAGCACTTTCACAGCATCATCTTTCAGGATTTGAAACAGTTCAACTGGAATTCCATCACCTCCACTAGCTTTGTTCATAGTGATGCTTTCTAAGGCCCACTTGACTTCACATTCCAAGATGTCTGGCTCTAGGTTAGTGATCACATCATCATGATTATTGTGAATGTTAGGAAAACCCAAAAGGTGTAAAGGAAAACCCAATGAGTTTTTTTCTTAGAGTCATACTCTATGCTCTACACAAAAATAAAATCCAGATGGGTTGCAAAGATAATTATGAAAAATAAGTCAACTAACATTCTAAGAAGATAACAAGAGAATATGTTTAGGAGTGGAAAGTTTCTTAATTGTCAAAAGTATTAATCAATAAGAAAAAATGACTATGGAAAGAAAGCATTAACAGTAAGACACATTAAGAGAGTGAAATACAAACCACTGAGTTGGAAAAGATATTTGCCACACATGTAATTGAAAAGAAGTTGTATTGAAAGTGACAAGCTCCTAAAAATAAGAAAATGACAACTCAGTTTTTAAAAAAAGTGGGCAGGAGATTTTAACAGCTTCACTGAGTGGAAATACAATTGATTAATACACACTCTTTAGTCATCAAGAAAATGTGAATTAAAACCACAAATAGATTCTGCCACACAACTAACAGAAAGGCTAAAATCAAATATGCTGCCAATAGGAGGTGTTAGTGAAGGTAAAGCTTTCAAATACCCGTAGGAGGAGTGTAAATGTGTATAGTCACTTTGGAAAACTATTTCCTATTAACAATTAAGGTTAAACTTATGCATACCCCATATCTCTGTAAATCCACTCCTAGGTTTAAACACCAAAATATATATTTATGTCAAAATATGTGTACAAGACTGTTTACTGCAGGATTATCTTTAATGGCCAAAAACTGAAAAGGATAAAAATGTCATCAACATTACAGTCAATAAAGAATATTCATCATAGGCAATATCTTCATACAACGAAACACTATCCAGTAATTAGGATGAACTAGTTACTGCTACATACAATTTAGCACTATAAATCTTGCTAACAATGAAGAGACAAAGAAGCCAGTCACAAGAAATGTGTGCTGTGTGATGCCATTATATGCAGTTTAAATATGGATAAATCTAATGTGTGATGTTAGAAGTCAGGATGATAGTTATCTTAAGGAAATGACTCTAGGAGTACTGGCTGCAAGGGGCACTTGAAGGACTGGCATACTGTAACTGTTGTTCTAGCTTCTGATTTAATGATATGTTTTTTTGAGTGTGTGATAATTCATCACTTAACATAATTCACTTTTCTGAATGTTAGGTTATTCTTCAATGAAGATATTCCTAAGAAGGAAAGAAGAGAAGTACTTTACTGGTGCAGAAAAGTTAAACATTCAGGGGTAGAATTAGTTTTAAGCTCAGTCATATCTCATTGCTAACAAATCTTTATTAAATGTGCAGCAAGGATGTGGAGCAAGGGTATGGCTGAGTGCCTTGAGTTTATGCAGTTGTTCTCCATCTTGGCCTTCGTTTCCTCTATTTCCTCCCTGTGCGTCATTTCCCTGTTTACATGTGTAAGTCTGTGTAACAGGTATTCACTGGGGAGTTTTCAGTCCCATCAAGGTGACATTTTGCTTTTACGGGAAATAATTTCTTGTAGCTTCCCATTATCTATTACATTCACATAAGAGATACTATTTGGTTGGTGAATGGTCCCAAGGACTATGATTTAGTTATAACGGGTAGGTAGTAATGAACTAAACTACCCTATCCAAGTAGGGATCGAAGCTATTTCTCTCATCCACTGAGAACTGTTCTCCCAAGCAGTCTATAACTACCAGGCTGGGCAGAGATGCTGAAGTGAGCGCAGATATATTTACTGTCTAGTATAATAGAGATAATGTCCCCACCCCCACCCCAGGGAAAAGGGTAAGCAGATCTGCTTGCTGTTCCCTTATAAAACACTGGGCACCTCCCTGGTGGCTCAGACAGTAAAGAGTCTGCCTACAATGCAGGGCTCAATCCCTGGGTCAGGAAGATCCCCTGGAGAAGGAAATGGCAACCCACTCCAGTATTTTTTCCTGGAGAATTCTGTGAACAGAGGAGGCTGGTGGGCTGGATACATGGGGTCCCAAAGAGCTGGACATGACTGAGTGACTAACATTTTTACTATAAAACTTTGGAGTTTCCCAAGCTTGGGGCTCTTTGGCTATGATACAAATCCACAGCCAACACACTGTCCTCTTGGTCACCTCCTCACTACCCAATGGGACTTGGGAAGCAAAGGGAGCTGATGCTAGCTTGAAGTTCCTGATGCCTACTATGCCCTGAGAAATAAAATCCTTTGTCTCTGACCCAGGAGTCGCATGTCTTCTGCCAGCAACCATAAAACTGTGGCCGACTAACTTATTAGCTTGCAAGTAGGATAAATCCTCAGACCGCTTGTAATTATTGAAAGACATATATGTGGCTTCATCTAGTATTGCTTCTACGCTTGGAATATAATCTAAAACTGATATTCTGAGCTTAACAGTGATAAATTAATAAAATGCAACTGAGTAAAATGTAAATGCTTTGATCAAAGAGTTTGTGAATCTCATCCAGGTTTTAAAGTCAAAAAAATGGTGAAGCAGGAAATTATTATCAGACAATGAATTGTTTCAGGGAAGACCACCCTCCTGAGAGGAATAGAAGGATCATTTTGGGAGGATCACCTCACTAGTGTTGACCAGTTAAGATTACATTTCTGAGACAGGTTGAAACTACAAGTTAGGCTTGGTATTAAGTCTTGGTTTGCAGTATGGGGCTTAGCACAAATGACTCTGCTTGGAATAACTCTATTTTGGGCCCTTTTTTTTTTTTTTTTTTTTTTTAATGACAGTATCCCAGATAAGTTGCCAAGTATAGTAAGCAAGAATTGTGTAAGTTAGTGACAAAATGGTTCAATATAATCCTCTTTTGGCCTAGGGGTGTGGGCTTAACAATATCTCCTCCAGAGCCACCAGCAGCCTCTCCTTTTGGGGGGATTAGGAGTTCATACTCTTGCCTGTGCTTGTCTACAGGAGGGGAGGTTGTGCTGTCTTTCAAACACTGACCAGTGTGACTCCAAATGAGATACTCAGTGAGAGGCGAGTGCCTGATTGTCCTCCAAAGATGGCTGGAAGAATAGTAACTTGCTCTGAGGAAACTTCCAGGCACGCCTAAGAAATGTTCTTGACCAGCTTCTGCACTGACTCCATTTCCTCCTCACCATAATCCTCATAGTCTCTGCCTCTATTTTTTTAAATCTTTTCCCTCAAACTTGGATCTAATTTCTGACACAGAGACTTTGCTCCCCAAGTATGCATCCCAGTCACAGCCTTTGTTTCTGTTTTCACTCAATGAACTAATTTCTTGGGTGTGTGTGGTGGTGGGTAACAGAGAGGGGAGACCCTGGGGTGTATTTGAAAGGATTTAATATGTTTGTATAGAAAGGGAGGATGCACTTATATTTGAGATGCATTTTTCAGCCACACTTATATTTCCAATCCAGAGTCATCTTCTGACATGTGTTTGGCTGCACAGTGCCCACCTTCATGTGAGGCCCTACAGGAATCTAAAGCTCACAAGTTGGAAACTAGCTCCGGGTCCCCTCTCTCCATAATCTCTGTCCCAGGGAGGGCATTTAGGCAGATTCAAACAGAGTGTGGTTGGTCAGCTCCTGCTGAAGGAGGGTGATTCAAATGCTAATGTAAGTTCTCTTTGAATCTTCTGAGTACAAAAAGGACCGGAGCAACATCTGTGACCACTGATGCCTAGAGCTTTGTTTTTAATGACTGAAAGTGGAAGATATCCACAGCAAATATTTTTCCACTTGAGGGGATTTATGTGTATTTAACTTATCTCAAGTTTCAACTAATCGTATTAGTGGGTCTTATTGTAATTCCCAGTAACTGTATGAGACTATTTTGATTTTTAGAGGTAAAAGGGAAAAATTTGCCATAGCAAACATTGTTTTCATCCCACTTAGCTCTATTTGTAACTCATGCCATTGATAACATTAAAAGTAGCATGCATTTGCAAGTTTCAGGTAAAAAATAGACTTATTAGAAATTCCACCCACTAAAATGCATCAAGAAAGTATCTGCATAGATTTGAATGTGCCCATAAATTCTCATTGTTGAGTCACTTGAGAGGGCTGTTTGAACTTTTCTTTACTAATACTGGCTGATTGACATTGTCTCTGGTTCTGATAAAAATAATCATTCTATAAACAAGAGATTGTGAATATAAAAAGTGTCACAGTAAAAGTGTGCTGGTCTCAAAGTAAAGGTGAGATTGGAGATACATTAGTTCAAAAACTTGCATTTTACACTTCAAGGACAAACTCCTATGAGAAGAAAGCAAGAATAAAAGCTGACTAAATGGTGATTCCCCTTTTGCAATGCTACAAAAGCTACTCTTGAAATTTTGCCAAAATGTTTTTTTATGAAAGTTCACATCTCTACCTAAACAGATTTTTTGTTGTTGCATATAACTTTCTGTATTTTTCTTCAAGTTTAGATATTTACAACAGCATTGAAATAAAAACACAAGAGATATCCCTCCAAAGTCATTCTCACCAGAGAGCGATGTCTGGTACACTGACTTCCTATCTGGTCTCTTATTCCCCAGTTTTAAATTCTTTCAATTCTTTCTGTATGTGATCACTGAAGAGGGTTTTCTAAATGCAGAATTTACCACATTACTTCTTTACTTACAGACTGCTGTGAGTCTTCATTGGTCTTAAAGAACAGCTTCTTAGCATGTCACTCAAAGTCATTCCCAGTCTAGGCCCAATTCAGCCTCATACGCTGATACTGCCTCCACTACACCTCCCTTCATTGTGCCCATAGTGACATATTAGAGCCCTGAGGGCCCGCCCCTGTTACCGCACCTGCTGGCTCTGAACCTCTGCATTTTTGCTCTGCTGACTTGGATTGCCCTTATCTCCCTTTCTCCGTTACAGACTGTCACTGAAGATCTATTTAGGCTCAACTTAATGTCACTCCTCAGTTATGTATTATTATTCCTCAAAGAAGAGCAAATGGCTCCATCTTTTAGCTTCCCTTGAAAATTTTCATTTCCTACTAGCGAAGTGTACATATCACATAGCATTATTGTCTTTGGATGGCATCACTGACTCAATAGACATGATTTTGCGCAAACTCAGGGAGCGAGTAAAGGATAGGGAAGCCTGGTGTGCTGCAGTTCATGGGGTGGCAAGGGGTCAGACATGACTTAACAAATGAACAACAACAGCAACTTGTTTGTAGTATGATTTGTGTTTCTTGCTGACTAACAGTCTGTCTCCTAGAAGGAATTTTTGTTTCCTGTTCACAAGTTGTCGGGGGCCAGCGTGAGGAATCCCGCCCATGACAAGGTCATGCGGTAGGAAGCCTGACATACGCAAGGACGTGATCAGGTTTCAGGGGTTCCCACTGGAATTTCCAAAACATCCACCCCCCAGATAATAAGAATCTGCCGGCCTTTGTACTCTGCTTTTCCACTCTTCTGATATTCTCTGGAAAAGTCAATTCAAGGCTTTAGTCTTCTGCATATAAAAGGGATGTTTCCGTTAAATAACTCTCTAGCTTGCCTAACAGGTTCCCCAGACCTCTTACAGCTTGTGAATTGCTTACAGCCCCCAACCGCGAGAGGCACAAAGCTTAAAAGCATCTTAAAAATATAGAGCCTTTTTTAAGGAGTTAAAAATTACATTGGTGACAGTTTTCACTGTTGATTCAACGACTGCTGCCAGACCTCCATATTCTTTATCTTTTTGGCACCTGGGAGGATGTTAATCAATGTAAACGGGATATGGGAAAAGATAGATAGTAGTTTTGATGTTAGCAACACTAGACTTTTGAGTTAATTACTTTTCTTTGTTATATATCACTGCACTCCCCTTGTGTCCTTGCTATGTAAGAATGTAACTTTATTTAGTGCTTTCTGAGAGTGGCACCAGACTTTGGGAAGATCAAAACAAATAAGTCTTCTGGTTGACAAACCCTTATCAGGAAAAAGGCTGTAAAATGTTAAATTGGCCCTTTTGGCTGGAAGATGATGTCAATTATCTAAGACTTGTGTATGCAATTAAGTATGCGGAGAGAAAAGCCTGGTTTTGATAAGAATCTGGGCTGTTAACGCTGCATAACTTCGTGTTACCTATTGATCTCCATGTTTCATCAAAAGTATAAAAGGCCTTCTGAACAATAAAGGATGGACCAGTTTCTCAGACTAGTCTCTCGGTCTAGTTTTTTGGAAATCTGGCTCCCCCCATGTCTTTCTCTCTTTCTCTTACTCTCTCTCCTTTCTTCTCCTTCTTATTCTAAATTCAGGCTGAATTCCCATCTGGAGTGGGCGGCTCTCCAAGTCTACTTACCTGTCCTGGCTTTTAAGTTCTGTGAGAGAGAGAGAGCCCAAGGCGGGGCACTCTCCGATATTCAAACGGAGGCCTAACGTAGATGGTGCAAACTCCTTGTCTGGAGTTTTATTAGTTTAGCCCATAAGCCAAGTTATTCAGCCTCTTTTTCTCCCTTACTATTTTCTGGCCGAATTCCCATCTGGTGCAGAAGTACCCACCAAGCCTGCTAATTTTGCCTGGGCTTCTAAGATCAGACTGGGGGGGTCTCAGTGCCTCCTCTCCCTCGGGAGAACGGGAAGACGCCTGCGGCCTATGTAGGTGGTGATTGGTATTTCATGCAAACCAAGTTATTTGGCCTCTTTTATCCTACTATACTATTTCTTCCTAATCTAATCTAATATAAATAAATAAATAAGTTTTCCTCGCGGACGCCGTCCACTCTTCGAATTCCCTGGATCTACCAGGGCTGGACCCCGGCAACAAGTATACATTTGTTTTTACATAGAAGTCTTAATTAGTTATAATGCATTTATTGAATATTACCAGAGTTAGTATTCAATCAGGTCAATGATTGAATTGCACTTGGAAATCAAGCTAATCCTTAAATTGTTTGGAATCTAAATTTGTAGTGATGGAGAGAATAGTAAGAGTTTGAGCCATTAATCATGAGATATAAAATGTGATCAGGGCATATGTGGAAGCAAAGGAGACATTAGAAACCTGAAATTTCCAATGATAATAGCAAAACACAGACTGAGAGTAAGTAAAACAAATAAATACAACTAAAGGGTAGCACTGGAGAACAGTAGACCATTCTCTTTTTCTAAATATAAATTTATTTGTTTTAATTGGAGGCTACTTACTTTAAATATTGTATTGGTTTTGCCATACATCAACATGAATTTGCCACAGGTGTACACATGTTCCAAAAGATTAAGTATAGAATTACCATGCATGCATGCATGCTAAGTTGCTTCAGTCGTGTCTGACTCTTTGCAACCCTATGGGATGTAACTCACCAGGCTCCTCTGTCCATGGGATTCTCCACACAAGAATATTGTAGTGGGTTGCTATGCTCTCCTCCAAGGGATCTTCCCGACCCAGGGATTGAACCTGCAGCTCCTGCATTCCAGGCAGATTCTTAACTGCTGAGCCACTGGGGAATCCCATAGAATTACCATATGACTCAGCAATCCCACTTCTGGGTATATACCCCCCAAAAATTGAAAGCAAAAACTCAAATAGATATTTGTTTACAAGTGTTTAAAGCAGCATTATTCACAATAGCCAATAGGTAGAAACAGCCCAAATGCCCATTGCTGGATGAATGATGAATAAAATATGATATACATATAAAATGGAATATTATACAGCATTTAAAGGAAATGTAATTTAGACATATGCTATAATATTTTGCTAAGGGAAATAAGCCAGACACAAAAGGACAACTATTACATGATTCCTCCACTTATATGAGTTACCTAGAATAGGCAAAATCATAAAGAAAGAAAGCAGAATTGTTTCGGGGGGCCAGGAGAGGAATGAGTGGAGATTTATTGTTTAATGGGGTACAGAATTCTAGCTTGAGGTGATGAAAGAATTCTGAAGATGAATAGTAGTGATGGTTGTACAACAATGTGAATGTACCTAATTCCTTTTAAATGGTTAAGAAGGTAAACTTTATGTCTATTTTCAGTTCAGTTCAGTTCAGTCGCTCAGTCGTGTCCAACTCTTTGCGACCCCATGAATCACAGCACACCAGGCCTCCCTGTCCTTCAGCAACTTCCAGAGTTCACTCAGACTCACGTCCATCGAGTCAGTGATGCCATCCAGCCATCTCATCCTCTGTTGTCCCCTTCTCCTCCTGCCCCCAATCCCTCCCAGCATCAGAGTCTTTTCCAATGAGTCAACTCTTCACATGAGGTGGCCAAAGTACTGGAGTTTCAGCTTTAGCATCATTCCCTCCAAAGAAATCCCAGGGCTAATCTCCTTCAGAATGGACTGGTTGGATCTCTTTGCAGTCCAAGGGACTCTCAAGAGTCTTCTCCAACACCACAGTTCAGAAGCATCAATTCTTCAGCGCTCAGCCTTCTTCACAGTCCAACTCTCACATCCATACATGACCACTGGAAAAACCATAGCCTTGACTAGATGGACCTTTGTTGGCAAAGTAATGTCTCTGCTTTTCAATATGCTATCTAGGTTGGTCATAACTTTTCTTCCAAAGAGTAAGCATCTTTTAATTTCATGGCTGTAGTCACAATCTGCAGTGGTTTTGGAGCCCCCCAAAATAAAGTCTGACACTGTTTCCACTGTTTCCCCATCTATTTCCCATGCTGTGATGGGACCAGATGCCATGATCTTGGTTTTCTGAATGTTGAGCTTTAAGTCAACTTTTTCACTCTCCTCTTTCACTTTCATCAAGAAGCTTTTTAGTTCCTCTTCACTTTCTTCCATAAGGGTGGTGTCACATCTGCATATCTGAGGTTATTGATATTTCTCCCGGCAATCTTGATTCCAGCTTGTGCTTCCTCAAGCCCAGCATTTCTTATGATGTACTCTGCATATAAGTTAAATAAGTAGGGTGTCAATATACAGCCTTGACATACTCCTTTTCTTATTTGGAACCAGTCTGTTGTTCCATGTCCAGTTCTAACTGTTGCTTTCTGACCTGCATATAGGTTTCTCAAGAGGCAGGTCAGGTGGTCTGGTATTCCCATCTCTTGAAGAATTTTCCACAGTTTATTGTGATCCACACAGTCAAAGGCTTTGGCATAGTCAATAAAGCAGAAGTAGATGTTTTTCTGGAACTCTCTTGCTTTTTTCATGATCCAGCGGATGTTGGCAATTTGATCTCTGGTTCCTCTGCCTTTGGGGCTTCCCTGATGGCTCCCACGGTAAAGCGTCTGCCTGCAATGTGGGAGATGCGGGTTCGATTCCTGGGTCGGGAAAGTCCCCTGGAGAAGGAAATGGCAATCCACTCCAGCACTCTTGCCTGGAAAATCCCATGGACGGAGGAGCCTGATAGGCTACGGTCCATGGGGTCGCAAAGAGTCGGACACGACTGAGCGACTTCACTTCATTTCCTCTGCCTTTTCTAAAACCAGCTTGAACATCTGTAAGTTCAGGTTTCACATATTACTGAAGCCTGGCTTGGAGAATTTTAAGCATTACTTTACTAGCGTGTGAGATGAGTGCAATTGTGAGGTAGTTTGAGTGTTCTTTGGTATTGCCTTTCTTTGGGATTGGAATGAAAACTGACCTTTTCCAGTCCTGTGACCACTGCTGAGCTTTCCAATGCAAAGAAATAGAGGAAAACAACAGAATGGGAAAGACTAGAGATCTCTTTAAGAAAATTAGAGACACGAACGGAACATATTATGCAAAGATGGGCTCAATAAAGGACAGAAATAGTAGAGACCTAACAGAAGTAGAAGATAATGAAAATACGTGGCAAGAATACACAGAAGAACTATACAAAAAAGATCTTCATGATCCACATAATCACAATGGTGTGATCACTCACCTTGAGCCACACATCCTGGAATGTGAAGTCAAGTGGGCCTTAGGAAGCATCACTATGAACAAAGCTAGTGGAGGTGATGAAATCCCGGTTGAGCTCTTTCAAATCCTGAAAGACGATGCTGTGAAAGTGCTGCACTCAATGTGCCAGCAAATTTGGAATCCTTCCAGTATCTGGGAGCATATTCTAGAAACCTACTGTATTTAATATGCTTTATTTAATATGCTTAAATATTTAAAATATTAAATATTTTACTTAATATGTTTCTGCTAAATAGTAGTAATGTCTTTTAAAAAGTTGACTTCCTCTACTTACTTTTATTGACATACATATTGAGTGTTTCACTTTAATCTGACTCATTAGCACAAATCAAATTAACAACCAATGTTCATGCTGAAACTACCTTTTTTTGGACAAATGAATAATTTCTTTGCAGATTAAACAGTAATCTAGCCTTTATTTATCATCTGATTTTGTTACATTGTACATTAGAAGTATAGGTTGCATTTTGTAATAAATAGCAATTCACACTGTAGTTATAGGTTAGAGAACTGAAAAAAGAATATATATATTATTATTATTTGTAAATTGGGCATTTCTTTTGGATGAGTAAAAATTATAACAAGCAGATATACATATACCCTTGCCTACAATTTATTTTTTGAAGGCTGGTTGTTAAATACTTTCAACACATTATTGCATTGGGCACTAAAGAAACTTTTCCAAAAACATACACATAAATATGCACAAAAGATCCACTTCTCAAAAAGTAGTTAAGATTATGGGCTCTGGAGTTTAGCTCTACCATACAAGCTGGGTGATTTATCCCTTCCAAGCTTCAATTTTTCCCATCTGCAAAACAGAAATACTGAACACCAGATTTGTATACATATTAAGAAGACTAAATAAATATTTATATGTTTATGTAAAACTCACAGTATTATGTCTGACATATAGAGTGCTCTTCAGTTCAGTTCAGTTCAGTCACTCAGTTGTGTCCAACTCTTTGCAACCCCATGAACTGCAGCACACCAGACCTCCCTGTCCATCACCAACTCCCGGAGTTCACTCAGACTCATGTCCATCGAGTCGGTGATGCCATCCAGCCATCTCATCCTCGGCCATCCCCTTCTCCTCCTGCCCCCAATCCTTCCCAGCATCAGAGTCTTTTCCAATGAGTCAACTCTTCGCATGAGGTGACCAAAGTATTGGAGTTTCAGCTTTAGCATCATTCCTTCCAAGGAAATCCCAGGGCTGATCTCCTTCAGAATGGACTGGTTGGATCTCCTTGCCGTCCAAGGTACTCTCAAGAGTCTTCTCCAACACCACAGTTCAAAAGCATCAATTCTTCGGTGCTCAGCCTTCTTCACAGTCCAACTCTCACATCCATACATGACCACAGGAAAAACCATAGCCTTGACTAGACGGACCTTAGTCGGCAAAGTAATGTCTCTGCTTTTGAATATACTATCTAGGTTGGTTGTAACTTTTCTTCCAAGGAGTAAGCGTCTTTTAATTTCATGGCTGCAGTCACCATCTGCAGTGATTTTGGATCTCCAAAAAATAAAGTCTGACACTGTTTCCACTGTTTCCCCATCTATTTCCCATGAAGTGATGGGACCGGATGCCATGATCTTCGTTCTCTGAATGTTGAGTTTTAAGCCAACTTTTTCACTTTCCTCTTTCACTTTCATCAAGAGGCTTTTGAGTTCCTCTTCACTTTCTGCCATAAGGGTGGTGTCATCTGCATATCTGAGGTTATTGATATTTCTCTCGGCAATACCAGATGCTAATTACTTTTATAATTCTGTTCCAATAATTTGTGTTTTATACTCATTTGGAAGTTATCACAAAATTGTTTTTATCATAATATACATATTGGTGTGAAGCTGAGAAAATAACCTGATTTTGAATTTCTGTACCAGAGTTTTCCATTTTTTCTTAATCGTATCCCCATTATTAAAAAGAATTTGAACACAATCCCATTATGTGATTATTTATGTATAAACTACATGCTTCCCTTGTTGCTCAGATGGTAAAAAAAATCTGCCTGCAATGCAGGAGACCTGGGTTCGATCCCTGGGTCAGGAAAATCCCCTAGAGAAGGGCATGGCAGCCCACTCTACTGTTCTTGCCTGGAGAAGCCCATGGATAGAGGAGCCTGGTGGCTTACAGTCCATGGAGTCTCAAAGAGTCGGACACAACTGAGTGACTCAGCACACAGCACATGCATATTCTACTGAACTACATACATTATAAACAAATAGAATTAAGAAAAGAGACAAAGATTGAATTATATTTTAAGTTATTTAAAACTTTTGTATTTCCTATCAATAAATAACAAACTTTTGGCTTTCATCTTTGTTATAGGTAGTATTTTCCAATGTAGCCACCCCAGTGCATCCAATCCCATGCATTCTTCTTCCGTTGTATCATTGACACTCCTTCCAGGAGAAATTTTGTCTACATTTCCTCTCTATTGAATCTGGTGAGCCTCTGGCTACTGTATGACTTTCAAGGCTAGATCATAAAAGGAGCTTTCACTGCGACTCTCACAGCGGTCCAGTGGTTAAGAATCTGCCTGCCAGTGCAGGAGACATGGGTTTAATCCCTGGTCCAGGAAGATCCCACACACTTTCAAGCAACTAAGCCCATGCACTGCAGCTAATGAGCTTTCAGTCTAGAGCCCACAAGCCACCACTACTGAAGCCTGCTTGCCCTAGAGACTGTGCTCTGCAACAAGGGAAGCCACTGCAATGAGAAGCCCAAACACCACAACTAGAGAGTAGCCCCACTCACTGCAATTAGAGAAAGCCCACACAGAGCAACAAAGACCCAGTCAACCGGAATAAATAATTTTTTTAAAGGAACTTCCACCTGACTCTTTCTCCCAAGACATATGTCTTAGAAGCTCTCTGGTGACATTTAAAGGGTCAGCTCAGCTACCCTGATGCACTCATGGACAGGCTACATAAAGACATAGAAAGATATCCCCAAAGCCCCAGGTATTCTAGCCCCCAACATCGTCCATCACAAACATGAATGGGTGAACCCTTAGATTATTCCAGTTCCCAAGTTTTCAGGAAATGTAGCTGACATGGAGTAATGCACAAATGAGCCCCTATAGCTCCCTGTTAAAATGCAAATTCATGAGCAGAAAGAACATTGCCATTAGACACAGTTTTCTAGTGATTTTTAATGCACCAAAGAGATAACTAATACATAACAAATAAAATAATAAATAATGAATAAAATAAACCTATTATTGCACATATATCTCTTTAACTGAGCACAATGAATATGCTTCACTAATTTTGAAACTCTTGTCTTAGAATCGTATGATTTTAGGAGACTATTTCCAGAATGATGGCACAAGGACCTCCATGAACCTCCCTCCCCAAATAAATAACCTAACTGGCAAAAATTAGAAAAGAAACTTGACTCTTTTAAATCACTGAATGCACATACAGAAAAGGAAGAAGCATTTGTTTTAGAAAATCTGCTTGGTAAGAACAGTGACAGTCTGTGGCATTTCAGCTAGGACTCACTCATTCTTTCCTCACTCTAGCTCAGCAAAGTGGAAGCTCCAGTCTGCAGAGGTGCAGCCAAGAATACAGCACTCCCTTTTTCATCAGCTCCCAGTCAAACACTGTGGTACCTCTATTTGAGGGGCTGGTCACCAGCTCAATGTTGGAGAGGCTGAATCTGAAGCAAGAAAAGTGAGAGGTCTGGGAAGCTCTTCTTACACCTTGCCCATACTTATAGGACAGAAAGTACACAAGCATGGCAGACTAAGCCCCAGTTCATAAGCCAGAGTCTGCGACCCAAGAGAGGAAAGCAGAGAAATCTACAAGCAGCTGCCCTATAGCCCAGTAACCTGTTTGTGAAGCAGAGTATCATTTTGAGAGAAGTGGGCCACTGAGCTGGTCCTTCCCTCCAGAGCAGCAGCATAGAGATTTTGCCCAGCAGGATATGTAGGTCATAAGAACACAGACCTTTAAAGCTCTACCCAAGGGAACTAACAATTTGGAACAGAGTGTGGGGAAATTCAAGCTTAAGGGTGCTCTGGAAAACAAAGAGGTGAGCAATATATGATAAGAAATTAAAAGGTAGCCCCATGACAGCAACAGACTACAGGGCAAACAGGCTAGAAGCTTATCAGAGAAAGCCAGGAAAAGAGACAACAAAAAGGAGCCCTCCTTTGGTCAGAACAAACCTGGACAAGTGGCCTCAAAGATCTGGATCAGAATAGGTAGCACTTTATGCCCCAAAGCATTACTGAAAGCAATAGAATGACCAGCCTGCAATTAATGGAAGCTAAAAACAGGTTCCATATCAAGGTAGACAGACAGTTTAACATAGAGAGAAAATAACATAAATGGGACTCTGCTAAGTCCACTCCCATAGCAGGATGACTGTACATGTCTAAGGCTGTGCTTTTGAGGTGTGGCTTTCAAGCTGTACACTGCAGGGAGATAAGCTTCATTACGTAGTTCAGCAAAGTACTAAACAGATTTTTTTTTAAATTCACAAAGAACAAGAAGACTTACAAAGAATGGAAGCAAGGTGGGAGGGATCAGCATCCATTGTTGCTAGTATAGTGGGTCCAAAATGATCAGTTTTGAACAAAAATTTACAAGATTTCCGGATAGAAAGGAAAATATGATCCATACATAAGAAAAAAAGGCAGGCATCAGTACTTGAGAGAGTACTGTGTTCAAACTTAGCTGACAAAGGTTTCAAAGAAGCAGTGAAGACTTCAAAGAACTAAAATATAAACAATGCTTAAAGAAATAAATGCAGTTTCACTTTCCAGGTCAGGAAGATCCCCTGAAGGAGGGCATGGCAAGCCACGCCAGTATTCTTGCCTGGAGAACCCATGGACAGAGGAGCCTGGTGGGCTATACTCCACAGGGTTGCAAAAAGTTGAACATAATGGAAGTGACTTCACACACCCAAAGAAATAAAGGAAGTTACAATAACAGTGTCTCATCAAATAAAAAATAACAATTAAGAGAGATAAGTTATTTTAAAAAGAAGAACCAAATGGAAATTCTAAATTTGAAAATATAACTAAAATAAAAATATCTCTAAATAGGTTCAACAGTAATTTGAGTTGGCAAAACAAAAAATCACAGAAGTTAAAAATGAAGTGAAAGAGATCATGCAATCTGAACAACAACAACAGCAAATGAATTTAAAAAAAAAAAAAAAGAGCTTTAGAGAAAGTTGGATGTGTAAATTACAACAACATGTGTATTAGGTGTAGAGAGATAGAGGAAATATAGAGTGGAGAAGAAAAATGTTTTAAAAATTAATGGCTGAAAGCACAAAATTTGATGAAAAACACAAATCTAAAATACATGCATATGCAAGTAATATAAACCCAATGAAATTCATATGCAGTCATATCATAGTGCAAAAGACAAAGACAAATTCTTGAAAGCGACAACATTCACGTTTTCAGGAACACCAATAAAATGAACAGTTGACTGGTCATTAGAAACAGTGGAGGCCAGAAGGCAGCAGCATGACATATTCAAATTCCTAAAAGAAAACTGTCAACTGAGAATCTTATATCCATGAAAACCATATTGCAAAAATGAGGATAAATGGGGAGGGAGAAGGGACGGGGGTTCAGGATGGGGAATACATGTACACCTGTGGCAGATTCATGTTGATGTATGCCAAAACCAATACAATATTGTAAAGTAATTAACCTCAAATTAAAATAAATATATTTATATTAAAAATAAAATAAAAAATACACCCGGCAGGGGGGTGGGGTGGGAATAAAGACATTCAAAGGTACACAAAATAGTAGACAATTTATTGCCCCCAGACTCGCTGTGTGAAAGTGTTAGTTGCTTAGTTGGGTCCAGCTCTTTGCAACACCATGGTCTGTCCATGGAATTCTCTAAGCAAGAGTCCTGGAGTGGGTTGCCATGCCCTCCTCCAGGAGATCTTCCCAACCCAGTGATTGAACCCAGGTCTCCCACATTACCGGCAGATTCTTTATAGTCTGAGCCACCAAGGAAGCTCATGCTGTGACCTTAGGCTATGCCATTCTTTTAAAGGTTGTGCCCTGCCCCCTTCTTTCCTGTTTCAATCTCATGTAAAATATGTATTGCTATAAATAAGAAAAAAATATATAATTGGCTGTCTTCCTAGGGTGGAAGAATCATAAAACATTAGAAAGGTATGACAATATTACTTTTAATAAAAATAATTACATTACTTTTTGTGTATGCTAAACTGCTTCAATCATGCCCAACTCTTTATGACCCTATGGACCATATCCCCTTCAGGCTCCTCTGCATGTAAGATTCCACTGGCAAGAATACTGGGGTCACTTGTCATTCCCTCCTCAGGGGATCTTCCTGATGCATGGATCAAACCTACATCTCCTGCATGTGGGTTCTTTACCACTAACACCAACTATCTATGTGTTATTATTTCTTGGTAAATTAATTTTCTTTCTTAATAGAAAGTAATACGATAATCTCTTTTTTTCTCTTACAACTACCGCTTGATGGATATGTCTGTCATCCAAGAGTAACCTCTTAGTTTAAAGGAAACCACATATTAACTTTTAATGATACATAGTTTACATTAATGATACAGGCCAGCCTTGTCTCCATGCTGTGGTTCTAGCAGCTGTGTGTACAAAATCAGTTAGTCATTTGTCAATGGTAGAGCAATTAGGTAACTGCAGTTTCTAATTTTGTCCTATTTCTGCTGTCAGAGCTTTGCTGTCCTCAAAATATTTGCAATAGTCCTTGAAATCCACCTTATTTTACTTAAATACTGAAACCCAAGAGGCCCAAAGTTATCAGTAAACAAGAAAAGAAATTCCATCTTGTGACTGGAAGCAAGGTCCTGATTCATGTTTAATGACTCACTCGAAGAATGTGTTGCATTCCCAACCACCCATCAGACGTATATAAAATGAACAGCTTGCTTATATTTGGATCTCTCTCAGAATTTATCATGTTGAGCCTTTATCTGCCCTGTTTGCTGAAGAAAGCCATGTGGTGTGTGGAATGTGGTTGCAGCAATGGACTCACAACCAAAGGGGTCTGATGTTTGGCCTGTGAAGAGGAAGCTGGGGGATCTTGATGAATAAGCTCATGTTGTTGGCTCTCAATTATTTCACCCAGCAAACAAGTTAGTCTTACTAGAATAGCCTCTAAGAGTGGAGGATTTTTAGGTTGACTGCTGCTGCTGCTGCTAAGTTGCTTCAGTCGTGTCCGACTCTGTGCAGCCTCATAGACGGCAGCCCACCAGGCTCTGCCATCCCTGGGATTTTCCAGGCAGGAACACTGGAGTGGGTTGCCATTTCCTTCTCCAATGCATGAAAGTGAAAAGTGAAAGTGAAGTTGCTCAGTTGTGTCCGACCTTTGCGACCCCATGGACTGCAGCCTACCAGGCTCTTCTGTCCATGGGATTTTCCAGGCAAGAGTACTGGAGTGGGGTGCCACTGCCTTCTCCATTAGGTTGACTAGCTTTTGTGACGAATGACAGTGATGAATCTGTGATATGGTCCCAACAGAAGAGCCCTCTTACCATCAGCACCTCAGTCAGCTCTTTGGAAAGTGTACACCCTCTGTTCTGAGGTGAGCTGGGGAAAAGGAGTGACAGGCACATAATGGAACTACTGCAAAAATAGCCTTGAGTACAGGTCCCAACAGGGTGGCCTTAACAACCGTGTCCTTATATACAAAGGAAAGGGTTTGTTTGTTTGTCTGAAACACTGCCTTAAAGGAATCTCTGCTTTCCTTTTGTATTAAAAATGGGAGAAACCAGCCTCAAAGATAAACCCAGAATAAACTTACTTCAAGAGTACATTTAAATACATTCAACTTAAAAGAAAAGAAGAAAGAAGAGGGATTTGTCCTACCAGATATTGACATAGCATTAAAGCACAGCAGAACTGGCAAAAGAACAGACAAATAGACCAAGGCAGTTTAATAGAGACCTGGGAGAAAGGTGGTTATATAAATGGGAACTCAATATACCATAAATCAAATGGGGAAGAATAGACTGTTTCATAGATTCCGCTGGGAAAACTGGCTCACTCTATGGAGAAAAACAAAACTGAATTATTCCTTGACACCAGATGAATTAAAGACCCAAGTGCTAAAGGTAAAATTACAAAGTCAACAGAGAAAAAATATAGAAGTGTATCTTTTCAAGGGACAGGAAGAGTCTTCTTGAACAGAATTTTTAAAAGCAGATTCAAAGGGAAACATAGTGGTGATGTTTTGACAGACAAAAAGATTTTCAATCCATGAAAGGGAACTGTGGATAATTGAAACAAGACTAAATGGAAAAATATATTTATAATATCTAAAAGCGACATGCAACTTCTGGTTTCTGGTCCAACATGTAAAGAATGTGAAAGTCTCATCCTCAGAAAAAGAACTTAAGTAAAAATCAAGTTTTCTTATATCTATCAGAGAACTGAACTCAGGGCAGACTAGCATCCCACAAACTGGAGGGACAGCTGGGCCAATACAGAGAAATACAGCTTATAGTGAGCAAAGCTGCTGTTGGAAAGAACAGCTGAAGATGGGAGCTTAAGCTGGGCCAGCTTCTGAGATAAGAACTCCAGGAGTCTAAGCCTTCATTTTCCCTCCAGAAGCCCTACCAGGTTCTCAGGGTAAAGATAGGAGAAAAAACCCTCATGCTTCTGTCAGGATAAGAGGAAAAGTTACCATTTTGAAACACACCGGGAGCATCCCGTTCCCCTTAACAAAGACCTGCCCTCAAGAAAAAACTATTGTGACCTGGGTTTTTCCAGAGTCAAGCAAAAGGGACTGAGGGGAGGGAAATACCCAAACACAGCCTTTTCCAGCCTTGCACATACGAATAAAAAAATACCCAATTCTCTCTCTTTCTAGCCTTCTTGTGTCACTTAAGGTCTTGAGTGTGGGATGGTGGCAGGAAGCTGAGGGTCACTCGTGAAAATCACAACCCAGGCTCACAGAGTCACTAAAGGACTGAGACAGGGTACAGGACTGAGATGGAATTCTAGAATGCTCTTCCCCTCCATACCACTACACTAGGCGGCCACATCAGCTTTCCTGTGTAAGAATAGGGTTATACAGCTGGAAAAGGTCAGTTTTCATTCCAATTCCAAAGAAAGGCAATGCCAAAGAATGCTCCAACTACTCCCTGGGATTTCTTTGGAAGGAATGATGCTAAAGCTGAAACTCCAGTACTTTGGCCACCTCATGCGAAGAGTTGACTCATTGGAAAAGACTCTGATGCTGGGAAGGATTGGGGGCAGGAGGAAAAGGGGACGACCGAGGATGAGATGGCTGGATGACATCACTGACTCGATGGACATGAGTCTGAGTGAACTCTGAGAGATGGTGATGAGGGAGGCCTGGCGTGCTGCGATTCATGGGGTCGCAAAGAGTTGGACACGACTGAGTGACTGAACTGATCTGAACAGCTGAAATACCTGCAAGGCTCAGCCTCTACGGGGATGATCCAGAGAGATGGGAAGTAGGAGGGGGGTTCAGAATTGGGAACTCATGTACACCCATGGCAGATTCATGTCAATTTATGGCAGAACCAATACCGTATTGAAAAGTAAAATAAAGTAAAAATAAAAAATTAAAAAATAAAAATAAAAAGGAGTATCTAAGAAAACACCAAGAGTACAGGTTAGAAAAAAGTTTTTTCTAAATATTCTCAGAAAATTTAAGCCTCTGACCTCTACAAACATTAAATAGTGGGTACGTCCTACCAAGATAGGGTACCATCCTACCTCACATTAAAGGCCTACTGATCTCAGTTTCTTTTACCCAGCTTTTTCCATATCCAACTTTCAACAAAAAGTTACATAGCATGATAAAAAGAGAAAAAAAAAAAATACAATCCAAGAGGCAAAGAAAGAATTACAGACTCAGAAATGGCAGGGATAGGGACTCTGGAATAATCAGACTGAGAATTTAAAATAGCTGTTATTACTATGCTATGAATTCTGATAGCTGATAGAATTTAAAATAGCTGTTATTACTATGCTATGAATTCTGATGGAAAAGTGGTCCACATACAAAGATAGGTGAATAATATCATCAGAGAGAATGGGAAACTTTAGAAAGAATTAAGAGGAAATATTAGAATTAGAAACAGTAAATAAGAAATGAAGGTTGCCTTTCATGGGGTCATCAGCAGACAAGGCATATCTGAGGAAAGAATCAGTGCAGTAGAAACTCTCAAATTGAAATGCAAAGAGAAAAACAAAAACCAACCAAATAACAACAACAACAACAACAAAAAACCATGAAAAAACACAAGAGAATATCTGAAGACTGTGGGGTAATTATGAAAGGTATGGGGATGATACACAATCACTATCTAGAATGAAAAGGAAAATCCTGCCAAAGAAAACATTATTAATTAGTCATTCAAAAACCATACATTCTAGAAACTAGAAACTGAAGAAGAAAACAAAGCCAATAAAAGATATGAAGAGTTGCTCAAACTCATCTGAAATCATTGAAATAGGAATTTAAAAAGATGAGATATCACTTAATATTTCTAGATTGGCAAAAATTGCATAATGCCAAGTGTTGGCAGAGAAGACGGGGTTTGGGAATGTCCATGCATGAAGGTAGATTGCTACCCACCTGGAAACCATCTGCTAAGTCAGCTGAAGAATGTGTACATTATATATAGCATGAATCTACCCTACATTCCAAAGAAATTGCTTCAAAAGGATACAAGGTAAATGTGTGCAGAATTCATTTTGATAGTGAAACAAGAAAGAATATGGAAGGACACAACATTTCGAGGAATGACATAGCCTTGGATATGACATAAATTGGCTCGAACCAGCTAGGTCCAAGATGGCAGGAGATTCATCTTTCAAGTGGACCTTGAGCTTTATTATACTGCTACTGCTCATTTTCTCAGTTGTGTCTGACTCTTTGCAGTCCCATGGACTGTAGCTCACCAGGCTCCTCTGTCCATGGAAGTTTTCAGGCAAGAATTCTGGAGTGGTTGCCCATCCTTTTCCAGAGCTTAATTATATGCTTATTGTAATAGATTAACATATGCTGAAATAACACATCCACAGGCTCATGACAGTTCTAAGCCTGGCCATAAAAGGTCAAAAAGTGAGCAGTGGCCTAATTCCTGAAAACCCCCACCGCTTCCCCAAATAGTTGGAATAATCCTCCCACTTGTTAGCCTATGAAATTACCCAGCCCATAAAAACTAGCCATGCCATATTTGGGGGCTTCTTGCCTTCTGAGATGGTCTGCACTCTGTAGAGTTTGTTTCTCTCAGGGCTGCTCTGGTCTTTTGATGTGCACCACATTCTGTCTGTTCCTCTCTAAATTAATCCACTACTTACTTATTGCTTTGTCTCTCACTGAATTCCTTATGCAATGAGACATCAAGAACCCGAGCTTCATTAAGTTCTGAGACCAGGTATATGATTTTATTTATTTATCTGGCCAAGTTGTGCAGCATGCAGGATCTTAGTTCCCTGATCAGGGATTGAAGTCATGACCTCTTCCTTGGGAGCACAGAATCTTAATCACTGGACTACTGAGAAGTCCCAGGTATGTGATTTTAATTAAAAGGCAGGGGGTTCAAGTCCCAATCTCAGTTTTGCAGTTTGAATAGTAGGAAGTAGGAGTTGACCAGGGTGATAGCACCAGGAAGTAGAAGGGAAAATTGCTATCTATGCCACAGTCAAGTATTAAACACAGTGAAACACAGTGCAGTACTACTTAGGTCAATTAAAAGTCATGAGCCCTCCATACAAAGGAAAATGTGTATGTTAAGTTAGAATGGTTGATCATAGGGAAAGTGGGAGCTAGCAGTCAGTCAGTCAGTTCAGTCACTCAGTCGTGTCCAACTCTTTTCGAACCCATGGACTGCAGCACGCCAGGCTTCTCTGTCCATCACCAACCCCTGGAGCTTGATCAAACTCAGGCCCATCAAGTCAGTAATCCCATCCAACCATCTCATCCTCTGGTGTCCCCTTCTTCTCCTGCCTTCAGTCTTTCCAAGCATCAGGGTCTTTTCAAAGGAGTCAGTTCACTGCATCAGGTGGCCAAAGTATTGGACTTTCAGCTTCAGCATCAGCCCTTCCTATGAATATTCAGGACTGATTTCCTTTAGGATAGAATGATTTGATCTCCTTTTAGTCTAAGGGACTCTCAACACCACAGTTCAAAAGCTAGAAATAGAGGATGGAAATAAAAGACAATTTTAAAAACATGAGAGAAGAGGAACAATTTGCTAGGAGAGAACAAATTGTCGGAGGAGTAGGTGCACGTGGAGTACATCTCTCTCCATGCATACATCAGGAATACATCTTCAGAGACAGAACACCAGCTAAGAGCAGACAGGAGTACCCGACCAGCAGAAAAAAAAATATAGAACCATGAAAAACTCAGTAGGATAAAGGAAATAGTAGGAAAAACAAGAGTGTTAGTAGGACTGGACCTGTCCTCAGTGGGTGGGGGAACTGAAGCAAGGGTCCAATCCTCGCATCAGGGCAATAGAGTCAGAGGAGAAACATTTAAGGCTTAGAGTGAAACAGCTGATCTGTGGCAGCCTAAATGGACTGAGAATCAGACAGTCCTTGCCCAGCCATACATACCGCGGACAGGGACACAGGTCCCCTGGAAGGTGCAGCGGCTGGGAGCTGGATATAGGGATTGTGAAGCAATCCCAGGGCGAGGGCTGCTGTTGGCAGTGCAGAGATGGGTTGAGGGGATGTAGGGAGGAGACTGTAGTAGAAGATGCCTGTGGAGGAAAGCTGGGCAGCCATGGATCAAGGCGATACTGCTGAGCCACTCACAGGGGCTGGGGCCAGCCCCATAGCCTCTCTGCCCCCACACACCAGCATAGGCAGCTGAACAAGAGAGAGGCTACCCTATCAAATTTCTCATGCACTGAAATACAGAGCAGGGCCCCACCCAGGGTGCTCCTTTAAGTGGCTGATGTGCTCATTTACAGAGTAGGACCCCAGCTAGGGGAGCCGCTCCATGTGCCTGATGCACAGAACAACACAGAAGGATCCCAGGCAAGGGAGCCCTCTAAGTGCCTGAATGGGCAGAGCTACAGAGAAAGACAGGCCAAAAGGGCCTTCTGATCATCAAATGCAAGAGGCTCCAAAAAAGACTCTGATAGGGCCATAATTTCTGCAGCAGAGGCAGCCCATGTCCCTGCTCACTTAGTGCCACCAGAGTCCCTGCAAGACAAAGAACTGTGCCACCTTCACGCTCAACTCTCACTGGGGCAAAGCTGACACAAAAAAAAAAAAAAAAAAAAACAAGTCTTGTGTATGCAACTCTTTGTGACCCTGTAGACTGTGGCCTGCCAGGCTTCTCTGTCAGGGGGTTCTCCAGGCAAGAATACTGGAGGGTATTGGCCAATACTTGTTGCCATACCCTTCTAGAGCACTATATTTCCTGTTTGCTAGGTGCCAACTTCCCTGAGTACCTGGTGCTGCCAGAATCCCTGTGACTCAAGCAGCTGCACCACTTCCACAGCTGGCCCGCACAGAGGCAAACCAAAGTCCTCCAGGCAGCCTCAGGAGCAAACCCCAGTGATTGACCTGTACGCAGAGGTGGAAATAAAATCACAATAGAAACCCAGGGGCAGTGTGGCTAAGGAAGAAGACCCAAAACCTTTCCACCAGCTGTACAAGCTGCAGATTAAATCCACACGAACAACTAGGCAGACTGTATCTATGGAATATATAAAAGGACATTGAGCACTCCCACAAAAGAAAACACACTAGCTCTGATAGCTGTGGACATTGGAGGCAAGAACACACAGGAATAGGACCAGATTATAATCTGAGCTGCCCGCACAGCAGGTCCAGAGATCTGCACGGTGTTGAAGGGCATCCTAGAGAGGTGAGGGGAACTGTGACTCCCAGCGAGGGAAAGGACTCTGACAGCAGTGACCCAAGAGAAATATTTATTTTTCTTCTCTTTTGACTTGTTCTGTAGATTGTTTTGGATCCCTCCCCCAATCTGTTGTAGCCGTCAATTTTATTGGCACTATGAAATCTAATAAAGCTTTTTTTTTTTCTCAGTCACATTTTTTATTATTGTTATAAGACTATGCCTCTATGTTGGGCTTTTGCAGTTCTGTGGAGTTTGCCTTTTCTCTCTCTCTCTCTTTTTTTAATTTTCTTTTTAAGGCTATTATTATTTTTTCTACATTTATTCCTTTGTTTGTCTTTCCTACTGATCTTTTCCTCTTGCACTTAGCCTTTAATGTATATAAATCTTCTTTATCTACCCCTATTTAACTTTGCATATCTATTCTTTCTTTTCTTTCTTTCCTTACCTCTCAATATATTTGTTAGTTTTATTTTCATCGCTTTATTCCCCAATTGGCACCTTGCTTTAGTTTTTTTTCCAGTTTGTGCTTTGATTAGTTTTGTTTTTTACTGGTAATATAATTTTTGGTTTCCTTTGTTCACTGGGTTAATCTGTTGTACTTTATTTTTGTTAGAGGATTTTGATTTTGCTTATGGGTGTATATGTATATGTGTATATTCAGTCACACTTTTTATTGTTGTTATAAACCTCTTCCTTGCATTGGGCTTTTGCATTTCTGGGGAGTTTCCCTTTTTTCTTCTCCTTCTTCTTTTTTTTCTTTTCTCTTTTTATAATTTTAATTTTTAAACTTATTATATTTTTCTACATGTATTCATGTGTCAGCAGTTCCTACTGCTTTTTCCCCCTTGTAGGTGATCTTTAATGTATATAAATCTTCTTCAGTTCAGTTCAGTTCAGTTGCTCAGTCGTGTCCGACTCTTTTCGACCCCAAGAATCGCAGCACGCCAGACCTCCCTGTCCATCACCAACTCCCAGAATTCACTCAGACTCACATCCATCGAGTCCGTGATGCCATCCAACCATCTCATCCTCAGTCGTCCCCTTTTCCTCCTGCCCCCAATCCCTCCCAGCATCAGAATCTTTTCCAATGAGTCAACTCTTCTCATGAGGTGGCCAAAGTACTGGAGTTTCAGCTTCAGCATGATTCCTTCCAAGGAAATCCCAGGGTTGATCTCCTTCAGAATGGACTTAACATCAGGAAGTTCACGGTTCACGTACTTCATCTACCTCTATTTAACTTTGCATATCTATTCGTTCTTTTTTTTTCTTTCCTTTCCTCTCAATATATTTGTTAGTTTTATTTTCATTGCTTTATTCTCTAATTGGCACTTTGCTTTAGTTTTGTTTTCCAGTTTGGGCTTTGGTTAGTTTTGTTCTTAACTGGTAGATATAATTTTTGGTTTCCTTGTTTACCAGGTCAATCCATTGTACTTTATTTTTGTTGGACTGTTTTGATTTTGCTTATGAGTGTATATGTATATGTATGTATTCAGTCACACTTTTTATTGTTGTTATAAACTTCTGCCTCTATGTTGAGCTTTTGCAGTTCTGTTGCATTTGCCTTTTTTTCCTTTCTTTTCTTTTTTTTTATAATTTTAATTTTTAGTTTGTGAAACTATTATATTTTTCTATATTTATTCCTTTGTTTCTTTTTCCTATTATTCTTTTCTCCTTGCAGTTAATCTTTAATGTATATAAACTTTCTTCATCTACCTCTCTTTACCTTTGCATATCTAGTCTTTCTTGCTTTTCTTTATTTCCTTTCCTCTCAACATATTTGTTAGTTTTGTTTTCATTGCCTTATTCCTTACTTGACACCTTGCTTTAGTTTTGTTTTCAAGCTTGTAGTTTAGTTAGTTTTGTTCCTAGCTGGTAAATATAACTTTTGACTTCCTTTGTTCACCAGGTCAATCTATTGTACTTTATTTTTGTTGGATTGTTTTGGCTTTGCTTATGGGTTTATATGTACATGTGTATATTCCATTATTTTAATTACCATCTGCCTGATTTTGCAGCTGCCATTTTTTCGAGTTCATCATTGTTTCTTCATTTTGGGGTATTTATTTTAACCTCACTTAATGAACAGTATGAAAAGGCAAGGACAGGGAGGCCTGGCATGCTGCAATTCATGGGGTCGCAAAGAGTCAGACACAACTGAGTGACTGAACTGAACTGAACTGNTTTCGAGTTCATCATTGTTTCTTCATTTTGGGGTATTTATTTTAACCTCACTTAATGAACAGTATGAAAAGGCAAGGACAGGGAGGCCTGGCATGCTGCAATTCATGGGGTCGCAAAGAGTCAGACACAACTGAGTGACTGAACTGAACTGAACTGAATGCCATAACAAACCACTTGTGGAATCTTTGTTCCTGACCAGAGAAAAAGTCCTGAGCCTTTGGAGTGGAAGCACTGATGCCAGGACCCTAGACTATCAGGAAATTAACTCTAGAGAATACCAAATAGTGAGAACTCACACAAAGGAAACTGCTTGAATCCAAGACCCAGCATCACTCAACCACCAGTAGCCCCCTGTGTAGGATGTCTAATATAAACAACAAACAAAACAAAAATACAAACCCAATCATCAGCATACAGAATTACCCCCTCACTCGGCCTTGCCCATCAGAGGAAAAACAAACAAACAAACTAAAAAAACTCAGCACAAATCTCACCCTATGCAAAGCTCACACAAACCTCTGGATCAACCTTAGGAGGGCAAAAACCAAAAGGCAGAAAGAATTAATCCTTGAAGGATGGGAAAAGAAGACCTCAAACACAATAAATTAAAAAAAAATGAAAAGGCAGAGAAATACTACACAAATGAAGGAACAAACTAGAAACCCAGAAGTCCAAATAAATGAAGAGGAAATTGGCAAGGTACTTGAAAATAATTCAGAATAATGATAGTAATGATGATCAAAAGCCTTGAAAGCAAAATGGAGAACATACAATTAACAAAGGCTTAGAAGAATTAAAGAATAAACACACAAAAGAAAAGCAGCAAACACTGAATTTAAAAATACTCTAGAAGGAATCAATAGCAGAATATCTGAAGCAGAAGAATGAATCAGTGAGCTGGAAGATAAAATGGTGGAAATAGCTTCTGAAGGCAGAATAAAGTAAAAAGAATGAAAAGAACTGAGGATAGTCTCAGGGACCTCTGGGACAATATCAAACACACCAGCATTCAAATTATAGGGGTCCCAGAAGAAGAGAAAAAGAAAGGTTATGAAAAAATTTTTGAACAGATTATAGTTGAAAATTTCCCCAACATGGAAAAGGAAATAGTCAATGAGATCCAAAAGGCACAAAGAGTCTGATTCAGGATAAACACAAGGATTAACATGCCAAAGTGAAAGTGAAAGAAAGTGAAAGTGAAGTCGCTCAGTCGTGTCCGACTCTTTGCGACCCCACGGACTGTAGCTTACCATGCTCCTCGGTCCATGGTATTTTCCAAGGAAGAGTACTAGAATGGATTGCCATTTCCTTCTGTAGGGGATCTTCCCAACCCAGGGATCGAACCTCTGTCTCCCATATTCCAGGCAGACGCGTTACCATCTGAGCCACCAGGGAAACCCCAAAAACATGCCAAGACACATACTAATCAAACTAATAAAGACTAAACAGAAAGAAAAAAATATTAAATGCAGAAAGGGAAAAGCAACAAGTAACATGCAAGGGAACCTCCATACACTTCAGTTCAGTTTAGTCGCTCAGTTGTATCCGACTCTTTGTGACCCCATGAATCGCAGCACGCCAGGCCTCCCTGTTCATCACTATCTCTCAGAGTTCACTCAGACTCACATCCATCGAGTCCATGATGCCATCCAGCCATCTCATCCTCAGTCAT
>SJYT01043977.1:657747-695460 GCA_006410635.1 Cephalophus harveyi | reverse complement strand
TGATGGGACCAGATGCCATGATCTTCGTTTTCTGAATGTTGAGCTTTAAGCCAACTTTTTTGCTCTCCTCTTTCACTTTCATCAAGAGGCTTTTTAGCTCCTCTTCACTTTCTGCCATAAGGGTGGTGTCATCTGCATATCTGAGGTTATTGATATTTCTCCATACACGTAAGAGTGGATTTTTCAGCAGAAATTCTGCAGGCCAGAAGGGAATATCAGGATATATTTAAAGTACTGAAAAGGAAAAATTTCATTCAAAATTGATGGAGAAATAAAAAGCTTTTCAGACAAGGAAAAGTTAAGAGAATTAAGTACCATCAAACCAGCTTTACAGCAATTTTAAAGGGACTTTTATAGTTAAGAAACACAAGAGATGAAAAAAGATCTACAAAATCAACCCCAAACAATTAATAAAATGGCAATAGGAGTATATATCAATAAATAGCTTAAATGTAAATGGATTAAATGCTCCAACCAAAAGACACAGACTGGCTAGTGGATACAAAAACAAGACCCATATATATGTTGTCTACAAGAAACTCACTTCAGACCTCAAGACACATATAGACTGAAAGTGAGAGGATCGAAAAGTAGAGGATGGAAAAATACATTCCATGCAAATGGGAAGCAAAAGAAAGCTGGAGTAGCAATCCTCATATCAACCAAAATAGGCCTTAAAATAAAGAAGATTATAAGAGATAAGGAAGGACACTACGTAATGTTCAAGGGATCAATGCAAGAGGAAGACATAACAATTGTAGATATCTATGCAACCAACATAGGAGCACCTCAATACAGATTCACTTCAGACCTCAAGACACATATAGACTGAAAGTGAGAGGATCGAAAAGTAGAGGATGGAAAAATACATTCCATGCAAATGGGAAGCAAAAGAAAGCTGGAGTAGCAATCCTCATATCAGCCAAAATAGGCCTTAAAATAAAGAAGATTATAAGAGATAAGGAAGGACACTACGTAATGTTCAAGGGATCAATCCAAGAGGAAGACATAACAATTGTAGATATCTATGCAACCAACATAGGAGCACCTCAATACAGAAGACAAACACTAACAGACATAAAAGGAGAAATTGACAGTAACACAATAATAGTGCAGGACTCTAACACCCCACTCACATCAATGGACAGGTCATCAAAACAGAAAATTAATAAGGAAACACAAGTCTTAAATGATACATTAGATGAGATGAATATCATTGATATCTTCAGGACATTTCATCCAAACACAGAAGGACACATCATCTTCTCAAGCACACATGAAGCATTCTCTAGGATAGACCACATCTTGAGTCACAAATCAAATCTCACTAAATTTAAGAAAATTGAAATTGTATCAGGCATCTTCTCTGAGTGCAATGCTATGAGACTAGATATAAATTATAAATAAATTATAAGATATAAATTATATAAATTACAAATTATAATTATATGAATGATAAGAATATGAATTGTTATAAATTATAAGATATACATTATAAGAAAAAATCTGTAAGAAATACAAGCACATAGTGATTAAAGAACACATTTCTAAATAACCAAAAGGTTACTGAAGAAATCAACAGGGAAATAAAAGAAATTCTAGAAGCAAATGACAATGAAAACATGACAACTCAATACCTATGGGACGCAGCAAAAGCAGTTCTAAGAGGGAAGTTTATAGCAGTACAATCCTACCTCAAGAAATAAGAAAAACATTGACTAGACAACCTAACTTTACACCTAAAACTGGAAAAAGAAGAACAAAAAAAAACCCCCAAAATTAGTAGAAGGAAAGAAGTCATAAAGATTTGAACAGAAATAAATGAAAAAGAAATGAAAAAAATAAAGATAAATAAAACTAAAAACTGGTTCTGTGAGAAGATAAACAAAACTGACAAACTTTTAGTGAGACTCATCAAGAAAAAAGAAGAAGAAAATCAACAAAATTAGAAATGAAAAAGAAGAAATTAGAACAGACAATGCAGAAATACAAAGATTTATAAGAGGCTATTATCAACAACTACATGGCAATAAAATGGATAACCTGGAAGAAATGGACAGATTCTTAGAAAAGTTCAATCTTTCGAGACTGAATCAGGAAGAAATAGAAATTATGAACAACCGAATTACAATCACTGAAATTGAAGCTGTGTTAAAAAAAAAAGCCCAGGACCAGATGGCTCCACAGGAGAATTCTATCAAATATTTAGAGAAGAGCTAATGCTCTTTCAAAAAATTGCAGAGGAAGGACCATTTCCAAACTCATTCTATGAGGCCACCATCACCCTGATACCAAAATCAAAGACAACACACAAAAAGAAAATGACAGGCCATTTTCACGGATGAACATAGATGCAAAAATCCTCAACAAAATTTTAGCAAACAAAATTCACTGCTACTGCTAAGTCACTTCAGTCGTGTCCGACTCTGTGCGACCCCACAGATGGCAGCCCACCAGGCTCCCCCATCCCTGGGATTCTCTAGGCAAGAACACTGGAGTGGGTTGCCATTTCATTCTCCAATGCATGAAAGTGAAAAGTGGAAGTGAAGTCGCTCAGTTGTGTCCGACCCTCAGCGACCCCATGGACTGCAGCCTTCCAGGCTCCTCCATCCATGGGATTTTCCAGGCAAGTGTACTGGAGTGGGGTGCCATTGCCTTCTCCAAAACAGAATTCAGGTACACATCAAAAAGCTCATAGACCATGATCAAGTTGGGTTTATTCCAGGGATGCAAGGATTCTTCAAAAGATTCAAATCAATCAATGTGATACACCATATTAATAAATTGAAAAATAAAAGCTCTATAATAATCTCAAGAGATGCAGAAAAAGCTTTTGCCAAAATTCAGAACCAATTTATGATTAAAACTCTTAAAAAAATGGGCATAGAAGGAATTTACATCAACATAGTAAAGGCCATTTATGATAAGCCTATAGCAAACATTATTCTCAATTGTGAAAAACTGAAAACATTCTCCCTAAGATCAGGAACAGGGCAAGGATGTCCATTTTCACCACTATCATTCAACATAGTTCTGGAAGTTCTAGCTAAAGCTTTCAGAGAAGAAAAAGAAATGAATCCAGATCAGAAAAGAAGAAGTAAAGCTCTCAGTGTTTGTAGATGACATGATATGGTACATAGAAAGCCCTAAAGATAGTATCAGAAAATTACTAGAGCTAATCAGTGAACTTAGCAAAGATGCAGGATACAAAATCAATACACAGAAATCACTTGCATTTCTATACACTAACGATGAAAAATCAGAAAACAAAATTAAGGAATCAATCCCATTCACCATTGCAACAAAAATAATTAAATATCTAGGAATAAACTTACCTAAGGAGACAAAAGAATTGTACACAGAAAAGTATAAGACACTGATGAAAGAAATCAAAGATGACATAAACAGATAGAGAGATATTCCATGTTCCTGGGTAAGAAGAATCAATATTTTGAAAATGACTATACTACCAAAGACAATCTACAGATTCAACCTGATTCCTATCAAATTACCAATTGCATTTTTCACAGAACTAGAACAAAAGATTTCACAATTCATATATAAACACAAAAGATCCAGAATAGCCAAAGCGGTTTGAGAAAGAAGAATGGAGCTGGAGGAATCAACCTCCCTGACTTCAGATTATATTACAAAGCTACAGTCATCAAGACAGTATGGTACTGGCACAAAAACAGAAATACAGACCAATGGAACAAGATAGAAAACCCAGAGATAAGCCCATGCACCTATGGGTACCTTATTTTTGACAAAGGCGGCAAGAATGTACAATGGGGGCAAAGACAGCCTCTTCAATAAATGGTGCCAGGAAAACTGCACAGCTACATGTAAAATAGTGAAAAGATAAACACAAAATATATTAAAGGCTTAAATGTAAGACCAGAAACTATAAAACTCTTAGAGGAAAACATAGGTGTTCTATGAATCCTCTATGACCCACCTCATAGAGTAACAGAAATAAAAGCAAATGTAAACAACCAGGACCTGATTAAACTTAAAAGCTTTTGCACGGCAAAAGACACTATAAGCAAAGTGAAAAGATAACCCTCAGAATGGGAGAAAATAAGAGCAAATGAAACTGACAAAGGATTAATTTCCAAAATATACAAGCAGCTCATACAACTCAATACCAGAGTTGAAAAACAGACAACCTCATCAAAAAGTAGGAAAAAGACCTAAAGAGACATTTCTCCAAAGAAGACATACAAATGGCTAACAAACACATAAAAAGATGCTCAACATCACTCATTATTAGAGAAATGCATATCAAAACTGCAATGAGATATCACCTCACACTGGTCAGAATGGTCCTCATCAAAAAGTCTACAAACAATAAATACTGGAGAGAGTGTGGAGGAAAGGGAACACTCTTTCATTGGTGGTGGGGGTATAAATTGATACGGCCACTATAGAATAAGGTATGGAGATTCCTTTAAAAACTAGGAATAAAATCATCATATGACCCAGAAATCCCACTCCTAGGTATAAATCCTGATGAAGCCACAACTGAAAAAGACACGTGTATCATGTTGTTCATTGCAGCACTATTTACAATAGCTAAAACATGGAAACAACCTAGATGTTCATTGACAGATGAATGGATAAAGAAGTTGTGGTACATACATATGATGGAATATTACTCAGCCATAGGAAGGAATGCATTTGGGTCAGTTTTAACGAGGTGGATGTACATAGAACCTCTTATACAGTGTGAAGTAAGACAGAAAGAGAAAGATACATATCATATCCTAAAGAATAGACAGAAAAATTATACAAAAAAGATATTCATGACTCAGAAAACCACTATGGTGTGATCACTCACCTAGAGACAGATATCCTGGAATGCAGTCAAGTGAGCCTTAGGAATTTTCACTATGAACAAAATTAGTGGAGATGATGGAATTCCAGTCGAACTATTTCAAATCCTAAAAGATGATGCTGTGAAAGTGCTGCACTCAATATGCCAGCAAATTTGGAAAACTCAGTAGTGGCCACAGAACTGGAAAATGTCAGTTTTCATTTCAATCCCAAAGAAAGGCAATGCCAAAGAATGTTCAAACTACTGCAGAATTGCACTCTTCTCACATGCTAGCAAACTAATTCTCAAAATTCTCCAAGCCAGGCTTCAGCAATATGTGAACCATGAACTTCCAGATGTTCAAGCTGAATTTAGAAAAGGCAGAGGAACTAGAGATCAAATTGCCAGCATCTGCTGGATCATCAAAAAAGCAGGAGAGTTCCAGAAAAAAGCATTTGCTTTATTGACTACGCCAAAGCCTTTGACTGTGTGTATAACAATAAACTATGGAAAATTCTCTAAGAGATGGAAATACCAGACCACCTGACCTGCCTCCTGATAAATCTGTGTGCAGGTCAAGAAGCAACTTTTCGAACTGGACATAGAACAATAGACTGGTTCCAAATTGGGAATGATGTATGTCATGGCTGTATATTGTCACCCTGCTTATTTAATTTATCTGCAGAATACACCATGTGAAATGCCAGACTGGATGAAGCACAAGCTGGAATCAGGATTGCTCAGAGAAATATCAATAACCTCAGATATGCAGATGACTCCAGCCTTATGGCATAAAGTGAAGAAGAACTCAAGAACCTCTAGATGAAAGTGAAAGGTGAGAATAACAAAGTTGGGTTAAAACTCAACATTCAGGAAACTAAGATCATGGCATCCAGTCACATCATTTCATGGCAAATATATGGGAAAGCCATGGAAACAGTGAGAGACTTTAATTTTTTTTTTTTTTTTTTTACTCCAAAATCATTGCAGATGGTGACTGCAGCCTTGAAATTAAAAGACACTTGTTCCTTGGAAGAAAGGCTATGACCAATGTAGGCATCATATTAGAGTACAGAGGTATTATTTGCCAACAAAAGTCAGTCTAGCCAAAGCTATGGTTTTTCCAATATATATGGATGTGAGAGTTGGACTATAAAGGAAGCTGAGCACCAAAGAATTGATGCTTTCAAACTGTGGTGTTGGAGACGACTCTTGAGAGTCCCTTGGACTGCAAAGAGATCCAATCAGTCAATCATAAAGGAAATCAGTCCTGAATATTCATTGGAAGGACTGATGCTGAAGCTGAAGCTCCAATACTTTGGCCACCTGATGTGAGGAACTGACTCATTACAAAAGACCCTGATGTTGGGAAAGATTGATGGTGGGAGGAGAAGGGGATGACAGAGGATGAGATTGTTGGATGGCATCACTGACTCGATGGACATTAGTTTGAATAAGCTCCAGGAGTTGGTGGTGGACAGGGAAGCCTGTTGTGCTGCAGTACATGGGGTCACAAGAGTTGGAATTGTCTGAACGACTGAACCGAACTTAACTAAACACATATATATATGCGATCTAGAAAAATGGTACTGAAGAATTTATTTACCAGGCAGCAATGGAGAAACAAACATAGAGAATAGACTTATGAACATGGGGAAAGGGGAGGAGGGGGTGAGAAGTATGCAAAGAGTAAAACAGAAACATACGTTACCATATGTAAAATAGATAGCCAATGGGAATTTGCCATATGGCTCAGGAAACTCGAACAGGAGCACTGTATCAATCTAGAGGAGTTTGATGGGGAGGGAGAGAGGAGGGAGGTTCAAAAGTGAAGGGATATATGTATACCTATGGCTGATTCATGTTGAGGTTTGACAGAAAACAACAAAATTCTTTAAAGCAATTATTCTTCTTAAAAAATTTTTTAAATTTAAAAAAAAATGAGAGAAGAGGACTTTCAAGGATCAATAATGATAATGTAAACTAAGATGACTTCTCATTCCTCTGCATCTGTGTAAGAGAAAAAAGAAAAGCTGACAAAAAGTTCATAATCAAGGCCACTGAGAGAGTAGGGAAAGCCTGTACAGTGATGACCCTGTGGTCTAGAAGGTGGGCAACTCCTCCCCTACCACCTGCCACTTTCTTAATAGGCCAAACTTACTCATAGTGGCCTTGTCATACTATTCGAGTTCTTGAAGCAAGAATGCTAAGCTAAGTCACCTCAGTCGTGTTCGACTCTGTGTGACCCCATAGACGGCAGCCCACCAGGGTCCCCGGTCCCTGGGATTCTCCAGGCAAGAACACTGGATTGGGTTGCCATTTCCTTCTCCAATGCATGAAAGTGAAAAGTGAAAGTGAAGTCGCTCAGTTGTGCCCGACTCTCAGCGATCCCATGGACTGCAGCCTTCTAGGCTCCTCTGTCCATGGGATTTTCCAGGCAAGAGTACTGGAGTGGGGTGCCATTGCCTTCTCTACAAGTATTTAACAAAGAGGAAAATCATCAGAAAACGAGAAGCACCATTAGAGTTAAGAAACGCAGCCCAGACCCAATAGATGTAGGTAACAAAATACTTTCTGCTTATGATCCCAAGCATGCTAATATGCTAATAAGTAGTGCTTGCAAAAAATCTGAATGACAAGTGTTATTCAGCAGCTTTTTGGTTTAAACTGATTGCCAAAAATGACTAGCAGCTTCAGTGAAATAGTAGGGAGGAAGAATCCTTCCAGACCTAACAATGCTACAACAGTCTGTTCCTAAGTGGCTTTAATGAAGTGGTTTGCCATTCCCTTCTCCAGTGGACCACGTTTTGTCAGAACTCTCCACCATGACCCGTCCATCTTGGGTGGCCCTACACGGCATGGCTCATAGTTTCTTTGAGCTAGACAAGGCTGTGGTCTGTGTGATCAGTTTGATGAGTTTTCTGTGATTGTTTTCATTCTTTCTGCCCTCTATTAAGGATAAGAGGCTTGTGGAAGCTTCCTGATGGGAGAGTCTGACTGTGGGGGAAACTGGGTCTTGTTCTGATGGGCAGGGCCATGTTAGTGAATCTTTAATCAAATTTTCTGTTGGTGGGTGCTGCTGTATTCCCTTCCTGCTGTTTGACCTGAGACCAAACTATGGTGGGGGTAATGGAGATAATGGCGACCTCCGGTTGTATTCAGTACCCCTGAACCTGCAGCAGGTCACTGTCAACCCACACCTCCACTGAAGACTCCTGGAAACTCACAGGCAACTCTGGATCAGTCTCTTGTGCTCTTGTGTGGTCATTGCTCCTTTCTTCTGAGTCCTGCTGTGCAAAAGGTTTTGTTTGTGCTCTCCATTAGTCTGTTTCTCTAGACTTGTGTAAGCTTTGTAATCAATTCCCTGGGTGTTCTCAGTCCATTTGCCAGATCCCCAGGATGGGAAATCTGTTGCAGGTGCTAGAACTTTTTTAACAGTACAAGAATCTATTTGGTATAATTGTTCTGCAGTTTGTGGGTTGTCTTCTCAACAGCTCTATGGTAGGGTTAATGGTGACCTCCTTATGCCACACACTGTGTGACCCAGGTCTGCTGCAGCCAGAGCCTGTGACTCTGCAGGAGACACTCAAACACTCATAGGCAGGTCTGGTTCAGTCTATGTGGGGTCTCTGGGTCCTGGTGCATAGAAGTTTTGTTTGAGTATTCTGGACATCTCTGGTAGGTATGGGGTTTGATTCTAAATGCAATTTTGCCCCTCCTACCAGCTTGCTGGGGCTTCTCCTTTGCCCTTGGATGTAGGGTATCTTTTTTGGTGGGATCCAACATTCTCCTCTAGATGGTTGTTCGGCAGCAAGTTTCAATTTTGCAGTTCTCACAGGAGAAGATGAGTGCATGTCCATCTACTCTGCTATCTTGCTCACTAGGGTTTTCCCAGTAGTCATATATGGATGTGAGAGTTGGACCATGAAGAAAACTGAATGCTGAAGAATTGATGCTTTTGAACTGTGGTGTTGGAGAGGACTCTTGAGAGTCCCTTGGATGGCAAAGAGATCCAACTAGTCAATCCTAAAGGAAATCAGTCCTGAATATTCATTGAAAAGACTGATTCTGAAGCTGAAGCTCCAACAATTTGGCCACCTGAGGTGAAGAACTGACTCATTAGAAAAGACCTTGATGCTGGGAAAGATTGAGTGCAGGAGGAGAAGGAGATGACAAAGGATAAGATGGTTGGATGGCATCACCAACTTGATGAGCATGAGTCTGAGTAAGCTCTGGGAGTTGGTGATAGACAGGGAAGCCTGGCGTGCTGCAGTCCATGGGGTTGCAAAGAGTCGGATGCAATTGAGCGACCGAACTGAATTAAACTCATAGTGGCCATTTGGGGAAAAGGAAAGATTAAAATTATCTAAAATTCAGCAACTCAGATGAATACTATCTAAACTTCAAATGTTTATTTCCAAGAACTTACTGAATGCTGTCACTTGCACATCCTGAAGGAACTTTCTATTTCTTCAGCTCCCCTGTCTCCCTTGGGGCAGAGGGAGTGGGGGCTGCAGCACCACCAACTCAACCCGCCCACGGTGCTCTCCCCTGCAGGTCACGGACATCCACCCCTCCTCTACCCTCACTGCCCATCATTGTCATTGATTAGCTCTCAGAGTCTTCTCTGGATAATTACAATGCTTCCTATCCACACTTTATAAGCCAGATTTGTTCATTTCTGCTCCCTACTTAAAAGCTGGGACTCCACTGCCTATAGGTTATCTACCCACATCTGAAATATGTCAAAGGAGAGTAGGACAGGATTCTATCGCACCTCCAATGCTGCATCAATCAGATATAGGCCAGGGTGCTAGGTTCTGCTGTGCTTACACATCTTAATGGCTAATTTCCCTCTCATGCTGTGTGTTCCTCTCAAGACAGCTGCTGCTCTGATTCATGTCATCTTCATTCTGGAATGCAGGCTGATGAGGCCACCTTTCTGGATGCTTTCTGGTCAGAGAAAACAGACAGTGTGTCAGCCACACCAAGGCCTGTCTATTAAAGCTTACGGAGAAGTGCCTTGAGCCATTTCTGTTCACATTCCATCTGGTCAAGTCTGGTATTAGTGAGAAGGCAAGTACACCCCTCCCTTAGGAGGGGCTACAGAGATTTGAGACAAATAATAAGAGCCCATAAAACAGGCAATTTTCTTCTGATGGAATTTCTTTGCATTCTTGGACATTCTTTACAGCATATCTTACTTTGCAGGCAGAGTTTATTGTTTCTGGAGCACTTGGGACATACCTCTACACTCACACTTTCATGCATTAATTGCATATTTCCATGTTTGTCTTCTCATTAGATTTAGAACTCTGCACATGGAAGAATTCAGCCTTTACCATTTTTGTGTTTGGAGCATGCGCACTTTTTTGTGTGCTAGGGGTGGCACTTGGTGCTTAGCTGCTTGATAACTGAATGCTGAATTCATATTTATTGACCACTATGGTGGGCATGAGACTGTATCTGACAAACTACAGAGTATGTGACTGACCCGAGGGCTTTAGTTGTCATGTTCTCAAGTTTGCTGCTGAGTTTCCACATTTACATACCTCCCATGCACCCCTCCCACCACATGACTTGGTGGAGGCTGGTTCCTGAGAGATGCTGGACCAATCTACTGGCCAAGGTTTGCTCTCGGACTCCCCAGCAGCCCGACATTTGCAAGTATCACACAACATTCTGGGACATTTCTGCCCCTCCTCCTTCTCCTTAAGTTTGAGTAAGAGTTACATCACTTCTGCCCACACTCCCAGCCACTCACCTACTCCCCACATTCTCCCGCAGGTGTTTCCCCATCGTAACATACTTGCACGTTTCATCCCTTCTTGGCATCTGCTTCTTAGAGGACATTAACATGAAAACTTTCATTGTTACAATCAATTCCGACAGAATATGATCAGATGTCTTTGCGAGCTTTGAAGAGAGCAGTGCAACAGTTAAGAAAATCAGGAAATTGCTTCATGGCAGAAGTGGGTTGGAATCAGGCTTTGTAACTGGATTTGCCTCCATTGTTGGGGGGAGGTGTGTAGGAGGAGGAGGAAGAGGGGTGGGAAAGGAGTTTTGTCCAGGGATGACTCTTATCCATGCACAGTGTGGTGAGCTTGTTTTTTCTAATTCTCTAGACTCAGGTTTCTTTTAAATATTGGGGAAAGATTCTTCCCGAACACATCAATTTCTTTTATTTTTCCCTTGATTTATTTATTCTGTTCCTTTTGTGCGGCTTGGCCCTCTGGGGGGACTGATTATTCAAGATTTGGTTTTGCGATTCCCTCTCTAATACCGTGGTCAGCACTTTCATTCCTTTGTTCCATGTCCTGGGATCACTTCTCAAATTCCTTCCTCACATCAACAATAGGATGATTTGCTGTATCAGATTCGCTGTTCTTTTTCCAACAAACATTTCAGTTTGGCTCTTGTGATTTTGGTTTCCATGCAGTCTCATCTTGCCTCAGCTCAAGTTTGTCTTTTTTAAAAGAGTATAGAACAAATGTGTTTTACAATATTCTTCTGTTTCCTGTAGCAAATCTATTTCAGGGAAAGTTTTCCATTTAAGCCCTGAAGCAGTGTTCCCCCTCTCTGTCTTTATTGGCTTGTTCTGTGTTGTCTTTATTGGCTTGTTCTGTGTTGTCTTGACTTCCTAAGAATGGGGGCCTGTAGCTCTGTACCTCGGTTGGATGCCCTGAGAATTCTGCGAAAATCCCCAGAATGAGGTTCTCTTATTCACAGACCAAAGTTCATGAAGTCAAATGAAGCCACCTGGGAAGAGTCCCTTGATGAAATGGGCCCAGCACCACAGGTTAAGAAGGAGGAGCCTCTGGCTATGAGCCTCTGGGACAGAAACCAGAGAAACCAGATGGGGGAGCAACTAAAAGTGGGTGGCAGAGCCTGGAGAGTTCTCCAGAGCCAAAGAGTTTGTCAACAGTGAAATTTCATGGAGGGCTGGCGGCCCAGGCAGTGGCAGAAAGGAAGCTATTAGGAATGTTAATCTGGTCTACACAGACATGTTGATTATTTGGGTTTATTTGTCCTAGAATAAAGAGAAATTCTTTCAGACATCCCCCCCTTTTTAAAAAATAGTTGTCATACACTTAGTCTTTTTAGCATCCTCGCAGAGCATTTGGGTGTGGCTGAGGGCCTGGCAAATATTAACCACATACAAAGGATTCCTTAAAGCAGGCAGGCAGGTCCACTCAGGTCTGAGCAGAGAAGGGCACTGCAGTTGGGCTGTGGTTCAGAGAGACAGTCAGGGGGACGTTATCCAGGCTTTGTCCCAGCTGTAGAGCTCCACCACAAGCTTAGCCTGCACCATCTGCCCCCAGATACACTTAGATAAAGGCAAGCTTTGCAGGATTGCCCAGAATCCTTTTCCCCATTGGCCTCCCACCCCCTCACCTCCTCTGTTAGATCAGCCCTGATAATCTAAAGAGAGGGGGTCTCTAGATACACTGCCGACTTCTCAGATTGCTTTGGCTCTTTATGTTTTGAAAGAGCTTCAAACATTTTGCTCTTTTAAAAATTTCCTACGTTTATATTGGTGGCGGGTTTTTTATGACAGCAGTTTGCAGAGATGAAAAGAAGCCTCAAGGGCTGCAGGCTTGGTTCCCCTAACTGGCTAGCCCATGGGAGCTGAGGTCAGTGGGGCAGGCTTGGCCAGGGCTTCTCCTACTTCCCCATCGCTGCTTTGGCTCAGTGAGCAAAGCATATGTTACCCATTAATTGTGTTTTTAAAATCTGGTCTAAGTGATTATTTATTTAGTAAAATGGCCCCCAATTTTTGTTATATGTTGACTATTAGCCTTACTTTTCAATTGATGCAAACCTTTTATTTGTTTTGGTGAATATTTTAATGGAAATTGAGTGACATCCTTTTTTGGGGAGTTTTTCTTTTTCTTTTCTTTTTGGAGTTTTTCTTTTTAAATGGCAAATCTACTGCTTTTGAATTTGGTTTCTTTGAGTGTACTTTTCAAAGAACTCTCAGTGCTCTGTACAATTACATTAAAAATTATTTGAAGGCAAGGGTCAAATCCTGGACTGCTGATGACTACTCAAAGACTTCTTGCTACATTAGGCAACCTCATCCTAATTTTAATTGCAAGACAACTCTCAGTTTCCTCAAGTGAAGAATGAAAGGTATGGGTTGAAGGGTTTAAATCCCTTCTTTTAAGTTTTTCTATCACATTGGCTGCCAAAGAAAAGAAAGAGAATATATTTAAAAGGAAATTATGCATTAATAATATTTTATCTTTATTATCCACAAGAGAAGAAAGAGACTACAATCTGTCTACTGATTCTCAAAGTGTATTCCAGGGAAACTGGGGGAATCAGGGAATGCTCTGAATCCCCTTCAGAGAGTCCACAAGCTGAGAATAACTTTCATAATAGCACTAAGACATTGTTGGTGTTTCTTGCTCTCATTTTCTCATGAGTGTATGATGGAGTTTTTCAGTCTGCATGATGTGTAATAGCACAAGATTAGTGCATTGAATTTTAACCTCCTGTAAAGCTAAAAATGCTGATTCTGAATGCCCGTTCATTATCGGTGATCATCATCTTGTGCAGATACTGATTAAAGCGAATGTTCATGTTCAATCAGAAGCGTAGCTTGGCTATTAGCATTAAATCATTCATTCACCCACTTGTTCCCTCTGTAAACATTTACTGAGTACCTACAGCTTGCCAGATAATGTTCTGTTTTGTTCAAAAGGAGCAGACAACAATCCATGCTTGCTTTGAGCTGGGATTCTAATCAAGCATGCAGATAATAAACAGAGAACAAGAAATAATGAAATACGTGAGTTATGTAGGATGTTGGAGGATATACATTCCATACGTTCAGGCCAGGGGGGCTTTTACATGTAGGGGCATAAGTGGTGAGGCAGCACTGGCATATTTTAGTGACAAGAAGCTAAAAAGGTCAGAGTAGAGTAAGTGAGCAGGCAACTGGGAGGACATGAAGGCAGAGAAACTAGACGACCTGTTGCCTCACAGCCTGCTGTAGTTCTCTGAGTGAGATAAGAGTAGGGTGTTGAGAAAGACCATGCACATTTTCTGCAGAAAATTATGTTTTATATTCTCTAAGGATCATTCTGGCTTCCACATTGATAATAGTACAGGGCTAGAAACCTGGGAGACATGCTAGGGGCTCTTGCTGAAGTCCAGGTGTGGCGTGATGTTGGTGTGGACCAAGATTCAGGTTCAGAGCTTGGGGTTTGAGTCCAGAAGTGGTGAGAAGTGGCTGAATCAGTTCAGTTCAGTCTTTCAGTTGTGTCCAACTCTTTGGGACCCCATGAATAGTGGCACGCCAGGCCTCCCTGTTCATCACCATCTCCCGGAGTTCACTCAGACTCAAGTCCATCGAGTCCATGATTCCATCCAGCCATCTCATCCTCAGTCATCCCCTTCTCCTCCTGCCCCCAATCCTTCCCAGCATCAGAGTCTTTTCCAATGAGTCATTATCTGAGGTTATTGATATTTCTCCCGGCAATCTTGATTCCAGCTTGTGTTTCTTCCAGTCCAACGTTTCTCATGATGTACTCTGCATAGAAGTTAAATAAGCAGGGTTACAATATACAGCCTTGATGTACTCCTTTTCCTATTTGGAACCAGTCTGTTGTTCCATGTCCAGTTCTAACTGTTGCTTCCTGACCTGCATACAGATTTCTCAAGAGGCAGGTTACGTGGTCTGGTATTCCCATCTCTTTCAGAATTTTCCACAGTTTATTGTGATCCACACAGTCAATGGTTTTGGCATAGACAATAAAGCAGAAATAGATGTTTTGAATAGTGGCTATGTATTAAAGATAGAGATGGCACCATAGTTCATCAAGGGACATTCCAGGTAACATAGAGTAACTGATTATGACTAAATCATCCTGATTTATGTCATCCACCTTAAAATACAAATGCAATGTCTCCTTTCCATTTGCATTGTCCTACTTTCAGATATGTTCTGTTTGGAATCACTTAAAAATAGCTAGTCTGAAAGTGATAGGAGCTGGTAAATAGCTGTCAGTGAATCACCATTACATTATTCATGGATTAAAATGAATGTGTGGCTTAGGGCAACTGAGCTAGATAGTAAATGACTACATGCATGTGATTGCTGATTTAGGAAACATTTCAATCTGATAAACAGCTATTTGTAAGGCCTCCTCAGGCAGCCATTTTGCCTTTTTGCATTTCTTTTTCTTGGGGATGGTCTTGATCCCTGTCTCCTGAGCAGTGCACAAACCTCCATCCATAATTCTTCAGGCACTCTATCAGATCTAGGCCCCTAAATCTATTTCTCACTTCCACTGTATAATCGTAAAGGATTTGGTTTAGGTCATACCTGAATCATCTAGTGCTTTTCCCTTCTTTCTTCAATTTAAGTCTGAATTTGGCAATAAGGAGTTCATGATCTGAGCCACAGTGAGCTCCTGGTCTTGTTTTTGCTGACTGTATAAAGCTTCTCCATCTTTGGTTGCAAAGAACATAGTCAATCTGATTTCGGTGCTGGCCATCTGATGATGTCCATGTGTGGAGTCTTCTCTTGTATTGTTGGAAGAGGGTGCTTGCTATGACCAATGTGTTCTCTTGGCAAAACTCTATTAGCCTTACCCCTGCTTCATTATGTATTCCAAACCAAGCAACTGTTACCCTGGGTGTTTCTTGACTTCCCACTTTTGCATTCCATTCCCCTATAATGAAAGGGACATCTTTTTTGGGTGTTAGTTCTAAAAGGTCCTGTAGGTCTTCATAGAACCGTTCAACTTAAGCTTCTTCACCATTACTGGCCAGGGCATAGACTTGAATTACCGTGATATTGAATGGTTTGCCTTGTAAACGAACAGAGATCATTCTTTCATTTTTCAGACTGCATCCAAGTACTGCATTTTGGAGTCTTTTGATGACTATGATGGCGACTCCATTTCTCCTAAGAGATTCTTGTAGATATAATGGTCATCTGAGTTAAATTCACCCATTCCAATCCATTTTAGTTTGCTGATTCCTAAAATGTCAAAGTTCACTCTTGCCATCTCCTGTTTGACCACTTCCAATTTGCCTTGAGTCATCAACCTAACATTCAAGGTTCCTATGCAATATTGTTCTTTATAGCATTGGACCTTGCTTCTATCACCAGTCACACCCACAACTGAGTGTTGTTTTTGCTTTGGCTCCATCTCTTCATTCTTTCTGGTGTTATTTCTCTACTGATCTCCAGAAGTATATTGGGCTCCTACCAACCTGGGGAGTTCATCTTTCAGTGTCCCATCTTTTTGCCTTTTCATACTGTCATGGGGTTCTCAAGGCAAGAATAATAAAGTGGTTTGCCATTCCCTTTTCCAGTGGATCACATTTTGTCAGAACTCTCCACCATGACCTGTCCATCTTGGGTGGCCCTACGCAGCATAGCTTAGTTTCATTGAGTTAGACAAGGCTGTGGTCCGTGTGATCAGATTGGCTAGTTTTCTGTGATTGTTGTTTCAGTCTGCCTGCCCTCTGAGGCTTTCTCTCAGCACCAACCATATTATAGGAGTTTCTCTTATCTTGGATGTGGGACATCTCTTCACGGCTGTGTGGATCACAATAAACTGTGGAAAATTCTGAAAGAGATGGGAATACCAGACCACCTTACTTGTCTCTGGAGAAATCTGTATGCAGGTCAAGAAGCAACAATTAGAACTGAACATGGAACAACAGACTGGTTCCAAATAGGAAAAAGAGTACATCAAGGCTGTATATTGTCACCCTGCTTATTTAACTTATATGCAGAGTACATCATGAAAACCTCTGGGCTGGATGAACCACAAGGGAAAAATATTAATAACCTCAGCTATGCAGATGATACCACCATTATGCAGAAAATGAAGAAGAACTAAAGAGTCTCTTGATGACAGTGAAAGAAGAGAGTGAAAAGTTGGCCTAACATTCAGAAAAAGTTGGCTCAACATTCAGAAAGCTAAGATCATGGCATCCGGTCACATCACTTCATGGCAAATAGATGGAGAAACAGTGGAAACAGTGGCTGACTATTTTTGGGGGCTCCAAAATCACTGCAGATGGTGACTGCAGCCATGAAATAAAAGATGCTTACTCCTTAGAAGAAAAGTTATGACCAACCTAGACAGTATACTAAAAAGCAAAGACATTACTTTGCCAACGAAGGTCTCTCTAGTCAAGGTTATAGTTTTTCCTGTGGTCATGTATGGATGTGAGAGTTGGACTATAAAAAAACCTGAGCACCGAAGAATTCTCTTGAGAGTCCCTTGGACTGCAAGGAGATCCAACCAGTCCATCCTAAAGGAGATCAGTTCTGAATATTCATTGGAAAGACTGATGCTGAAGCTGAAACTCCAATACTTTGGTCACCTCATGGGAGGAGTTGACTCATTGGAAAAGACCCTGATGCTGGGAGGGATTGGGGGCAGGAGGAGAAGGGGCAACAGAGGATGAGATGGTTGGATGGCATCTCCGACTCAGTGGTCATGAGTTTGGGTAGACTCTGGGAGTTGGTGATGGACAGGGAGGCCTGGCTTGCTGCAGTCCATGGGGTCACAAAGAGCCAGACACGAGTGAGAGACTGAACTAAACTGAACTGAATAATAATGTTTCCTTGAATGTTTCAAGGAAAGCATCCTCATTAATACACATTTAACATTAATGTAGTAATGAGTCAATTGCCTATTCCTTCAGTTACTACTAGCCCCTAATTGTAAAGGACTTCTAGCATCCCAGAGCATTTTGGTACTTACATTTATTGATCTCTGAAAATTTTCCTTATCACTGAGACTATTTTATACATATGTTGGGAAAAAGTACTATTGCTATCATAACTCTAGTGGGGTCAAGACAAGTATTTCTTTCATAGGGAAATAAAACCCTTCAGGGAACCTAATTAATGGGAAAAACATAGGAAAACTTGCTGATACCAGTAATTTCCTAAGTCATTCTTTTCTATCTAGCTCCGCATTTGCTTCTCTTTGAAAATACTCTTCCCTCAAACCTTATTATCTCAAAGTAATATTTCTGGAGAGAACATTGCTTTACAAAGCAAAAGCAGTCTTCTTTATATAAAATTATGTGTAAATTTTTTAAAGTTTTTTTTTTTGATGGTTGCATAAATATGGTTCACCCAAACAACAAAGAAAACTCTTCCTGAGACCACACATTTGCATATGTTTGAAAATTTTAAATTCCCTGAAAATTCTGCACTGTGTATTTATAACTGTGTTTCTGCTGTAAATATATACATGTAACATAACATACACATTACTTTGACATGTTTATATTTAAGATGTTATTACATATATAGCAATATTAATGAAATTATTCTTGAATAATCAAAAAGGAAAATAGCTAAACAAAAACAAAAAGTATGGTTATGAATAGTTAATGCTCTAATATGGGGCCAAAGAAAACTGCAGCACAGTAAAATTGTGATCAGGAAAGAAAACACACCCATCTTAGGAGACCCGCTAATGCAGAACATCATGGTGGGGATCTTCTTTCACTTACTGGTGGTGCCATGAGCCAAAAGATTCCCAGTTTGTTTGAACAAAGACACAGAGGAACTGCTGTTGGGAATCGATTTCAGGCCCTTCAAAAACCAGGAATTCGGCCTCACGCAGGGTGTGGGATTTTGAAGGCATATTTTGTAGTGTGGGAATAGCTGTGAACCAGGAAAGGAAATGGACAGGAGCACAGTCTGTTGCCTGTCTTATGCATGATGATAACTTAGCACGCGCTGCTCTGACACACCAGTCATTACATCTTGTTCTTTACAAACCTCTTTTCAATGATTAGGCCCATTTCCAAATGGATTTGAGTTTTAAAATGCAGTAAGTCTAAGTCAACTCAGTGGCAGCATCCAGCCTTTTGTGTTCTCTGAACCTTGGAGGCAGCCTTGGTTCCTCACTCATTTTGTTACTGCCAAGCACTTCTCACTGTGAAAGACTAGAAATCTGACAGTGAAGCACATACAGTATTTGCTTTTGCTAGATCATTATCTTTGAAAAAGTCAGTCTCATTTTCAAGAATAACCATTTCCTCCAGATGCAGGGAAGCCTAAGACTCTCCTGGTGTCCTGTAAGTTTTCGCTGACATCCCGGTTTGGGGACTCCATTACATTTAAGAAATGGAGAAAAGAAAGATGAAAGTGTTTCTGCTAAGACCTCCACAGGTGAAGGTCAAAGACTCCTGAGACCTGATCTTACAGCTCAGGCAGGTGTGACATGCAGATCTCAGTGTGAATGACTGATTTACATGGCTATGATTTGAAATCCCCACAATGCATAGCGTGTGTATGAAAGATACAAAAACTATTTTTAAATGGAGTGAAAACTAATTGAGATGTTCAAAACAATCACACATTATCATCAGTTCAGTCAGTTCAGTCGCTCAATTGTGTCCGAGTCTTTGTGACCCCGTGAAAAGCAGCATGCCAGGCCTTCCTGTCCATCTCTAATTCCTGGAGTTCACTCAAACTCATGTCCATTAAGTCGGTGATGCCATCCAAACATCTCATCCTCTGTCATCCCCTTCTCCTCCCATCTTCCATCTTTCCCAGCTTCAGGGTCATTTCCAGTGAGTCAGCTCTTCACATCCAGTGGCCAAAGTGTTAGAGTTTTAGCTTCAACATCAATCCTTCCAATGAATATTCAGGACTGATTTCCTTTAGGATGGGCTGGTTGGATCGCCTAGCTGTCCAAGGGACTCTCAAGGGTCTTCTCCAACACGACAGTTCAAAAGCATCGTTTCTTCAGTGCTCAGGTTTCTTTATAGTCCAACTCTTACATCCATACATGACTACTGGAAAAACCATAGCTTTGATTAGATGGACCTTCGTTGGCAAAGTAATGTCTCTGCTTTTTAATATGCTGTATATGTTGGTCATAACTTTCCTTCCAAGGAGTAAGCGTCTTTTAATTTCAAGGTTGCAGTCACCATCTTCAGTGATTTTGGAGACCCCCAAAATAAACTCTGACACTGTTTCCACAACTGGGTATTGTTTTCGCTTTGGCTCCATCCCTTCATTCTTTCTGGACTTATTTCTCCACTGAGCTCCAGTAGCATATTGGGCACCTAATGACCTGGGGAGTTCCTCTTTTGGTATCCTATCATTTTGCCTGTTCATACTGTTCATGGGGTTCTCAAGGCAAGAACACTGAAGTGGCTTGCCATTCCCTTCTCCAGTGGACCACGTTCTGTCAGCCCTCTCCACCATGACCCATGCAAAGAGTTGACTCATTGAAAAAGACTCTGATGCTGGGAGGGATTGGGGTCAGGAGGAGAAGGGGATGACCGAGGATGAGATGGCTGGATGGCATCACTGACTCAACGGACATAAGTCTGAGTGAACTTCGAGAGATGGTGATGAACAGGGAGGCCTGGTGTGCTGCGATTCATGGGGTCGCGAAGAGTCGGACACGACTGAGTGACTGGACTGAACTGAACTGAACTGTTTCCACGGTTTCCCCATCTATTTGCCATGATGGGACCAGATGCCATGATCTTAGTTTTCTGAATGTTGAGTTTTAAGCCAACTTTTTCACTCTCCTCTTTCACATTCATCAAGAGGCTCTTAAGTTCCTCTTCACTTTCTGGCATAATGGTGTTGTCATCTGCATATCTGAGGTTATTGATATTTCTCCCGGGAGTCTTAATTCTGGCTTGTGCTTCATCCAGCCCAGCATTTCTCATGATGTACACTGCATCAGTTCAGTTCAGTTCAGCTCAGTTGCTCAGTAGTGTTTGACTCTTTGCAACCCCATGAATCGCAGCACGCCAGGCCTCCCTGTCCATCACCAACTCCCAGAGTTCACTCAGACTCACATCCATCGAGTCGGTGATGCCATCCAGCCATCTCATCCTCGGTCGTCCCCTTCTCCTCCTGTCCCCAATCCCTCCTAACATCAGAGTCTTTTCCAGTGAGTCAACTCTTCTCATGAGGTGGCCAAGGTGCTGGAGTTTCAGCTTTAGCATCATTCCTTCAAAAGAAATCCCAGGGTGATCTCCTTCAGAATGGACTGGTTGGATCTCCTTGCAGTCCAAGGGACTCTCAAGAGTCTTCTCCAACACCACAGTTCAAAATGCAGAAATAGATGTTTTTCTGGAACTCTCTTGTTTTTTCCATGATCCAGTGGATGTTGGCAATTTGATCTCTGGTTCCTCTGCCTTTTCTAAAGCCAGCTTGAACATCAGGAAGTTCACAGTTTACGTATTGCTGAAGCCTGGCTTGGAGAATTTTGAGCATTACTTTACTAGCATGTGAGATGAGTGCATAGAAGTTAAATAAGCAGGGTGACAATATACAGTCTTGATGTACTCCATGTACGATTTGGAACTAGTCTGTTGTTCCATGTCCAGTTCTAACTGTTGCTTCTTGACCTGCATACAGATTTCAGGTGGTCTGGTATTCCCATCTCTTGAAGAATTTTCCAGAGTTTGTTGTGGACCACAGAGTCAAAGCCTTTGTCATAGTCAATAAAGCAGAAGTAGATATATTTCTGGAACTCTCTTGCTTTTTTGATGATCCAATGGATGTTGGCAATTTGATTTCTGGTTCCTCTGCCTTTTCTAAAACCAGCTTGAACATCTGGAATTTTATCATTCATGTACTGTTGAAGCCTGGCTTGGAGAACTTTGAGCACTACTTTACTAGCGTATGAGATGAGTGCAATTGTGTGGCAGTTTGAGCATTCTTTGGCATTGCCATTCTTTGGGATTGGAATGAAAACTGATCTTTTCCAGTCCTGTGGCCACTGCTGAGTTTTTCAAATTTGCTGGCATATTGAGTGCAGCACTTTCACAGCACCATCTTTTAGGGTTTGAAATAGCTCATTTGGAACTCCAACATTTCCACTAACTTTGTTCATAATGATGCTTCCTGATGCCCACTTGACTTTGCATCCCAGGATTTCTGGCTCTAGGTTGGTGATCACACCATTGTGATGATCTCGGTCATGAAGATCTTTTTTGTATAGTTCTTCTGTGTATTCTTTCCAACGCTTCTTAATATCTTTTGCTTCTGTTATACCTTTTCTGTCCTTCATTGTGCCCATCTTTGCACGAAATGATCCCTTGGTATCTCTAATTTTCTTGAAGAGATCTCTAGTCTTTTCTATTTTATTGTTTTCCTCTATTTCTTTGCACTGATCACTGAGGAAGGTTTCTTGCTTTCTCTCCTTGGTTTTCCTTTTTTTTTTTAATTTAAATTTATTTATTTTAATTGGAGGCTAATTACTTTGCAATATTGTATTGGTTTTGCCATACATCAACATGAATCTGCCATGGGTGTACACGTTTTCCCAATCCTGAACCACCCTCCAACCTCCCTCCCCATATCATCCCTCTGGGTCATCCCAATGCGCTGGCCCCAAGCATCCTGTATCCTGCATCGAACTTAGACTAATGATTCGTTTCTTATATGATATTATACATGTTTCAGTGTCATTCTCCTTGGTTTTCTTTGGAACTCTGCATTCAAATCGGTATATCTTTCCTTTTCTTCTTTGCTTTGTGCTTCTCCTCTATTCACAGTTATTTGTAAGGCCTCTTCAGACAACCATTTTGTCTTTTTGCATTTCTTTTTCTTGGGGATGGTCTTGATGCCTGACTCTTGTATAAGGCCATGAACCTCCATCCACAATTCTTCAGGCACTCTATCAGATCTAATCCCTTGTATCTATTTCTCACTTCCACTGTATAAATGTAAAGGATTTGATTTAGGTCATCCACCTCATGTGAAGAGTTGACTCATTGGAAAAGACTTTGATGCTGGGAGGGATTGGGGGCAGGAGGAAAAGGGGACATCAGAGAATGAGATGGCTAGATAACATCACTGACTCGATGGACGTGAATCTGAGTGAACTCCGGGAGTTGGTGATGGATAGGGAGGCCTGGTGTGCCGCAATTCATGGGGTCGCAGAGTCGGACACGACTGAGCGACTGAACTGAACTGAACTGAATCATCTAATGGTTTTCCCTACTTCCTTCAATTTCCATCTGAATTTGGCAATAAGGAGTTCATGATCTGAACCACAGTCAGATCCTGGTCTTGTTTTTGCTGACTGTATAGAGCTTCGCCATCTTTGGCTGCAAAGAATATAATCAATCTGATTTTGGTATTGACCATCTGATGATGTCCATGTGTAGAGTATTCTCTTGTTTTGTTGGAAAAGGGTGCTTGCTATGACCAGTGTGTTCTCTTGGCAAAGCTCTATTAGCCTTTGCCCTGTTTCATTTTGTACTCCAAGGCCAAATTTGCCTGTTTCTCCAGGTATTTATTGCCTTCCTACTTTTGCATTCCAATCCCCTACAATGAAAAGCACATATTTTTGGTGTGTTAGTTCTAGAAGGCTTTGTAGGTCTTCATAAAACCATTCAACTTAAGCTTATACAGCATTGCTGATCGGGGCATAAACTTGTATTACTGTGATATTGAACAGTTTGTCTTGGAAACAAACATAGATCATTCTGTCATATTTGAGATTGCATCCAAGTACTGCATTTCAGAATCTTTTGTTGATTATGATGGCTACTCCATTTATCCTATGGGATTCTTGCCCACAGTAGTAGATATAATGATCATCTGAGTTAAATTCACCCATTCCAGTCCATTTTAGTTTGCTGATTCCTAAAATGTCAAAGTTCACTTTTGCCATCTCGTGTTTGACCACTTCCAATTTGCCTTGAGTCATGGACCTAACATTCCAGGTTCCTATGCAAAATTGCTCTTTACAGAATCAGACTTTACTTCCATCAACAGTCACATCCACAACTGTAATCCAGTTGTGGATGTATTAGAATACCAGGGACTTTTTTTCTCCCCTCTGTAGAACTTCTTAGACATTGCCAGTATCCAGAGGAGAATTTGTGGTGTTTACCCCAAACCAGAATCCTTTTTGTTTTGTTGAGCATCATGAAGGAAAATGTCCAAGGAATATTCTCTGGGAAACACTCTCATCAGAATGCACAACTGCCCTAGCATTTCTTAAACACTCCTCTGCTGCAGCCCCTTTCTGTTAACTAGTGGGTCTAGAGCAGTGGTTTCCAAGTGGGGTCTCTGCCCATAGCATCAGTAGCACTTGTGAATGCGTTAGGAACACAGATGCAAAGACTGTACCACAAAGGGATTGAATCAAAGCCTCCAAGGGCTAGAGCTAGCAAGCTGCATTCTCACAAGCGCCTCAGGTGACCTATTCGAGGCCCTAAGGCAAGTCGGCTTGGGTCCTGACCCAGTCCAGCTAATCGGGGTGGACCACTGTGCCACCAGAGGGAAGCAAAGGGCAGCAGAACAGAGGCAGGCCTGACGGGAAAGCAGAACATTTAACGGGCTCTGGCTAGTGATGTTCCCAGCCAAGTGCTGAGGGAGGTAATCCCCAGGGTGGAGCCAGGATTACTCAGACACTAGGTCAAGCTAGGGACACCAGTGTGGGTGGATCAGTGGAAAAAGAGGGTGAGCAGTTGAAGAGGAAATCAAATTTGACGTAGATGTCCGCTAATCAAGCAAAAACACAGTCATGACTGAAGAGTGCATTTGAGACCGAAGTCACACCTGCAACATGTTTCTCCTCAGGGATCACCTTATGAGGCTCATAGCTCAGCTGTATATTTGTATTTCTAGTTTTTAAGCTTAAAGGTAATATTAGGGCAGGGTTTATGCCAAAATATTCTGTCCCCTGATCTCTATCACTGGATATTTTACTTATCCCTTAGTTTTTCAGCACTAAGAATTATAAAGCCTCTGAAATTCTGCATTCTATACTAACAAATTACCTCTCAAAGTTAAGGTAATACAGGACTTCCCTGGTGGACCAGTGACTAAGTCTCTGCACTCTCAGTGTAGGGGCCAGGTTTGATCCCTGGTTAGGGAACTAGATCCCCATGCCACAACTAAAAGCTCACATACCATAACTAAAGGGCCTGTGTGCTGTAACTAAGACCTAGTGCAGTCAAATAAATAAACAAATATAAAAAAATATAACTAACAAAAACCCCTCAAAACACGAAGTTAAGGTTGTTGTACAGTCATTTAGTCATGTCTGATTCTGTGACCCCCTGGACAGCAGCACACCAGGCTTCCCTACCCTTCACTGTCTCCTGGAGTTTGCTCAAACTCATGTCCATTTAGTTGATGACTCTATCCAACAATTTCCCCTCCTCCTGCCCTAAATCTTTCTCAGCAGCAGGGTCTTTTCCAACGAGTTGGCTCTTTGCATCAGTACTGGAGCTTCAGCTTTAGTATTAGTCCTTCCAATGAATATTCAGGACTGATTTCCTTTAGGATTGACTGGTTTGATCTCCTTGCTGTCCAAGTGACTTTCAAGAGTCTTCTCCAACACCACGGTTCAAAAGCATCAATTCTTCAGGGCTCAGCCTTCTTCATGATCCAACTCTTATATCTGTACATGATGACTAGGAAACCATAGCTTTGACTATACAGACCTTTGTTGGTGAAGTGATGTCTCTGCTATTTGTCAAAACTTTTCTTCTAAAGAGCAAGCATCTTTTAATTTTATGGCTGCAGTCACCATCTTCTGTGATTCTTGAGCCCAAGAAAATAAAGTCTGTCACTGTTTCCATTGTTTCCCCATCTATTTAGCCATGAGGTGATGGGACCGGGTGCCATGATCTTTGTTTCTTGAATGTTGAGTTTTAAGCCACCTTTTCAACTCTCCTCTTTCACCTTCATCAGGAGGTTCTTTAGTTCCTTTCCCTTTCTACCATTCAGTTCAGTTCAGTTCAGTCACTCAGTCATGTCAGACTTTTTGCGACCCCATGAATCACAGCACACCAGGCCTCCCTGTCCATCACCAACTCCCGGAGTACACTCAGACTCACTTCGAGTCGGTGATGCCATCCAGCCATCTCATCCTCTGTTATCCCCTTCTCCTCCTGCCCCCAATCCCTCCCAGCATCAGAATCTTTTCTGATGAGTCAACTCTTCGCATGAGGTGGCCAAAGTACTGGAGTTTCAGCTTTAGCACCAGTCCTGCCAAGGAACATCCAAGACTGATCTCCTTCAGAATGGACTGGTTGGATATCCTTGCAGTCCAAGGGACTCAAGAGTCTTCTCCAACACCACAGTTCAAAAGCAGCAATTCTTCGGTGCTCAGCCTTCTTCACAGTCCAACTCTCACATCCATACGTGATCACTAGAAAATCCATAGACTTGACTAGACGGACCTTTGTTAGCAAAGTAGTGTCTCGGCTTTTTAATATGCTATCTAGGTTGGTCATAACTTTCCTTCCTAGGGTGGTGCCATTTGCATATCTGAGGATATCAGTATTTCTCCTGGCAATCTTGATTCCAGCTTGTGATTCATTCAGCCTGGCATTTCACATGATGCACTCTGCATAGAAGTTAAATAAGCAGGGTGACAATATACTGCCTTGACATACTCCTTTGCCAATTTTGGACCAGTCCATTGTTCCATGTCTGGTTCTAACTGTTACTTCTTGACTTGTACACAAGTTTCATATAGTCAGTAAAGCAGAAATAGATGTTTTTCTGGAATTCCCTTGCTTCCTCTATGATCCAACGGATGTTGACAATTTGATCTCTGGTTCCTCTACCTATTCTGAACCCAGTTCATATATCTGGAAGTTCTTGGTTCATATACTGTTGAAGCCTAACTTGAAGGATTTTGAGCATATAGCTTGATAGCCTGTGAAATGAATGCAATTGTGCAGTAGTTTGAACATTCTTTGGCATTGCCCTTCTTTGGGATTGGAATGAAAATTGACCTTTTCCAGTCCTGTGGCCACTGCTGAGTTTTCCAAATTTGCTGGCATATTGAGTGCAAGACTTTCACAGTACCCTCTTTTAGGACTTGAAATAGCTCAACTGGAAATCACCTCTACTAGCTTTGTTTGTAGTGATGCTTCCTAAGGCCCATTTGACTTCACACTCCAGAATGTCTGGATCTAGGTGGGTGATCACACCATTGTGATTATCTGTCATTAAGATCTTTTTTGTATAGTTCTTCCTCTTTTATTTTATTTTTTAAATTTATTTATTTTAGTTGGAGGCTAATTACTTTACAATATTGTAGTGGCTTTTGCCATACATTGATATGAATCAGCCATGGGTTTCCATGTGTTCCCCATCCTGAACCCCTCTCCCACATCCCTCCCCACCCCATCCCTCTGGATCATCCCAGGGCACCAGCCCTGAGCACCCTGTCTCATACATTGAACCTGGACTGGTGATCTGTTTCATATATGATAATATACATGTTTCAATGCTATTCTCTCAGACATTCCACACTCGCCTTCTCCGACAGAGTCCAAAAGATTGTTCTATACATCTGTGTCTCTTTTGCTGTCTCACATATAGAGTTTTCGTTACCATCTTTCTAAATTAAAAAAGATGTCCTTTTCATTATAGGGGACTGGAATGCAAAAATAGGAAGCCAAGAAACACCTGGAGTAACAGGCAAATTTGGCCTTGGAATGCAGAATGAAGCAGGGCAAAGACTAATAGAATTTTGCCAAGAGAACACACTGGTCATAGCAAACACCCTCTTCCAACAACACAAGAGAAGACTCTACACATGGACATCACCAGATGGTCAAACCCAAATCAGATTGATTATATTCTATGCAGCCAAAGATGGAGAAGCTCTATACAGTCAGCAAAAACAAGACCAGGAGCTGACTGTGGCTCAGATCATGAAATCCTTATTACCAAATTCAGACTCAAATTGAAGAAAATAGGGAAAACCACTAGACCATTCAGGTATGACCTAAATCAAATCCCTTATGATCATACAGTGGAAGTGAGAAATAGATTTAAAGGCCTAGACTTGATAGATAGAGTGCCTGATGAACTATGGAATGAGGTTCATGACACTGTACTATGCTCAGATTTCCCCCAAACCCCACCACCCTCCACCCCCACCCCCAGGAATACAACTACTATGTAAACAGGAAAAATTGCACTTTGTCTTGTGTAGAGTTTTAGAGCGTTCACCATTTTGGAAAATCACACCACCCACAGCATCTCCACTCGTGTTTTTTGAGTTGCCCTTGGGACACACCTGTAGTAGTCTGCACCTGTGTGGCTCACATTCAAAGTGATGCTGTGAACAGCTGCAGGAATCTGACTTCTCTACTGTAACTGTGAGAGCAGCCACACTGGAGAACTTACATTTTGAAAGACATAATACTTTATTATAAATTGGTTTCCTTTTCCCTTATATCACAGTTGGACATTTGTTACATCATATTTTCCAAAGATGCCACACCAACACATACCCCATGCCATAAACATATGCTTCTTACAACATGGTATTTATATTACTCTATTGAATTGGCAGCAGGGGGCATTCTGTGGTCTCTTCGCTCGTATTTCACTAAACCTTTGTAACAGCCTTGACCAGTAGAATGTGGTGGAAGTACACTGTGTGAGTTCTGAAACTAGGTATAATGGTTAGTTTTATGTGTCAACTGGGCTGGGCCACAGTGCCCAGATATTTGGTCAAACACTATTCTGGATGCTTCTGTGAGGATTTTGGGGGGATGAGATTAACATTTAAGTCTGCAGGCTTCGAGTAAAGCAGATTGCCCTCCATGAGGTGGCTGAGCCTCATTCAATCAGCTGAAGGCTCGAACGGAACCAAAGACTGACCTCTCCCAACAAGACGGAATTTTGTGGCAGACCGCTTTTGGCCTTGAACCGCAACAGTGACACCCCTCCTTGGATCTCCAGAATACTGGCCCGCTTTGTAGATTTGGACTTGCAGCCTCCATAATCACATGAACCTATTCCTAACTGTATGTGTGTGTGTGTATATATATATATTTATACACACACCCTTGAACACTGCAGGGATTAGGGGTGATGATCCTCTACACAGTTGGACATCTGCAGTTCCTCTGTATCCACAGTTCCACACCTAAGGATTCAATTAACTGAGGATAGTGTGGTGCCGTAGTATTTACTCTTGAAAAAATATCCTTTTATAAATCCCTGGACCCATGCAGTTCAAATCCATATTGTTCAAGGGTCAGCTATATATATATAGAGAGAGAGAGAGAGAGAAAGAGAGAGAGACATAGATATCTTCTAGTGTTTTCTCTACCTCAATTACTCTGACAAACAGGTCATAAAAGGCAATGCAGCCTTGACCTTGCTCTCCCTGTTTCTCTGGGTACTTGCTTTTGGAAAGAAGCTGCCTTGTTATGAGGAAGCCCAGACCATGTGTGGAAGCCACATGTGAATGTTCCCACCAACAGCGTCAATGAGGTTCCCAATTGAAAGCCAGTATCAATCACCAGACACATGAGTGAAGACACATTTAAATGATTTCAACCCCTAGCCTTTATCAACACCTGCCATCTGAAGCGGAGAAGGCAATGGCACCCCACTCCAGTACTCTTGCCTGGAAAATCCCATGGACGGAGGAGCCTGGTAGGCTGCAGTCCATGGGGTCGCTGAGTCAGACTGAGAGACTTCACTTTCACTTTTCGCTTTCATGCATTGGAGAAGGAAATGGCAACCCACTCCAGTGTTCTTGCCTGGAGAATCCCAGGGATGGCCGAGCCCATTGGGCTGCCGTCTGTGGGGTCGCACAGAATCGGACACGACTGAAGCGACTTAGCAGCAGCAGCAACCAATAGAAATCTTGAGATAATAAATAATTTTGCTTCAAGACTTTTAATCTAAAAATTTCAAAATTTTAATCTAAATGATTCAGTACTTGAAAGACCAAGATGGATACAGTCTCTAAAGAGGGTGAAGATGAAAACTGCAAGGAAGCCTTTGCTCTCAAATCTGTGAAAACTAAATACACCCTCCCTAATCTACATGGAAAAAGCAAGAGAGTTCCAGAAAAACATCTACTTCTGCTTTATTGACTATGCCAAAGCCTTTGACTGTGTGGACCACAATAAACTGTGGAAAATTCTGAAAGAGATGGGAATACCAGACCACCTGACCTGCCTCTTGAGAAATCTGTATACAGGTCAGGAAGCAACAGTTAGAACTGGACATGGAACAACAGACTGGTTCCAAAAAGGAAAAGAAGGACGTCAAGGCTGTATATTGTCACCCTGCTTATTTAACTTATACGCAGAGTACATCATGAGAAATGCTGGACTGGAAGAAACACAAGCTGGAATCAAGATTGCCGGGAGAAATATCAATAACCTCAGATATGCAGATGACACCACCCTTATGGCAGAAAGTGAAGAGGAACTAAAAAGCCTCTTGATGAAAGTGAAAGAGGAGAGTGAAAAAGTTGGCTTAAAGCTCGGCATTCAGAAAATGAAGATCATGGCATCCGGTCCCATCACTTTATGGGAAATAGATGGGGAAACGGTGGAAACAGTGTCAGACTTTATATTTTGGGCTCCAAAATCACTGCAGATGGTGACTGCAGCCATGAAATTAAAAGACACTTACTCCTTGGAAGGAAAGTTATGACCAACCTAGATAGCATACTGAAAAGCAGAGACATTACTTCTCCAACAAAGATCTGTCTAGTCAAGGCTATGGTTTTTCCAGTGATCATGTATGGATGTGAGAGTTGGACTGTGACGAAATCTGAGCACTGAAGAATTGATGCTTTAGAAGTGTGGTGTTGGAGAAGACTCTTGAGAGTCCCTTGGACTGCAGGGAGATCCAACCAGTCCATTCTAAAGGAGATCAGTCCTGGGTGTTCTCTGGAAGGAATGATGCTAAAGCTGAAACTTCAATACTTTGGCTACCTTATACAAAGAGTTGACTCATTGGAAAAGACTGATCCTGGGAGGGATTGGGGGCAGGAGGAGAAGGGGACGACAGAGGATGAGATGGCTGTATGTTATCACTGACTCGATGGATGTGAGTTTGAGTGAACTCCAGGAGTTGACAATGGACAGGGAGGCCTGGCGTGCTACAATTCTTGAGGTTGCACAGAGTTGGATGTCCAACTCTTTGACTGAGTGACTGAACTGAACTGAACTGATACTGTACTGGTGTTTTTCTTTCTGACTTACTCCAGTTTCATTCACGTCATTAGAACTGATTCAAATGTATTCTTTTTAATGGCTGAGTAATATTCCATGATGTATATGTTCCACAGCTTTCTTATCCATATGTCTGTTGATGGACATCTAGGTTACTTTCATGCCCTGGCTATTATAAACAGTGCTGCGATGAACACTAGGGTACACGTGTCTCTTTCAATTCTGGTTTTCTCGGTGTGTATGCCTAGCAGTGGGATTGCTGTGTCATATGGCAGTTCTATTTCCAGTTTTTTAAGGAATCTCTACACTATTCTCCATAGTGGCTGTACTACTTTGCATTCCCACCAACAGTGTAGAGTGTTCTCTTTTTCCACACCCTCTCCAGCATTTATTGTTTGTAGACTTTTGGATAGCAGCCATTCTGACCGGCATGAGATGGTACTTCATCGTGGTTTTGATTTGCATTTCTCTGATAATGAGTGATGTTTAACATCTTTTCATGTGTTTGCTAGCCATCTGTATGTCTCCTTAGGAGAACTGTCTGTTTAGTTCTTGGCTTATTTTTGATTGAGTCATTTATTTTTCTGGAATTGAGCTTNTTGATTTGCATTTCTCTGATAATGAGTGATGTTTAACATCTTTTCATGTGTTTGCTAGCCATCTGTATGTCTCCTTAGGAGAACTGTCTGTTTAGTTCTTGGCTTATTTTTGATTGAGTCATTTATTTTTCTGGAATTGAGCTTCAGGAGTTGCTTGTATATTTTTGATATTAATTCTTTGTCAGTTGCTTCATTTGCTATTATTTTCTCCCATTCTGAAGGCTGTCTTTCCACCTTGCTTGTAATTTCCTTTGTTGTGCAGAAGCTTTTAATTTTAATTAGGTCCCATTTGTTTATTTTTGCTTTTATTTCTAATATTCTGGGAGGTGGGTCATAGAGGATCCTGCTTTGATTTATGTTCTGTGTATTCGTGCCACTTCCTCTTAACACCTTCTGCTTCTATTAGGTCCATATCTTTTCTGTCCTTTATTGTGCCCATCTTTGCATGAAATGTTTCCTTGGTATCTCTATTTTTCTTATAGAGATCTGTAGTCTTTCCCATTTTATTGTTTTCCTCTATTTCTTTGCATTATTCATTTAAGAAGGTTTTCTTATCTCTCCTTGCTGTTCTTTGGAACTCTGCATTCAAATGGGTATATCTTTCCTTTTCTCCTTTGCCTTTTGTTTCTCTTCTTTTCTCAGCTAAGGGCTCCTTAGAGAACCATTTTTCCTTTTTGCATTTCTGCCTGCTATTAAAATATTACTTTTTGGCCCAGATCCACCTGTCTTTACTCTCCTTTCATGATTTTTGGGGCCTTGTGCAAATTGTTTCTTCTTTTCCAGTTGGTCTTCCTGGGTTCTCTCCCTGTGGCACTAGAAGGGGACCTGGGAGGCAGAAGGTGGGTAGAGGGGACTCCCTGTGATGGCTTGTGGGGGATATAATTGTGATGACATGTTCTCCAGGAAACAGAGGTTCACCTTTCTTCAGCCTTCCCTGAAGCAGCCTCACTTCTGTCCTCTGAGGTCTCAGCCTCTGACCTGGACAGGGTGCCAGACTTGCTCAAGTGGTGTCAACCTCCAAGGGCCCCCTTGGCGGGGCTGACAGGACACGAGTCAGGTTGAGGTTTCAACCTTGGCTGCTACCAGAGTCCCAGGGAGCTTTGAAAAGTCCCAGTGCCCAGACCACCAGGACCCAGAACCTGACTCGGGGATGGGTGCTCTGCCATTAAGGACCCTGCAGCCCCCAGAGCCAGCCCTCTGCAGCCCAGGATGAGACCACCAGCTGGGGCAGTCACTCATGATCCAAGTCAGTGCTGTGTGAGCCACAATCAAACGCCCTATGGGCAGTTTCCCTGGGCCTGTTCTGTGCCCATGGATTCCCGTTTGGCTAGACCTGTGGGTGAAGAAACCCAGGTTGAAGACGTAAAAGTTCGTTTCAGGGACAGACAATATCACCACACCAGGAGCTTCCAGAAGTATCCATCCCAGCCACCCTTCTGGAAGACGTCAATCTCAGTGGGCTGTGCAGATGGACATTTGCTGACACCCGGCCAGGCCTCCTGGATACAAAATGGCAGGATCTCCACCACACTGTGCTGGCTCCAAGTGAGATGCAAGTTGTTTTTGGAAAAGAAACATGTCCCTCATGCATCCAGATTGAAAAGACAGCCCCAGGCAGGCACTCTGATCCCAGCTGCAGCTCCATCCCCCTGGAAGCCTGGCCTTCATCTCCATTCATGGCCCTCCCCAGTCACCCATACTCTTCCAAATGATGTACTGATAAAGGTGGTCCTGGCTGCCTTGTGAATTATTATTTGTGTGATTTGCAGTTTAAAAGCATTTACACATCCACTTTCTATTTGATCCTTTCTCCTGGTCCTCTTCCTTCCCTCTGGGTGTCAGAAAACTGAGCGAGCATGTGACTCTCCCAGGGGTGGATCTGAATCCAGTCTTCTGATCAAACCACTAAGCTTCCAGATGCTCTTGGGTTAATCATAGTTTCTTGCATACACTTAGGTTTTTTTCCTTTCCATTGAAATTTTAGTTATTTGAATGGACAGAAAAGGCAAATCAAATGTCTGCTGCCTCCATGTTAGATGCAGGATAGATACTTGGTGTAAGATGTATTCCTCCTGCTCAGTCTGGACCAGATATATTTCCTAATATAATTAACAATATGAGGTTAAAATAGAGAGCATTAAAGTTTGAGAGTAAATTTAAGAGGTGAGGGCTTGAGGTTGGCTCTGTAAGATGAGAAGACATAGGTGATAACATGGAACACATGTGGAGAGATAAAAAATTCAGTAGTCACACCATGGCATGGAGTAGAAGGGACTCTGGCATCTGTATCTCTATACTCCATAATTATAGCAACCATCAGTTACCCTCTACCATGCCTCCAAGCTCCAACAGATAAATCTAACCTAAGTAAAACCAATGTACTATCTTTTCTACTGTAGCTTCAAAGTAGGTTCTCTGATAGCAGCCTTCAGCCCTCCCAGTCAGATGGCTGTTCCAGAATCCTCCCTTTTGGGAAATTTGGAGCTGCTATTGATTAAGCAGGAATATTTGTAAACAGGGACATTGAAGCTGAAATTTGAAACAGACACTTAGAGAATGCTGATGAAGGGCCTTAAACTTTCAGAGGGATGTGATGGGGGCTGTGCTTTAGAAGGACTAAAGTTATAGCAGGGAAGGTTTGGGGTGTGATGGAGAAATCACTTAAAGGTGCAAAAAATTTTCTAGAAGCATCTTGGAAGTTAGAGTATAAACAAGCATGGGAAATTAAGTACAAATAAGAGTGGCCTGTCATGGTCTCGCAGAGAAGGCCACAGGTTACCTGTGCTGGTAACCAAGGCATTCAGTTTTGTCTTTAAGAAAAAGTCATGTTAACCCACTCTTTACAGTGGCAACAGCATGTAGAGTCATTTTTATAAGGATTTTCTTTTAGACTTTAAAGGGGTATTTTGCATGGTAATGGGATCCTTCAGGTCCTCTTAAGCAGGGTGATGGTAGAAACAATACCTCTTGCTTCAGAAAAACTGTAAATCCATTGCTTAGATTACAACTGAGTGTTTCTAAGTTTTGAACTTCTTGCCCAAATTCAAGACCAAATCCTTCTGTGAATACAATGATAGGCTGTTATTTCTTTTTCAAGGTTAAGACCAAAAGAACCCTATCCAAATACAATGAGAGCTGATTTCTATTAAACATACAGTGTGCTTTTTCTTTAATTTGAAAAATGTACATCATCATGTGTATACTGACCTGCAGAGAAACGTGTAGCTTATGTGAGGGGAGCGGATGCAGAGTGGAGACTGTTGGAGAGATACCCCATAGAGAGAAGCTTGAATCCCTAGGCTCATTGGCGATTAGCTGTGCTACCGTCACTCAGAGAGTTTAAAAATATAAATTCACAGAGATCTTGGCTCAGTCAGTCCCTGCTGGATTCTCAGCACCTGTGTTGTAAAAGCTTTGTGGGCAGCTCTGGTGTGCAGACCTTCTAGAGGGCGGTCACCCAGCCACCCAGAATCCCATGGTGACAGAACCCTGCTGAAGAAGCTGGCTCAAAGACTTCTGGAGTTTGTTGATCAAGAAACTGAAACTCTGCTTTCCCACATTTCTTAAGGTCTGTTGAAACCATTTGTTAGTTCAGATTCAAACCTGGCTTTCTGCCTAGGCAAAATTCTGCTTTTTATTCATGTATGTATTCATTCAGCAAATATTTATTTCATGAGGTATTTTTTTAAAGATATAATGGCAACTAAGACACACTGATCATTTTTCATGGAGTTTACATTCTACTGGGAGAAGATAATCAGAGAGAGAAAGAGAAAAGAAATGACCTAAAGGAGATATACAACTCAATGAGGATTTATTTTCAAGGGAAACATTTACAGAAGCATGTGTTAGTGCAGTATCTCACTTGGGATAGTCCAGCTCTCACCATCTGAACCTGTAAGGATGAAGGGAGAGCATGGTTACTTCAATTCAGAAAGAAGCAGATTCTGTACAGTTGTTCATTTTCAAAGGAACAGTGACCTTAGGTGGAGGGACAGAGCCAGATACAAACTGGGAAGGATGTGTAGCTAGAAATATGAAGAACTCATACAACTAAATAAGAAGACAAATAATAAAATGGGCAAAACGTTGAGCTAGTAAGTATATGAAAAGATGCTTAACATCATTACTCATCAGATAAATGCAAATTAAAATCACTGCTTGCCCACTAGAATGGCTAATATTAAAATAAACATCTGACAATGCAACCAACAGTGAGGATGTGGAGCACTTCCCACTGGGTTGGTGGGAATGCAGACATGGCATAACCACACAGAAAGCAGTTTGTCAATTTCTTAGAAAATTAAACATACATTTACCAAAAGACTCAGAAAAAAGTTGTATATCTCCTTTAGGTCACCCACATCTCCAAAATGAAAACTATGTCCACATAAAGACTTAACTTTAATGTTCGTAGTAGCTTTATTTATAATAGCCCTAAACTGAACACAACCCAAATGTCCACCCAGAGGTGAATAAATAAATACAATGTAGTACTAATCAGAAATAAAAATGGGAAAGAAACTGTTAATACACACAATTCTATGAATGAATTTCAAAAATATTTCCTGAGTAGAAGAAATCAGACATAAATGAAGTCTTAATCCACAGGACAAGATCCTGAAGAGAGGTTATGTGGACAGAGAAGAGAATGAGCCCATTATTAGCTCTAGAGTTGAAAGTCTGCCAGGGCTTGCTTTCAAATCAAGGAGAAAATGATCCAAAAAAAGAGTCTGAGAGGAAACACCCAGAGGAATAGGAGGAAACCAGGATCTGTGGGCGTTTCGAGGAGGAGGCAGCGTCGTTTGTATACACTGCTGCTGAGCCAGCACGGGGACGGGACAACACCAACTGGGTGCGCTGGTGACCTGGCAAAAGCTGTTGCGGTGGGGACTCAGAAGAAGAGGAAGTGGAAATGTCAGTTCTCACGGCTGTAAGCGAGGCATTTGCTTTGAAGGATTGCAGAAAATGAAGCAGAAGCTGATGTGGAATCAAGAGAGGTGAACTTTATTACTTGTCCATGTTTTGTTTGTTCATTTTAGGATTGGAGACACCATTCTGTAGATTGGGATGATCTGGTATAGACAGAGAAAAGGAAGCAGATGACTCAGAAGAGAATAATTGCAGAAGAAAATGGATGAGAATTGCAACAATTTGAGGTTATTGAAAAATATATATTTCCTGTTGATTTATTCATTGCCAAGTACTTACTTGTAATTAAAAGTATTGCACCAAGAATCCCTTCTTCTCTCATCTACCAGGAAATTGGAATCCCAGGTCCACTTGGGGTATTTGTTCTATAAACACCATTTTAATTTCATTTGTTGAGACAGTCATTGTTTATATTCTGGTATAAATATATATCGGAGAAGGCAATGGCACCCCACTCCAGTACTCTTGCCTGGAAAATCCCATGGATGGAGGAGCCTGGTGGGCAGCAGTCCATGGGATCGCTAAGAGTCAGACATGACTGAGCGACTTCACTTTCACTTTCCACTTTCATGCATTGGAGAAGGAAATGGCAACCCACTCCAGTACTCTTGCCTGGAAAATCCCATGGATGGAGGAGCCTGGTGGGCTGCAGTCCATGGGGTCGCTAAGAGTCGGACACGACTGAGCGACTTCACTTTCACTTTTCACTTTCATGCATTGGAGAAGGAAATGGCAACCCACTCCAGTGTTCTTGCCTGGAGAATCCCAGGGATGGGGGAGCCTGGTGGACTGCTGTCTATAGGGTTGCACAGAGTTGGACATGACTGAAGCGACTTAGCAGCAGCAACAGCAGCAGCATACATATATATGGTATAAACATATATTACATACTTGACTATTATATGAGTATCAGACACCAAATAACAGATCCTCTCAAAATGTCTTCATCTAGAAAGGTAATGACTTTCCAGGCCACTAGAATGTTTTAGTGTTCTATAAGGGACTTTGAATATTACATGAAGAAACATCAAACTGTCATCATATTTTACTTGGGAACAAGTAAGAGCAAGAGAGTCACAAAATTAATGAAATGAGGGAGCTCTTAGAGAATTAACAAGCAACAGAGAAGAAAATTAGCAGAGAAGTAAGCAGAAAATGCTTTTCTCAAGGCAAAGGGGAGATAATCATACAAAGATAAGATTTATTAAAACTAGGAGACTGTTATGCTCATGCATACAACAATATTAGCAATTATCACTTGTACAGCATTTTATACAATGGTCTAAATGCAACAAAATTGGAAATTAATAATTAAACATTAAAAATAGGAAAAGTAAGCAAAAAGAAATTTAAATGACAAACTAGGGTAAACATATGGTCCACAAAATGATAATAAACTTATAAAGGCTGTAGCAAATAAAAGAAATG
>SJYT01043977.1:606417-654815 GCA_006410635.1 Cephalophus harveyi | reverse complement strand
TGGGGAAACAGTGGAAACAGTGACAGACTTTATCTTTTTGGGCTCCAAAATCACTGCAGATGGTGACTGCAGCCATGAAATTAGAAGACGCTTACTCCTTGGAAGAAAAGTTATGTCCAACCTAGATAGTATTTTCAAAAGCAGAGACATTACTTTGCCGACTAAGGTCCGTCTAGTCAAGGCTATGGTTTTTCCTGTGGTCATGTATGGATGTGAGAGTTGGACTGTGAAGAAGGCTGAGCGCCGCAGAATTGATGCTTTTGAACTGTGGTGTTGGAGAAGACTCTTGAGAGTCCCTTGGACTGCAAAGAGATCCAACCAGTCCATTCTGAAGGAGATCAGCCCTGGGATTTCTTTGGAAGGAATGATGCTAAAGCTGAAACTCCAGTACTTTGGCCACCTCATGCGAAGAGTTGACTCATTGGAAAAGACTGTGATGCTGGGAGGGATTGGGGGCAGGAGGAGTAGGGGACGACTGAGGATGAGATGGCTGGATGGCATCACTGACTTGATGGACGTGAGTCTGAGTGAACTCCGGGAGTTGGTGATGGACAGGGAGGCCTGGCATGCTGCGATTCATGGGGTCACAAAGAGTCGGACACGACTGAGCTACTGAACTGAACTGAACTGAACCTCAACCATTGCAGAAATACAATTTTTTAAAAAAATTTTCCTTTTCCAATTTAGGATGGCAGAATTTTAATCTAAAGTTTCACCAGGATTCATCAGGATTGTGTCTAATTCTATGGCATTTACCAAATGCCACCATGTTACTCTTCGTTCATTCACTTAGGCATCTTCTGTTACGTTATAGGCATTGGCCAGTGTGTCCAGCCCTCCATATGACCCATGATTTGGGCAGCTGATCAAGCGTTGGGCTGTGTCTTCTTCCTATCTTCATGAACTCTTGGGTTCGGTGGCTGACTACCACCTCACACTAGTCCTATGTGCTTGGGAATTATTCCATTTTCTGGGGTCTCATTGTCTCTCCAGGAACCCTTGCATGTCTGAGCTCTCCAAATCAGATGAGGTTTCCATCTCCTGCTTGTGACATGGTCTGGGGAGCAGTGAGTGTCTCACTGTTCCTAAGATCTACCTGTATTTTCATTCTCACAGTTTCCCTTCTAACATTATACTTCTCCAAGGCTTGGGTTAATAATTTCCTTATCATCTCATAAGAACACTCCTAAAATAATCCAGTTTTTCTTTTTAGCTACTGCACACCTTTCCTTAGAGCACAGAGGTCCTGGATGCACAAATGTGGGAGATGGCTAAGGGAATTGTTCAGAGAATGTTTCATATTTCAAAAATAGTTTTATACAAAGGATGTAACCAAGATAGCCAGGCTAGAAAACTGGAGTAGACACTACTTAGAGATGCAGACCATTCCTATGCTCCCTGCTCTGAACTCTGTCTGACAGCCATGTCTCTGTTAAGTAACCCTACCTTCATATCACAGTCAAACAGGACCATCTGATTTTGTGCCAGGAATGTCTAATTTGGGGCTGAGGATCTAGAGACTTACCGACATGCACAGCAGATGTTGCTGGCCCCAGGTTGCTTTGGAAACTTGCTGTCAGGACCTCAGTGCTTCCTTTCTTCCTTCCTCAAGCCTCGGTTATTGAGCTCGTCCCTGGGTTCTGTGAGACATTCCAGTCTCTTTCCAATAAAATTTCCTTTTGTGAAGCCATTGTTGGTTTCTATTATTTGCCATGTAAACAGGTTTAATTTAAAAAGTCACAGAACCACCTAAGATCTGAATACAGAAAAAAAAAATCTTAAATGAAATATTAGAGGTATTAACTGAATTGGGAATTTGGGGTTAACTTGGTGTCAATTTACTGTTGCCTGATTTATCCCCTACTAAAGTCCCATTGGAGATGGGCATGGCAACTCACTCCAGTATTCTAGCCTAGTGAGTCCCATGGATGGAGGAGCCTGGCAGGCTATAGTCCACAGGGTTGCAAAAAGTCAGACATGACTGAAGCAGCTTAGCATATACAAACATGCACAAATTCCCCTGAGAAGATGTATGGCCATGAATATACACGAGAGAAAAATTGGAGATTATTGTAAGCAAGAATCAGATAAATTTTAAAAACTGTGTTATCAATGAGGATACACAGAAAAATACATTTTGGAAGTATACATTGGACTCTGTGAACCAGTAAAAGGTGGAGGGTAGCAAAGCTGGTAGGGAAAATTGTTAGTATTTTCCTAAAGGCTCAGATGGTAAAGAATTTGCCTGCAAGGCAGGAGACTCAGGTTTGATTCCGGGGTTGGGAAGTTCCCCTGGAGAAGGGATAGGCTACCCACTCCAGTATTCTTGGGCTTCCCTAGTGGTTCAGACAGTAAAGAATTTCCTGCAATGCGGGAGACCTGGGTTTGATCCCTGGGTTGGGAAGATCCCCTGGAGGAGGGCATGACAACCCACTCCAGTATTCTTGCCTGGAGAATCCCCATAGACAGAGGGATCTGGAGGGCTACAATCCATGGGGTTGCAAAGAGTTAGAAATGACTGAGTGACTAAGGACAGCACAGCACATAGTTGGTAATAACCATAATAGAAATAATTATACTATTGTAATTATATATATATATATACCCACAGAGAGAGAGAGACAGGGAGAGGGAGAACACTTATTCTGTGTCAAATAAGAATTGAGCACTCTACTTTCAGAGCCTTATAGCTCACAATGATTGTGATAAGACTATCTCTGTTTTTAAAATGAGTGAACACATAGTTCCCTGCTCAAGTGCAGACAGTCACTGAACACTTGAGCTGATTTGAATCCATGGCCAGCGGATTTGAAGGCTGTGGCATTAATCATTGCCACTTGCAGGAAGAGTTCTCAGGGCAGAATGCATCTAAATGAAAGCTCCAGCCTGCAATCTGAAGAAAGCCCCCACCCCACAATCCTGCACACAGCTGAATACAGTGAACGCGTAAGTCTGCAGGGACAACGCCTGCAGTCTGTGCAGTAGGCATTGCAGGGCACCATGAAGAGGACCACTAACCGGGACAGAACTCCAAAAGCAGTGTGCACTATATGTCAATGAATTAGAACACCATTTACAACAACTGACCCAGCGCATATTCATTACTAGCTGGCTTCTTGCAGAGAAAGATAATTCAATAAGGTTTTATTTTTTCTAAGAGTCTACATTATAAAATATTTTAAAAGCTGCCAGGCAGTAGGTTCAATACATCTCTAATTCAAAGGGCGGGTATAACTTTCTTTGTATTCCGTGTAAATAAACAAAATACAATTTCCCAGTTCTTCATGGAAAACGACTTTTCCCTGCTTCCTTGAAACCAGCAGACAATTGAGAACACCACTTACAGCCACTTGGTGCCTTAGCCAGAGCCAAGATTTAAAGTCCTGTGCACACGTGCTCTCTTTCTGCCCAAGGGAGGCAGAAAGGTGCACCACTCTGTTCTGTTCATCCTCAAAAACGTGTTTACACAGAGAACTGTGTGCAACGAGAGAGGTCACTCCGTCGTTTGGCCTCTTCCTCTGTTTGGTAATGGGAGGCAGCAGGGGCCCAGGTTCTCACGAGCAGCAGCAGCAGGGTAATCCTCACTGGGGCTGCACAGACTAAAAGCAGATGAGGCATCAGCATCCCCACGCAGCCCTGCTAGCCATCCTCAGCGCATGGGCAATGGGGTTTCCTGCGCCAAGAGAGCAGTGAGGCAAAATAAATAGGCGTCTTTCTTTCAACACGTTAACAAAAGTGCAGGATTTGATGGGGCAGCTGAGAGTCAAGGTCATTCACTTTTGAAAAAGTGGCTTTTTAAAGGTGAATTCGAACATCTGGAAATATCTTTTCAAATAAATCACTTCTGATCTGAAGCACTAAATGGCGATTTTTTGGCAACTGTTGTATCAGGGTTTCTGAGAAATGAACTCCTGGCAAACGATGAGTTTAATGCTCCCCTTATGAGATCAGCACATAATTCTCTGTATTCTTAGCCTGATTGTTCTTGAATGGTTTCAGGAGTTCTGCCTGGCAGGAAATGAGTTTAGGGTGAAGTGGAGACGCAGGCCCTGCAGCTTCTCAGAGCAGACGTGTCAGTCGATACTCATGTGTTTATCTGCATGGAGTCGTGAAGCTTTACAGGAAATTGTTTTCACATACGTGGTTAAGAATCTCATTCCCACAAAACCACAGACCAGATCTGTGAAAAATCATGTCCGATGAGAGAAGAGATGTTTCTGAGAAATGAACTCCTGGCAAACGATGAGTTTAATGCTCCCCTTATGAGATCAGCACATAATTCTCTGTATTCTTAGCCTGATTGTTCTTGAATGGTTTCAGGAGTTCTGCCTGGCAGGAAATGAGTTTAGGGTGAAGTGGAGACACAGGCCCCGCAGCTTCTCAGAGCAGACGTGTCAGTCGATACTCGTGTGTTTATCTACATGGAGTCATGAAGCTTTACAGGAAATTGTTTTCACATACGTGGTTAAGAATCTCATTTCCACAAAACCACAGACCAGATCTGTGAAAAATCATGTCCGATGAGAGAAGAGAAACTCTACAAAGTGAAACAGGAAAACGCTAAAATGGAACTAAACACACACTTTTTTTTTTAATTTGAAAAAAAAAAAAATTAGAATAATTGTGTCAAGACCTCACAGGATGGAAACCTCTTCTTTGCAAAAAAAAAAAAAATGCTTCCTGTTTTGAACTTTCATAATGTTCCTTGCACTTTCATTACGTTTCTGTGTATATACAAAGTGTGATTTTTAGTCATTCTGTATATTTACAGTAGAAGGCACAATTTCTGTGTGTGTGTAAAGAGGAAAAAACAATGAGAAATAAACTGATAATTACAATTACACTAATAGTGATAAAATATATTAACCTCAGTACACCCTTGAAAATGTACAAATGAACAAATGAACTAGGGGCCTCTGAGAGATACTGAAGCAACTTTATTAAGTTTATTTGTTTATCTTTTATTTTGTGTATGTATCTTATTTTATTAATAGCTCTTTAGAAGACCTTAGAGAATCCTTTAGGCTAACATTCTGGGACTTCCTCTGATCAACAAGAATTATAGACGTTTTCCTATCTGTGTAGGGGCTTTTCTCCAGGGGTTCATGCTGTTGTTTTGGTGGCCTCACTTTGAATTGGAAAGAAAATATTTAGAGATGGATAAGAGCTCACTTTTTTTAGCAAGAAGGAAACATTTCCCCAAACTTGGCAATAGCTGTTAGGCATGTGTAAGGAAGTGAAATAATCTTTTACTACATATGCATCCCTGTAAGAGACGAAATGACAGTCTGTTCTAGTAAAAAGTGGCAGGTGGGACCACTCCATCACCTCCAAAGACCATTAAACCAAAGACCATTAAAACTGAGTCAAAAATCTATTTTAATACATAAAAGAAAAAAAATGATTTTGATATGGTCTCTTTCACACTCAGATGAGTGTGTTAGCTAATTTTATGGTTCTCAAACTTCAATGTGCATCAGAATCACCTGGAAGGTTTGGTAAAACATGGATCCTTGGGCCCCCTTCTTAGAGTTCTGATTCAGTAGCCGTGGAGTGGGGCCTACATCTGCACTTCTAACAAACTCCCAGGGCATCCTGAAGGGGCTTACCTCTGAAAGGTAATGGAATAAAGTATTGGTGATCATGTTGTTATCTGTTTTGCTTGGGATGATTGATTTCCTCTCTCTCTAGTTACCAGCTACTTCCTTGAAAATCTACATCAATAAAAACATTAACTATTATTTACTGAATGCTGAAATAAAGGCTATCTAAGTTACTTGGAATGAGTATTAAATTTAGTCAAGACAGAACCATGCATGCATGCCCATTCATGTCTGACACTTTGTGATCCTGTGAGCTGTAGCCTGCCAGGCTCCTCTGTCCATGGATTTTCTAGGCAAGAATACTGGAAAGAAAGAAAGAAAGTGAAGTCACTCAGTCGTGTCTGACTCTTTGTGACCTCATGGACTGTAGCCTACCAGGCTCCTCTGTCCATGGGATTTTCCAGGCAAGAATACTGGAGTAGGTTGCCATTTCCTTCTCCAGGAGATCTTCTTGACCCAGGGATTGACCCCGGGTTTCCTGCATTGTAGGCAGAGGCAGATGCTTTACCATCTGAGCCACCAGGGAAGTGGGTTGCTATTTCCTCCTCCAGGGGATCTTCCTGACCCAGGGATTAAACCCACGTCTCCTGTGTCTCCTGCATTGGCTGGTGGATTCTTTACCACTATGCCACCTGGCAAGCCTTGCCAAGATAGAAGGGATATCACAATAAATTTATAATGCTCAGTTCAAGATTAAAAAATCTTGGAGGGAAAAAGCATTTTCTTGGCCATTGCACAGTCCTCTCATTCTGTCACATCCCACATCAACCCACCAGCAGGGCCTGTTGGCCCTGCTTCCAATATGCCCAGAATCTGCCCCTCTTCAGCATTCCACCTTTGCCAAGCCCACTTACAACATTTGAAGAGAGACTCACAAACTTACGTCTAAATATTTTTAAGTTATAAATAAAATTAACAAGCCATTAAACTTAAGAAGTTTTCTTTCTTGAGCAATACATTTTCCAAATGATATGGAAGGTCAGAGTTCATAGAAGTCCAAGGTTCCTTGAATCTATGTGATAGAATGTCATTGGGTAAGCCTGGGCTGATCAGCTTCCCTTCCCACCTTGCTCCCACATGCACACATGGGGACACACATGGGCATACCCGAACTCCATCCACACACTATCCAAACAGCTGCCCCAGTCACCAGCAGGCTCCAAGCATGCCGGCCATCTGCGTGTTCTTCCTATGTTGTGGTTGTTGCTGCAGAAAAGTTTCTTTCATCTTATTTCACATGTTCAGTTTGCTATTGTTGTTGCTCAATAATGTCCGACTCTTTGTCACCCCATGGACTGCAGTATGCCAGGTTTCCATGTCCTTCACCATCTCCTGGAGTTTGCTCAAACTCATGTCCATCGAGTTGGTGATGCCATCAAACCATCTCATCTGTCATCCCCTTCTCCTCCTACCTTCAATCTTTCCCAGCATTGGGGTCTTTTCTAATGAATCAGTTCTTCACATCAGGTGGCCAAAGTATTGGAGCTTCAGCATCAGCATCAGTCCCACAAATGAATATTCAGGATTGATTTCCTTTAGAATTGACTGGATATTCTTGCAGTCCAAGGGACTCTCAAGAGTCTTCTCCAACACCACAGCTGAAAAGCATCAATTCTTTGGTGTTCAGCCTTCTTTATGGTCCAACTCTCACATCCATGCATGACTACTGGAAACATGACATCACATCCATACATAACTACTAACAGGGAGAAGCTCCTGTAAGATGCTTGATGCAGGTGGGGTGAGGGGTTCGAGGGCACAGAGAAACTCAAGTCTACCCCCCGCCCCCTGCAGGACTTCCTGTCTCTTCTTCTCAGGGACCCATGCTCTTGCCATGTCCAGCCTCTAAACTGGGATCTTGCCGCTTCTGTCTCTCACCTTATTTTATGGGCTTATTTTAGGAAAAGAGCAATGCTCTGAATTTATGAAGTGTTTATATCGCTCCTAAAATCTTCAAAGTTGGGCTGGGGGGAAAGAGCTGGTCATGTTATTTTCATATCTCTTCCACACAAGCATGTTAAATAATGAATGTTTGTAGTCAGGTATTGGAGATGAAACCATTAAACAGCAATACCTTCAAACTACTCTGTTAGTGGTGGGAAATTGAAGGTCACTATACAAGAAGTATTGTGACAACCTTATTTTGACAACTCTATTTCAAGATCAGATTTACTCAAAAGACATTAAGACATCCACCCCTGCACCCTGTCAGGATGATGGAGAAGATACAGGAAGGGGTGCCCTTAGATTACAGACACGGACCTCACCACAGCAGAACACAAATCTGCTCGACCAGCACATTAATGACCTCATTTCGAGAGAACACAAAGCCTTCCTGGAGGCAGTATTGATAAAGCTTACTCTAAATGGATCTCTGGGGAGGAATGTAGATATGCAAAGACTAAGGACTTTCTACAGATATTTCCCAAATTTTTCAGTTTTCCTAAGTCAAGCATTAAAACAAGCAAACCTCCCAGGGCATATGTCTGAGTGGACCAGCAAGATCCTCCCACCTCATGGAATCCTTAACTTGGGACATCCAAGGAGGCACCGCCAGGTAAGCAGCACATCTTTAGGAATGTCCTCTTACCAAAGCTGTGCAGCCTGGCATGCTGTACTCCCTAGCACAGTGCCCATCAGCAAGCATTTTAATTAGACTGTGTTACTCCATGCAGCATCTTGAGATGAGCAAAATAAACCTTTATTGTGGAAGCTGGAGGAAGGTGCAGACTCGTTTCTTTGACAATTCTAAGAATGTAGAAAAATAAAGCGCAGAGATTTGCTGTGATATTCAAGTCACAAAGAGTTTATCAGATACGCTCTCAAGGAGAGATTGGTTTGTCCCAGGACACCAAAATGAGGGGGGAGGGGCTCAGTTGAACACTGTTAATGGGCATCTTGGGTGGAACACCATGCCCAGGGTCATGGAGCCCACTCACACTAGCTCCCGAGCACCAATTCTCAATACCCAGGAATTCTGAGTGGGTTGTTAAGCTATTTGTAGTTTGATCCGACACTACGGAAATCAGCAAATGCTACAAATTAAGCTCTTCTTCTCTTTTTTTTTTAATTTCCAAAAACCCATGTTTTCATATGAACCAATATCTTAACAGTAACACCATGACTTTTCTCCCCTAGAAAGCAATGAGCTACAATGAACTGAAGTGAATAATCAGATGTAGTTTAGATATGAAAGACAGCTTGCATTTCATCCTGCTGCTTCAAGAACTAAAAGTACACAGTTTGATATATTTTGTACTTATTGTACAAGATTAGATTTATCTACATATTTTAGTTAATACTAGTAATTTCACATTATTCAAGTGCACAATACTTTATGATGAAATAGATCTACCCATTATCACATTTTAAATAGTATTTTTTCATTTGATGATTCTCAACCACTTATTTTAAAAACTTCCCATTTACACTATGGCATCAAATTCCAAGAGAAGAAATGTAAAAGTTAGAGAATTATTATGGGTTGATCACATTTTTTAAGAGGGGTAAAAGAAAAGGAATAAATATATCAACGCCATCACCTTCAGTTTATCCAACACAGGACAAAAATACCATGAGAATTTTGGAAAGGTGCCTGTAATATTTTCAAGTCTATAGATCTGATTATTCAAATCTTACTGTTGAACTGAATCATGAAATTGGATTGTAATTATATTATGAAAGATCCACATTCTGTGTATTTTTACAGATTATTTCCAAATATTCAGCATGAATCAATGTTTTATTTCCTATTATTTCGGAAAAACCTTTTTATGAATCTATGCTTCCAAAGTTCATCCAGTATAGAAGGAGCAGGAAAGCAGCAAGCCCAAACAGATCTGAATTAGAAGAGAAAGTTAGAAAGGCTTCCATCAAAGTTGCAGGAAGTCTTTGTCCACTTCCTAGCAGCTCAGACTCAGTGAGGAGCAAGAGGGCACAGACCCAATGGAGCAGAAGGCCAACTAGGAATCAGGGAAGGAATGAGGGACTTACTTCCCAGTCAGCAGCTTCCCAGCTGAGATGTGATCCAGCAAAGGACAAGAATTTGCTCCTGAATCACCTATAGCTTGTGAAGGCTGCAGCCCCCACAGGCAGCTCAGTGTAAGACAGATTTAACATAGAGAGGGAATTTGGCTATGAAAGCATGTACAGAAGTTTTTCCCACTTCTCATTTCACAAGTTATCCTGATCAGATAGACCTGGGATTTAAAAAGCCAGTACTCAGAGGGAAGCTGCAGTCAAAAACATAAGATTTTTGCATAATTTACAGACTTTGTAATATCAGTAAGGACCCTAGGCCTGAGGACCATATAAACATGTAGAATAGTTATCTTAGCAAGAAAAGTATAGAAAAGAAATAGAGGAAAACAATAGAAAGGGAAATGCTAGAGATCTCTTCAAGAAAATCAGAGATATCAAGGGAATATTGCATGCAAAGATGAGCACAATAAAGGACATAAATAGTATGGGTCTAACAGAAGCAGAATATATCAAGAAGTGGCAAGAATACACAGAACTATACAAAAAAGATTTTTCACCTAGATAGCTACGATGGTGTGATCACTCACCGGGAGCCAGACATCCTGGAGTGTGAGGTCAGATGGGCCTTATGAAGCAACACTATGAACAAAGCTAGCAGAGGTGATGGAATTCCAGTTGAGCTATTTCAAATCCTAAAAGATGATGCTGTGAAAGTGCTGCACTCAATATGCCAGCAAATTTGGAAAACTCAGCAGTGGCTATAGGACTGGAAGAGGTCAGTTTTCATTCCAATCCCAAAGAAAGGCAATGCCAAAGAATGCTCAAACTACCACACAGTTGCACTCATCTCACATGCTAGCAAAGTAATGCTCAAAATTCTCCAAGTGATGCTTCAACAGTATGAGAACTGAGAACTTCCAGATGTTCAAGCTGGATTTAGAAAAGGCAGAGGAACCAGAGATCAAATTGCCAACACCTATTGAATCATAGAGAAAGCAAGAGAATTCCAGAAAAAGACCTATTTCTGCTTCATTGACCCTTTGAATGTGTGAATCACAACAAACTGTGGATAATTCTTAGGGATGGGAATACCAGACCACCTGACCTGCCTCCTGAGAAATCTCCATGCAGGTCAAGAAGCAACATTTAGAACCAGACATGGAACATTGAACTGCTTCCAAATTGGGAAAGGAGTACCACAAGGCTGTATATTGTCACCTTGCTTATTTAACTTAAGTGCAATACCGGGCTGATGAAGCACAAGCTGGACTCAAGCTTGCTGGGAAAAATACCAATAACTTCAGATATTCAGATGACACCACCCTTATGCCAGAAAGTGAAGAACTAAAGAGCCTCTTGATGAAAGTGAAAGAGAGTGAAAAAGCTGGTTTAAGATTCAGCATTCAGAAAACTAAGATCATGGCATCTGGTCCCATCCCTTCATGGCAAATAGATGGGGAAACAATGGAAACAATGACAGAATTTATCTTCTTGGTCTCCAAAGTCAATGCAGATGGTGATTGCAGCCATGAAATTAAAAGATGCTTGCTTTTTGGAAGAAAAGCTGTGACCAACTTGACAGCATATTAAGAAGCAGAGACACTTTGATGACATATGTCTGCCTAGTCAAAAGTATGTTTTTTCCAATAGTCATATGGATGTGAGAGTTGGACCATAAAGAAGGTTGAGCAGTGAAGAATTGATGCCTTTGAACTGTGGTGTTGGAGAAGACTCTTGAAAGTACTTTGTACTGCAAGGAGACAAAATCAGTCAGTCTTAATGGAAATCAGTCCTGAATATTCATTGGAAGGACTGATGCTGAAGCTGAAACTCCAATATTTTGGCCACCTGGTGAGAATAAATGACTAATTAGAAAAGACCCTGTTGCTGGAAAAGATTGATGGCATCACCAACTTGATGAACATGAGTTTGAGGAAGCTCTGGGAGTTGGACAGAGAAGCCTGGCGTGCTGCAGTCCATGGGGTCACAAAAAGTCCGACATGACTGAGCAACTGAATTGAACTAGGACTTCCCTTTTGGTCCAGTGGTTAAGAATTTTCCTGCCAACATGAGGGACACAGGTTCTTAGTCTGGGAAGATTCCACATGCCACAGGGCAGCTAAGCCCATGTGTAACAACTATTGTGTTTGTGCTCTAGAGCCCACATGCTCTACCCACTACTTCTGAGTCTGCATGTCTAGATCCTATGCTCCATAACAGGAGAAGCCACCACAATGAGAAGTCCACACATCACAACTAGAGAGTAGCCCCCACTTGCTGTGATAAGAATAAGCCGTCATGCAGCAACTAAGACCCAGCACAGCCAAAAATAAAAATAAATTAAATTTTCAAAAAAGCATAAATCTTAGGCTGAGCAAAGGGCATCAGGATGCTAGCTACAGTCCAACAGTGGCTGTAATAATTAGGTTATTTATTCAAGTATTATTAGGTTAATTATTCAAGTATTTTATTCCTGGCAGAAATCTCTACATACCGAGTAATGTCTGAAAGAATATTCCAGAGTTATTCTGGGGGAAAAATTGAGCTAGGTGCAAGGGAAGTTGCAGTAAGGGACTGGAGCAAAGAAGAGCAAACACAAATGTGAAGAGATGCTCAGAAAAGCCTCCACAGTGGGGCCTCCTCCTGTGTGGACTATCAGCTGAAGTTTACTGTGCTCTGCCCACTGATGGGGAATCTTAGTTTGATTTCAAGGGTTTTTTAATTCTTATAAACTATTTCCAATGTGCTCAGATCACATCACACTATGATGGAGGCCAATCATAGAGTTTATCTTTAGAGCCAGACTTGCTGTGGGTTTTCTGTCTCTGCTTTTCACATTTTCTTGGTTATTTTAAGGAAAAGTTAGAAATAGCAAATAAGATGTTGCTTGCTGCTCTAAATTATTCTCAGGAAGTCCACTGCAAAGTGTATTTACATTCTGCACATGGCAGAATATAAATATTGACTGCAAATAAAAACTGATGGTGAGTCCTGTTTTCAACTGAGAACCTCTCAAGTGATACTGCCCTAAGATTCAAATGGTGTTAGATTTACAACAGGAAGTTGAAGGGACAACAGGGTTTTCTGGATATTATTGTTCATTTCTGTTCCATAAGGACACATACTTTTCTGTATCTTGATTGCAAACAACTAGGCTGAAAACTGAAAACGTGCCATTCTTGGCTGTCATAGAGACAGTACATCACCTGAGATGGAAAGTGTTAACATTTCATCAACTCAACAAATAACTGAGGAGCATCTGTTTTATGACCATCACCATGCCAGGTGATGGAATTACAAAGGAAAGGAATATATTTACTCCTCCCAGGGATTTAGGGACTGCTGAGGAGACACCTGAAAGGATTATTATATAATCTGTGTTATTCCAATACAGAGTGGGGAGTGCAATGCTCAAGGTACACACATAATGATGAGCTGCATGCGTGCTAATGTGTCAGTTCTCATGTCCGCATGGAGAAAGGCTATTTTACTCAACAGCAAGGTAGACTAGGAGCCAAGGAATTATATAAATATAAAATCACTGATTTGATTACTCAGACTCTTTGTAGATTCAGAGGGAAAACAATAAGAGAGAATTTAAATCATATAAAAAAAGCTTTCTTGGAATATGGAGGGGAAACCACATGCCTACAGGAGTTCTTGGGAGAATGTCCTAGGGAAGTGATTTTTTTTTTCATTAGGTCTTAAAGTGGGTACTTGCCAGAGAACTGAGAATGAAAATGGTCACAGAGCAAGATAAAACATATGTAAAGTAGTTCAAAATGGCACAGCAAGTTGGGATGTTGAACAGTTCTGCTAGATCACAGAATGAGAGGCTTAGGCAGCAATGGTAGGGTGGAGGGTGCTGCAGGGGGAGCCCTGATACTCAGTGAATACTTGGATTTTCTTCTGTAGATGATGGCAAGGCACTGACATGTTCTAAGCCAGTCCAATTTTCATTTTAAGGTGATGCTCAGGCCAAAGTGAAGGGCAAACCTAAAAGGGACAAGACTTGAGTCCTAGAGGTCATTTTGGAGACTATGAATTATCTAGGTAATGTAAAATGAGGGTCTGGGCCAGCACAGAAGGAGTAAATGTGGAAATAACGAGTGGACTGGAGAAATATTTATAAAGTAAAATTGCAGGTCTAACTACAGTGACTTGATATAAACAGAAATTCATATGAAAAAGATAAGAATTTCAGGTTTTGCACTTTCTTAACTGGTGGTAGCCCTTCCTCTCCCAGCTGTATAAAGTGCAAAAGTGGCATGGTTTAAAGAGTAGATGATGATTTCATTTGAGACACTAGAGAAACATATAGTGATGACATTGAGAAGACAATTAGGTATAGATCTCTGAAGCTTGGGGAGAGGTAGAACTAGAGACAAAGATTTAAGAATCATCAGAAATAGGACACCCAAAGATCAAATAGTTTTGGTGACCAGAGAGAAGTGTGCTGCTGGGCCCCACAGGATATCTCTTACATAAGGCCACTTCTCTAAGATAAGGAAATGTAACCAACCTGCAAAATATATACTAATAAACACAGTGAAAGTGAAAGTCACTCAGTCATGTCCAACTCTTTGCAATTCCGTGAACTATACATTATACAGTTCATGGAAATTTCCAGACCAGAATACTGAAATGGGTAGCCTTTTCCTTCCCCAGGGGATCTTCCCAATCCAGGGATTGAACTCAGGTCTCCTGCATTGCAGGTGGATTCTTTACCAGCTGAGCCACAAGGGAAGCCCAATAAACACAGAGACTTAAGCAAAATGAGGGCTAGGAATATGTTCCAAATGAAGGCACAAGATAAAACCTCAGAAAAACTAGATTAAATGGAGATGAACAATCTATACCAAAAAGAATTTAAAGTAATGACTATAAAGATACTGAATGAACTTGGGAGAAGAGTATAAAATACAGCAAGAAGTTTAATAATGAGCTGCTGCTGCTGCTCCTAAGTAAATGAGCCAAAGATACAATGACTGAAATGGAAGATGTGCTAGAAGGAATTAATAATAGATTATATGATATAGAGGAACAGATAAGTGAGTTGGAAGACAGACTAGTGGAAATCGCACAAACCAAACAAGGAAAAGAAAAAAAAAAAGAATTAAAAAGCTAAAGACAATTTAAGAGACCTCTGTGAGGTCATCAAGCATACTAACATTCACATTATAGGAAGGAGAGGAGAAGAGAGACAGAAAAAGTAGCAGAAGTTATATCTGAAGCCCTAATAGCTGAAAAGATTTCTAAACTAGAAAAGGAAACAGACATCCAGGGCCAGGAAACCGAGTTCCAAACAGGATGATCAACCCAATGAAGACCACACCAAGACATATTGTAATTAGAATGACAAAAATTAAAAATAAAGAAAAAATATTAAAAGCAGCAAGAGAAAAGCAACTGGTTACATACAAGGGCACTCCCATAAGACTGTCATCTGGGTTTTCAGCTGAAACTTTGTAGATCAGAAAGAAATAACATGATATATTTAAGAGATAAAAGGAAAAACCCTAAAACTGAGACTACTCTACCCAGCAAGGTTATCATTCAGATTTGGAGGAGAGATAAAGACTTTTCCAGACAATAAAAGTGAAAAAGTTCAACACCACTAAGCTGGCTTAACAAGAAATGTGAAAGAAACTTCTCTTTAAAGTATTAAAAAGAAGAGACATCACTTTTTTGACAAAGGTTCATTTAGCAAAGCTATGGTTTTTCCAGTAGTCATGTATGGATGTGAATGTTAAACCATAAAGAAGGGTGAGTGCTGAAGAACTGGTACTTTTGAATTGTGATACTGGAGAAGACTCTTGAGAGTCCCTTGAACATCAAAGAGAGCAAATCAGTCAATCTTAAATGAAATCAACCCTGAATATTCATTGGAAGGATTGATGCTGAAGCTCCAATACCTTGGCCACCTAATGCCAAGAGCTGACTCACTGGAAAAGACCCTGAATCTGGGAAAGATTGAAGGCACGAGGAAAAGGGGGTGACAGAGAATAAGATGGCTGGATAGCGTCACTGACTCAATGGATGTGAGTTTGAACAAGCTCCAGGAGATAGTGAAGGACTGGGAAGGCTGGCACACCATAGTCCATGGAGTCACAAAGAGTCAGACATGACTTAGCAACTAAACAACAACAGAAACAAGTGAAAAAGACAAGATCACAACAAAAACATGAAAATTATGAGGGAAAATCTCATAATAAAAATAGTAGATCAAGCACTTATAAAGCTAGAAAGAAAATTAACAAAAATAGTAAAATCATCTATATCCACAACAAGTAATTAAGACATAAACAAAACAAAAACATGCAAAATATAATATAAAAACATTATTTTGTGTGGGGAATAAAGTGTATGGTAGTTAAAACACACTTGAAATGGCAACTACAAACCAAAAATCTATAATAGATACATACACACACAAAGAGTAAAGGATCCAGATATAAAGATAGGTATCAGATCACAAGACAAGAGAGAACAAGAAGAAAGGAACAATGACAAAACAAGACTACAAAAACAACCCCCAAACAACTTTAAAAATGGCAATAAATACATACCTATCAATAATTACTTTAAATGTAGTAGTAGTGAGTAGTGAAGTCGCTCAGTCGTGTCCCACTCTTTGCGACCCCGTGGACTGTAGCCTTCCAGGCTCCTCCCTCCATGGGATTCTCCAGACAAGAGTACTGGAGTGGGTTGCCATTTCCTTCTCCAGGGGATCTTCCTGACCCAGGGATCGAACCCAGATCTTCAGCATTCCAGGCAGATGCTTTAACCTCTGAGCCACCAGGGAAGCCCCACTTTAAATGTAGATAGATTAAATATTTCAATCAAAAGGTATAAACTGGCTGAATACATACAAATCCAAGACCCATATATACACTGCCTACAAGGGGCTCACCTTCACATCTAAAGATATGCACAGATTGAATGTGAGAGGTGGAAAAAGTCATTTTATGTAAATGGAAATGAAAAAGCTGTTGTAGCAATACCTGTATTAGACAAAATAGACTTTAAAATAAAGAGTATTACAAGATTTTGTAAATCAACAACAACAAAAAAGACACTACATAATGATTGAGAGATCAATCCAAGATGAATATATAACATATTATAAGAGCATCTAAATACTAACACAGAGAAAAAATTGACAGTATTGACAGTAATCCAATAATAGTAAGGGACTTTAGTACCCCACTTATATCAATGGACAGATGGCTCAGACAGATTATCAGTGAAGAAACAGTGGCCTGAAAGAACATATTAGATCATATGCACTTCATATATTCCCTCCCGAAGCAGCAGAATACACACTCTTCAAGTGCACATGGAATTTTTTTCAGGACAGATCACATTCTAGGATGCAAAACAAGTCTCAAATTTAAGAAGACTGAAATCATATCAAGTGTCTTTTCTGACCAGAATGCTATGAGACTATAAATCAAATATAAGAAAAAAACTGCAGAAAAACTAACAGACAATAAATAATAAGTTCTCAATAGGTCACTAAAAATCAAAATGGAAATAAAAAACACCTAGAGACAAATGAAATGAAAACACAACTATCCAAATGTATGCTGCTGCTAAGTCACTTCAGTCGTGTCTGACTCTGTGCGACCCCATAGATGGCAGCCCACCAGGCTCCCCTGTCCCTGGGATTCTCAAGGCAAGAATACTGGAGTGGGTTGCCATTTCCTTCTCCAATGCATGAAAGTGAAGAGTGAAAGTGAAGTCGTTCAGCCGTGTCTGACTCCTAGCGACCCCATGGACGCAGCCCACCAGGCTCCTGCATCTATGGGATTTTCCAGGCAAGAGTACTGGAGTGGGGTGTCATTGCCTTCTCCAATCTAAAATGTATAGAATGTAGTAAAAGCATTTCCAGGACAAAAATTATAGTGACACAGTACTACCTCAGAATACAAGAAAAATCTCAAAAAAATTCCTTACCCTTATACCTAAAGTAATTAAAAGAGAAGAACAAAACCAAAAGAAAACAGAAGGAAAGAAATAATGATCAGAGCAGAAATAAATGAAATACAGACTAAAGAATAGAAAAGTTCAATGAAACTAAGAGCTAGTTCTTTGAAAAGGGAACATGTGTGTACCTGTGGCAGATTCATGCTGATGTATGGCAAAACCAATACAATATTGTAAAGTAATTAACCTCCAATTAAAATAAATGAATTTATATTTAAAAATAAATAAATAAAATCAATAAACCTTTAGGAAAAGAGAGATGGCCCAAATCAGAAATGTAAAGTAAAGTAAAAAATATATGTATATAATAATAATAATAAATAAATTTAAAAAAAAAAGAAGATGCAACAAACATCACAGAAATTCACAGCAAAAGAGACACAGATGTATAGAACAGCCTTTTGGACTCTATGGGAGAGGGAGAAGGTGGGATGGCATTGAAACATGTATAATATCATATAAGGAATGAATCGCCAGTCCAGGTTTGATGTAGGATACAGGATGCTTGGGGCTGGTGCACTGGGATGACCCAGAGGGATGATATGGGGAGGGAGGTTGGAGGGGAGTTCAGGATGGGGAACATGTGTATACCCGTGGCAGATTCACGTTGATGTATGGCAAAACCAATACAATATTGTAAAGTAATTAGCCTCCAATTAAAATAAATAAATTTAAATTAAAAAAAGAAATTCAAAAGGATCATAAGTGATTGCCAAGAAGAATTAATTATATGTCAATAAAATGGACAATCTAGAAGAAATGAACAAATTCTTAGAAGTGTACAATATCACAAGACTGAATTGGGAATAAATACAAAATATGAACAGACAAATGACCAGTAATGAAATTGAATCAGCAACTGAAAACTCTCAGCAAACAAAAGTCCAGGACCAGACAGCTTCACAGATGAATTCTACCAAACATTTAACAAATTAATTCTTGTCCTTCTCATACTATCTCCCTAAATTGAAAGTGTCTGTTCTCATTTTAGGAGGCCAGCACTATCCTGCTACCAAAACCAGACAAAGACTACAATGCAAGAAAATTACACGCCAATATCACTGATGAACATAGATGCAAAATCCTCAATAAAATATCAACAAACTAAGTTCAACAGTACTTTAAAAGCATCATACACCATGATTAAGTGTGACTTAGCTTATGGATGCACGGAAGTTTGAATATTCACAAATCAGTGTGATACAACAGGGTAACAAACTAAAGAATAAAAAGCATATGATCATCTTAATCAGTTCAGTTCAGTTCAGTCTCTCAGTCATGTCTGACTCTTTGTGACCCCATGAATCGCAGCACGCCAGGCCTCCCTGTTCATTACCATCTCTCGGAGTTCACTCAAACTCATGTCCATCGAGTCAGTGATGCCATCCAGCCATCTCATCCTCTGTCATCCCCTTCTCCTCCTTCCCCCAATCCCTCCCAGCATCAGAGTCTTTTCCAATGCGTCAACTCTTCGCATGAGGTGTCCAAAGTTCTGGAGTTTCAGCTTTAGCATCATTCCTTCCAAAGAAATCCCAGGGTTGATCTCCTTCAGAATGGACTGGTTGGATCTCCTTGCAGTCCAAGGGACTCTCAAGAGTCTTCTCCAACACCACAGTTCAAAAGCATCAATTCTTCAGCGCTCAGCCTTCTTCACAGTCCAACTCTGACATCCATACATGACCACAGGAAAAACCATAGCCTTGACTAGACGGACCTTAGTCAGCAAAGTAATGTCTCTGCTCTTGAAAATGCTATCTAGGTTGGACATAACTTTTCTTCTAAGGAGTAAGCGTCTTCTATGCAGAAAAAGCTTTTGACAAAATTCAACATGCATTTATGATTAAAAACTCTCAACAAAGTGAGTATAGAAGGAATATATCTCAATATAATAAAGTCCATATATGACAAACCTGTAGCCAACACCAATGTTGGAAATTCCACCAATGGTGAAAATTTGAAAATATTTCCTGTAAGGTCAGGATGCCTTCTCTGGCCACCTTTATCCAGCATAGTATTGGTAGTCCTAGACACAGCAATCAGATAAGGAAAATAAATAAAAGGAATCCAAGTTGGAAAGGAAGAAGTAAAACTGTCACTATTTGCAGATGACATGGTACTATATAAAGAGAATCCTAAAAATGTCACCCCAAAGCTATTAGAACTAAGTTAATTCAGTATATTTGCAAAATGCAAAATTAGAAGGCAGAAATCTGTTGTGTTGTTGAATTCAATAGTGAAATACCAGTGAGAAAAAATAAGAAAACAACCCAATTTACAACTGCATCAAAAAGAATAAAATACCTAGGCATACATCTAACCAAGGAGGTAAGATATCTGTGCTCAAAAACCCATAAGATGCTGATGAGAGAAGCTAAAGACAATACAAACAAGCAGCATTCTACTTGTCATAGGTTAGCATTGCCAAAATGAACATACTACCCAAGGCAATCTGTAGATTCAATGTTATCCCTATCAAAATATCAATGACATTTATCCCAGAACTAGAAGAAATGATTATAAAATTTGTATGAAAACATAAAAGACTGAATAGCCAAAAAGTCTTGGGAAACAAGAACAAAGCTGGAAATGACATCCTCCCTGGTTTTAAGCTATACTATATAGCTATAGTAATCAAGACAGTGTGATTCTGGTGCATGTGCGTGCACACACACACACAACAGACACAAAGACCAATGGAACAGAGCACAGAAATGAACCCACACTTTTATGGTAAATTAATCTATGATACAGTAGAGAAAAGAAAGTCTCTTTGATAAATGGTACTGGAAAAACTGGAGAGTTATGTGCAAAAGATTCAAAATGGACAACTTACATTGTGCACAAAAATAAATTCAAAATATATTAAAGAATTAAATGTAAGGTCTGAAATAATAAAACTCTTAGAAAAAAACACAGGCAGTATACTCTTTGATATTGATCTTAGCAATAATCTTTTGGTTATCTCTCCTTAGGCAAACAAAAACAAAAAGAAACAAATAAGACTACATCAAACTAAAAAGCTTTTGTACAGAAAGGGAAACTATCAACAAAAGGAAAAGACCACCTACTGAATGACATATCTGTTAAGAGATTAATATTCAAATTATGCAAAGAACTCACACAATTCATCTTCAGGAAAAAAAAAAACTGATTAAAAAAATGGGCAGAAGACATGAATGTACATTCTTCCAAACAAGATATATGAATGGCCAACAGACACAAAGAAAGATACACAACACCCCCAAATCATCAGGAAAACAAAAATCAAAAATTAAAAGTAAAACTACCATACAGTCTAGTGATTCAACTTCTGGCTATTTTTGCAAAGAAAAGGAAAACACTAATTGGAAATTAGTGTTATATTCATTGTAGCATTATTCACAATAGCCAAGGTACAGAAGCAATCTGAGTGCCCACTGATAGAAGAATGGATAGAGGATGGGAGGATGGCATTGAAACATGTATAATATCATATATGAAAGGAGTCGCCAGTCCAGGTTCAATGCACGATACTGGATACTTGGGGCTGGTACACTGAGATGACCCAGAGGGATGGTACGGGGAGGGCGGCAGGAGGGGGGCTCAGGTTGGGGAACACGTGTATACCTGTGGAGGATTCATGTTGATGTATGGCAAAATCAACACAATATTGTAAAGTAATTAGCCTCCAATTAAAATAAATATATTAAAAAAAAAGATGTGGTACATATATATGCGTGTATGTGTGTGGTGTATATGTGTGTATATATATGTGAAAAAAAGTGAAGTCATTCAGTCATGTCTGACTCTTTGTGACCCCATGGACTGTAACCTACCAGGCTCCTCTGTCCATGGGATTTTCCAGACAAGAGTACTGAAGTGGGTTGCCATTTCTTTCTCCAGGGTATCTTCCCGACCCAGGGATTGAACTCGTGTCCTCCTGCATTGTAGGCAGACGCTTTTACTGTCTGAGCCACGAGGGAAGTCAATATATATGTACATGTACATATGTACATATATATATATATATATGACTATTAGCCATAGAAAAGAATGAAATCTTACCATTGCAACAATATGGATGAAACTACAGGGTATTATGCTAAATGAAATGTCAGATAGAGAAACATAAATACATACAGTTGTACTTATATGTGGACTCTAAAAAACAAATAAACAAACATAAAGCAGAGAGTCATCATGAGAGCAAACGTGTGGTTTCCAGAGGGAAAGAAAGTAGCTAAGGGCACAGCCTTTATTGTAGGGACTTTATTGTTTGATTCTAAAGAAAATGTGAAGATCTGCACAGGTGTAGATACACAGATATTTGAAAGTAACCATGCTTCTTGCTGTCAATTTCCTTAAAAAGTTAGGATGAAAAGTAACCTGCTAAGGTTGATGAGGGGTGTTGAGGAAACTTAAGAGAATAAACACAAAGAAAAAGTTCCTGAAGGAAATTAAGTTCTACTTTAGTGAACAGGGGACTAATAAAATGAAACAACCTTACTGCTGAAATGAAGAAAGTTTTAGAGATCTGGATATAAGAAAAAACCTACCACAACATTCCCTTAATCAAAGCCTAATCCAGACCAAGGCCCCAATTCTCCCAAGTCTTTTTGCATCCATGAAGGCTAAGAGCAGTGAGGAAGCTGCAGAAGAAAAGTCTGAAGCTAACAGAGGTTGGTTTATGAAGTTTAAGGAAAGAAGCCATCTCTATAACATAAAAGTGCAAGATGAAGCAGCAAGGGTTGATGTAGAAGTTGCAGCACATTATCCAGATGATCTCGCTAAGAGAATTCATGAGGATGGGGGCACTAAACGACAGATTTCCACTGTAGAAAAACTGCCTCATATTGGAAGAAGATGCCATCCAGGACTTTAGCTTGAGAGGAAAAGTCAATGCCTAGCTTCAAAGCTATAAAAGATGGGCCAATTGTCTTGTCAGGGCTTAATGTAGCTGGTGACTTTAAGTTGAAGTCAATGCTCTTTTACCATTCCTAAAATCCTACTACCCTTATGAATTACATGCTCTGCCTGTGAGATATAAAAAGCCTGGATGGCATCACACTTGTTTACAACACGATTTACTGAGTATTTTAAGCTCAATGATGAGACCTACTGCTCAGAAAAAAAAGATTCCTTTCAAAATATTGCTGCATTGATAATGCACCTGGTCACCCAAGAGCTCTGATGGAGATGTATAATGGGATTAATTTTGTTATCATGCCTGCTAACGCAGCATCCATTCTGCAGCCTATGGATCAAGGATTAATTTAAAATTTCAGGTTTTATTATTTAAGAAATATACTTTGTAAAACTTTGTAAAAATCACTGCCATGCACAGTGATTCCTCTGATGGATTTGGACAAAGTCAACTGGAAACCTCTGAAAAGGATTTATCATTAAGAACATTAATAATTCATTAGAAGAGCTCAAGATATCAACATTAAAAGGAATTAGGAAGAAGCTAATTCCAACAAACATGGATGCTTTTGAGGGGTTTAAGACTTCACTGGAGGAAAGAGTTGTAGATGTGATGGAAATAGCAAGAGAACTAGAATTAGAAATGGGACCCTGAAGAAATGGTAGCTGAACTGCTTCAATCTTATGATAAAACATTAATGGATAAGGAGTTGCTTCTTATGTACAAAGAGAGTGGGTTCTTGAGATAGTATCTATTTCTGGTGAAATGCTGTGAAGATCATTGAAATGGCAACAAAGGATTTAGAATATTGCATGAACTTAGTTGATAAGTCAATGGTAGGATCTGAGAGGACCGACTCCAATTTTGAAAGAAGTACTACTATCAACAAAGTGCTATCAAACAGCATTGCCTTCTCCAGAGAAATTATTTGTGAAAGGAAGAGTCAATCAATGAAAAAGTTTCAATGTTCTAAGATATGGTCACAGCTATATGTTTAGCAACCAGCCTTTAGCAACCACTACTCTAAGCAGTCAGCAGCCATCAACACTGAGACAAGACCATCCACCAGTAAAAATATTATGACTTACTGAAGGCCCAGATGATAGTAAGCATTTTTAAAGAATAGAATATTTTAATTTAAGATATGTGCTTTGTTTTTTAGTGTAATGGTATCTCACACTTATCAGACTACAGTATAACATAAACATAACTTTTATATGCACTGGAAAACCAGAAAATGTGTGTGACTTGCCTTATTGCAATACTTTATTGCAGTGGTCTGGACCTGAAGCTGCAGTATCTACAGGGCCTGTCTGTACTCAGTCTCACAGATTGAGAACAAAGAAGAAGATTCTAGATACATGATTGAATTCTACCAATCACACGCTGAGTGAAGACAAGAGTGGGAAACAAGAATACTGTTGGGTATAATATGAATGAATGAGAGAACAGGTCAGGCCTACAAAATTAGCAAACAGAGATTTAAGGTACCAGGTCTCTAGGAAGCTGAAGCCCTAGAAACTGAAGGAATAAAACCTAGTATTTCAGAGGTTTACTCATTTGCAATGATAAGTTACAGTATGTGGCCATGAAAGTAAAGAAAAGAGAAAAGGAGATAATGGCTACTGAGGTTGAGGACTGTTCATGAAAAAATACTTCCATTCACATGAGAAGGGAGGGAAGTCCTTAACCTCCAGGCAGAGAGCAAGATTAGGATGAATATTTTGATCCCTTGTTCCCTTTTCCTTACTCGCTGCTCTTTGAGAAGATGAGAGCCTTATGTGATCACTAGGCTCAGTGGAAGCTGTTTCCTGGTCTACATGTCCAGGAGCAGGCTTGCTGTGCTGTGATGTGGGCAACACTGGCCATATTCTCTGGCTCATGCTGCCTCGGGCTATGGGACAATGCCTGTTATCAGGCAGTTGTCAGGGAGACAGAAGCCACAATTTAACCTCAGTTTCAAGCTGCACTCTGCCCCACCACCCAACTCCAGGCTTAGTAGTAATAGAACTAACATATCTTGGCAGGAAAAAAGACTTGGAGCCAGATACTAAATTTTCTCTAAATGCAGCAGAATTACTAGAAATTTGATTAATGGTAGAAATGAGATAAGGCAAGGTTGTTCGTTATGAGGGGCAAGACCCTCAAAGGAGCAAAAATATCTATGAGAATAGGCAATAAATGGCCTTAAGGTGGCACTGTTGATACGAAGGACTTCGCCTCATCTTTTCGCCTTGAGTATGGGAGAATTTGTTCAGTCACCAAGTCCTGTCCGACTCTGCGACCCCATGGACTGCAGCACACCATGCTTCCATGTCCTTCACCATCTGCTGGAGTTTGTCCAAATTCAATTCCATTGAATCGGTGAGGCTAGCCAACCATCTCATCCTCTGTCACCTCGTTCTCCTTCTGCCTTCAGTCTTTCCCAGCATCAGGGTCTTTTCCAATGAGTTGGCTGTTTGCATCAGGTGGCCAAAGTATTGGAGCTTCAGCATCAGGCTTTCCAATGAGTATTCAGGATTGATTTCCTTTAAGGATGACTGGTTTGATCTCCTTGCTGTCAAAGAGACTCTGAAGAGTCTTTTCTAGCATCTCGGTTTGAAATCATTAATTCTTCAGTGCTCTGCCTTCTTTAGGGTCCAGCTCTCACATCTGTACATGACTACTGGAAAGACTATAACCTTGACTATACGGACCTTTGTGAGCAAAGTGATGTATTTGATTTTTAATACACTGTCTAGGTTTGTCATAACTTTCCTTAGAAGACAGAAGTAACTGTCTTCTAATTTCATGGCTGCAGTCATCATTCACACTGATTTTAGAACCCAAGAAGAGGAAATCTGTTACTGCTTTCACTATTCCCCCTTCTATTTGCTATGAAGTGATGGGAGTAGATGTCATGGTCTTCGATTTTTTAATGTTGAGTTTTAAGCCAGCTTTTTCATTCTTCTATTTCACCTTAATCAAGGTTCTTTAGTTCCTCTTTGCTTTCTTCCATTAAAGTAGTATCATCTGCATATCTGAAGTTGTTGATATTTCTCCCAGCATCCTTGATTCTAGCTTGTAACTAATCCACCCCAGCATTCTACATGATGTGCTCTGTGTTAAATAAATAGGGTGACAATAAACAGCCTTGTCATACCCGTTTCTCAATTTTGAATCAGTCAATTGTTCCATGTTCAGTTCTAACTGTTGTTTCTTGACCCACATACAGGTTTCTCAGGAGACAGATAAGATGATCTGGTATTCCCATCTCTTTAAGAATTTTCCACAGTTTATTGTGATCCATGCAGTCAAAGGCTTTAATACAGTTAATGAAACAGAGGTAGATGCTTTACTGGAACCCCCTTGCTTCTTTATGATCCAGTGAATGTTTCCAATTTGATCTCTGGTTTGTCTACCTTTTCTAAACCCAGCTTGAACATTAGAGAGTTCTTGATTCATGCAATGCTAAAGCCTAACTTGGAGGATTTTGACCATGACCTTCTATGGAAGAAGAGTGCAAGAAATGCAAGGAACCAAATTGGTTGTCTGAGGAGGCTTTACAAACAGCTGAGGAAACAGGAGAAGCAAAAAGCAAGGGAGAAAAGGAAAGGTACACCCTTCTAGATGCAGGGTTCCAGAGATAGCCAGAAGAGACAAGAAAGTCCTCTTAAATGAAAAATGCAAAGAAATAGAGGAAAACAATAGAAAGGGAAAGACTAGAGATCTCTTTAAGAAAATTGGAAATAACCAAGCAATATTTTATCCAAAGACAGGCAAGATAAAGGAGAGAAAGAGTAAAGACCTAATAAAAGTAGAAGAGATCAAGAAGAGATGGAAAGAATACACAGAAAAAATGTACAAAAAATTCTTAATGACCCAGATAACCACAATGGTGTGGTCACTCACCTAGAGCCAGATACTCTGGAATGTGAAGTCAAGTGGGCCTTAGGAAGCACTGCTGCCAATAAAGCTAGTGAAGGTGATGGAATTCCAGCAGAGTTATTTAAAATCCTAAAAGATGATGCTGTTAAAGATACTGCTGCACTCAATATGTCAGCAAACTTGGAAAACCCAGCATTGCCTACAGGACTGGAAAAGGTCAATCTTCATCCCAGTTCCCAGGAAGGGCAGTAATAAAGAAGGTTCAAACTACCAGACAATTGCACTCATTTTCCATGGGAAGATAGCAGCCTCTACTGAAGATGGTACTGGGGACTCATCTTCAAAAGAGAGGCAAGTTTCAGCGAAGGCCAGAGGGGGTCATTTCTGCTAAGAATTTCATAATGGAAGCTTTTTTTTTTTTTTTTTTACCACATTTGTGGTTCAAGAAGGGAGTAAAAATTCTAAATTATAAACTTTTTCCATCTTTATATTCTTGAGAGTAGAAGGTTGAATTTTCTCATATTTGCACTGAGTAGAGTACCAGACAATGTAGGCAGCAGTGAATGTCTTCAGGATGAATGAATGACTGAAGGAATCTAGGAATATAGAAGAACTATACAAAATAAGTCTTAATGACCTGGTTAACCACGATGGTGTGGTCACTCACCTAGAGCCAGATGTCCTGGAGTATGAAGTCAAGTGAGCCTTGGAAAGCATTACTACAAACAAAGCTAGTGGAGGTGATGAAATTCCAGCTGAGCTATTTCAAATCCTAGAAAATGATGCCATGGAAGTGCTGTAATCAATATGCCAGTAAAATTAGAAAATTCAGCAATGGCCACAGGACTGGAAAAGGTCAGTTTTCATTCCAGTCCAAAGAAAGGCGATGGCAAACAATGTTCACATTACTGCACAAATGTGCTCATTTCACATACTAAAAAGATGATGCTCAAAATCCTTAAAGCTAGGTTTCAATAGTACATGAACTGAGAACTTCCTGATGTACAAGCTGGGTTTAGAAAAAGCAGAGGAACCAAAGATCAAATTGCCAACATCTGTTGAATCATAAAAAAAAAAAAAAGAGAGAGAGAGAGAGAGAATTCCAGAAAAATATCTACTTCTGTTTCACTGACCATTGCTAAGGCCTTTGACTGTGTGGATCACCACAAACTGGAAAATTCTTAAAGAAATCGGAATACTGGACCACCTTACCTGCCTCCTGAGAAATCTATATGCAGGTCAAAAAACAGCAGTTAAAATGACATGGAACAACGAACGAGTTCAAAACTGGAAAAGAAGTATGTCAAGGCTGTATATTGTCACCCTGCTTATTTATCTTATATGCAGAGTACATAATGGGAAATGCTGGACTGAATGAATCCCAAGCTGGAATCAAGATTGCTGGGAGAAATATCAGATATTTCTCAAATAACCTCAGATATACAGATGATACAACTTTAACAGCAGAAAGTGAAGGAGAACTGAAGAGCTTCTTGATGAAGATGAAAGAGGAGAGTGAAAAATCTGGCTGAAAACTCAACATTAAAAAATCTAAGATCATGGCATCCTGTCCCATCACTTCATGGCAAATAGAGAAGGAAAAAGTGGAAACAATAACATACTTATTTTCTTTGGCTCCAAAATCACTGCAGATGGTGACTGCAGCCACAAAATTAAAATCACTTGCTCCTTGGAAGAAAAACTATAAGAAACCTAGACAATACATGAAAAAGCAGAGACATTACCTTGCCGACAAAGGTCCATCTGGTCAAAGCTATGGTTTTTCCAGTAGTCATGTACGGATGTGAGAGTTAGACCAGAAAGAAGCTGAGTCCTTAAGAATTAATGCTTTCAAATTGTGGTGCTAGATAATACTCTTGAGAGTCCCTTGGACAGCAAGGAGATCAAACCAGTTAATCCTAAAGGAAATCAACCCTGAATACACTTTGGAAGGACTGATGCTGAAGCTGAAGCTCCAATGGCTTTTTTTTTTTTTTTTTTTGAAGCTCCAATACTTTGGCCACCTGATGCAAAGAGCTGACTCATTGGAAAAGAACTCAATGCTGGGAAAGATTGAGAGCAGGAGGAGAAGGGAGTGACAGAGGATGAAATGATTGGATGGCATCACTGAATCAATGGACATGAGTTTGAGCAAACTCTGGGGAATAGTGAAGGACAGGGAAGCCTGGTGTGCTGCAGTCCATGGGGTACCAGAGTCAGACATGACTGAGCGACTAACAACAACAGCAACAGAGAGAGAAAGATAGTAAGACTCTCAGACTACAGATGGAGCAGATTTACAGATAGAGCAGGTTTACACTAAGAAAGCAGGCCAGAAATGTGCAGCATGATGGAGATTAATTTGACTCAGTCTATAAAGCATAACTGAATTAGAATTGCCTGCTTCTCTGGTAGCTCAGCTGGTAAAGGATCTGCTTGCAATGCAGGAGACTCTGGTTCGATTCCTGGATAGGGAAGATTTGCTGGAGAAGGAATAAGCTACCCATTCAAATACTTTTGGGCTTCTCTGGTGGCTCAGCTGGTAAAGAATCCACCTGCAATGCAGGAGACCCTGGTAGAATTCCTGGTTGGGAAGATCCCCTGGAGAAGGGAACGGCTACCCATCTCAGTATTCTGCCCTGGAGAATTCCATGGACTGTATAGTCGATGGGGTCACAAAGAGTCAGACATGACTGAGTGACTTTCACTTTCTTGGGAGTAAGGAGGAGACCCATAGAAGAAGACTTTCTCTGCAAGTGCTGAGCACAGGCAGCAGCTCTGGGTGGCTCAAGGTTTCCAGCTTCCTTGAAAATAAGAGGAATCCCACCCTCTGCTTCAGGAGACAGCCATGGGGAAGGGCTGGCCAGTAACAAAAGCCTGGAGCAAAAGTGAATCATACACCACATCTCAGACAAAGGGAGCCTGTGTATGAAGCAGTGTGGAGCATCAAGACCAAAGGAGTTGAAAAGGAATCTTAAGTAAAGGGAAGCAAAACTGGAATCAGTGGTTTGAGAGCCAAGAGAGTTTCCCCTGACCAGTACCTCTCTTTTAGAGGTCTCTGACCATGCCCCTAGCTGACAAGGGAATTACGAAGATGCTGAGCACAACTGGACACAGAGTCAAGGGCAACCACGACTACTTAGCCCTTAGACCACCGGTTGCTTTCACAGTTGACTGGGTCCTAGTCAGACATTTCATCAGGAGAGTCCATAGCCTCCAGAATACAATACTCTACTCTCCGCTCTGCTGAAATTACAGTAAAGGTGTGTTACTGGAAGGGAGGAAGGCTGCTGAGGTCAGATAAGCCCCTTAGATGTGAGAGTCTCATTACCGGTAAGAGCCCCATGAAGTCAGCCAGCACTGACATGAGAGGCAGAAGTCAGTTCCTGGAGAAGAGCTAGATGGCACATCTAAGTCCACAGGCCCCTCGGCTTGATGCTTGCACTGCTCTTTCCTAGGAGGGTCATAGGACAGAGGCCACATTTGGTGGGCCAGAATGGGTGGTTCTAGAGCCTGGGCCCTTTTTGAGTAGGAGAGTTTGAGCCAGAGACAGGAAGGCTAGAGCATTATGGGCAAGGAGATTGGAATACTGTGTCTGAGTTGTGAGTGGTAACAGAGACAGAGAAATGGCTGCACAGGGACTCTTTAGGTGACCGAGGGATAAATCCCACTGGATTTAGGGCAAGAGACATTACATGACCTTGATTTGATGGAAAACATCCATATTGGTACACTTTTTAATGGCTGCTGCTGCTGCTAAGTCGCTTCAGTCATGTCCGACTCTGTGCGATCCCATAGGTGGCAGCCCACCAGGTTCCCCCATCCCTGGGATTCTCCAGGCAAGAACACTGGAGTGGGTTGCCATTTCCTTCTCCAATGCATGAAAGTGAAAAGTGAAAGTGAAGTCACTCAGTTGTGTCCGACTCTTCGCGATCCCATGGACTGCAGCCTACCAGGCTCCTCCATCCATGGGATTTTCCAGGCAAGAGTACTGGAGTGGGGTGCCATTGCCTTCTCCGTTTTAATGGCTGAGTTATTGGAAATATTTCCTTCTTTCTTATTTGATTTCCATCTCCCCAATTAGGCAATTGTTCTATAGTTGATTCATAGCTAAAAACTTTTATCTATGATTGCTTTTCTTTTATCTGGAGTTATCTCCCAAGCACTAAATTGCCTGATACACCAACAATTATATTCTATTTGCCCTCCAAAACATTCTAAGGAAGTGGTGAATGTGTGCAACCAGACAAAACCTAATTATGAACAGAAATCTCTTCTGGCCATTTATCCTATATTATTATGATGTACTTCAAGTCATTTCTTATTTTATGAGCTAGGTTACACAACATGTAACAGTTTATTCCCCTTATGGAAGAAAGTCAAGAAAATTTCTTTGAGGTCAACAACTCCTCTTGTCTTTTGGTTCTAAAATCAAAGGTTGAGTACAGTTCAGAACTGCAGTTGTGAGGGAAGAAAGTAAACCAAGCTCAGAGTTCAGAGTGACAGAGGAAATAGTCTAGACTCTGCAGAGTTCATGTTCCCGGACGTAAATCCACAATTTTTCAGACTTCTGTCCTACAGTTTTGGCTTTTTCTAAGGCCTGGGAAAACTTGTCCTCTGGAAACACCCCATCTCAAACACCTGGCACTAATTCAGGAATTCATCAAAGGGTATACATTTTGTAAATGCGAATACCTTGCCGGTAAGTCTAAATCTACCAGTTACCACCTCAGTGTGAATGAACTGATCAGAAATATGAGCATCCTTTCTTCCTAACAACTGTTTGAGATCCATGAGCTTAGGGGAGAGGAGACCCAGGAAGAACAGGAACCTTCCTGTGTGACTGATGGGAGATTGAGGTGGTGGACTGTAGGGCCCACTCTAAAGCATTGGGGAGGAAGTGATAAGGAAGCAGCAGAGGAGGAAAGATGCTGGGAAAGGAAGTGCCATACACTTTCCTGTAATTTGCTGTCCTGCTCTGAGGAGGATTAATAAGGGAATTTATCATATTTCTACTGGTCGAGTCCCACAATCCATTGTTTTTTAAAAAGTTGGACCTATGTGAGAACAAAGCTGAACTGTTGGGAGCTAAAATTGTATCAAATGTATTAGTGTCCAGCAGCTTCAGTGGCCGGCCTGCCTGGCAAAGTGTTCTCAGCCTCGCTCACATGAATCCCTGGTTTCACACGGGATGATGAGGCACAGCAGCCTTCACCCTGCTGGCAGCAGGACTCTGGGAAAAAATTCAGAATCCTGGAACATTTTCTCAGGACTTCTATTCTCCTTATGCTTCTCTCCCTTGCCACTTGGGCGAGCTGGACAGCTTTTGGTGCAGTACCTTCTTGCGCCTTGACCTGATTTCAGTGGTTAATGTCTACCTGGATCAGGGCCAGAAACACTTCCTGCCCTGGTACCATTAGTCCACTGAAGACTGCGTTCCTTTTGTTAGCAGCTTTCTTACTGGCTACTCCCTAAATCTGGTGCTTTCCACTCCTAGTAAGAACATACTGCCCAAGTAGGACAAACCATCCAATGCAGGTAAACTACACATGCCCGAGCCCTTCCTGGTTCATACCTCCCCCATTCTTTTGTTCCTTCATTTTGAAAACTTTAATTGAACACCAGCTTTGTGCCAAGCCTAGGGGACAGAAAGATACACAGACGAAGGTCTCTGCCTTGGAAGGTGTCACAGTCTCTGAGGGACAAAGGTTGTAGGGACAAAGCCCCCGAGGCTGTGCCTGATGATTCTAGGGGAGATAGCTGGTGTTTTTCTGATGCTCCAGCACAGATGTCGGCAGGGGATGGGGAGGGGTGTGATCATTGAGGCAAGGACTCTAGCAGAAGGTGGGGCTCTGCTTATTCCCATATTGCTGGAAACCCCCACTGCCAGGCAGAAATGGTAAGAAGCATCTGCCTCTGTTGAGGATAGGGGAGTAAAATTGAAGCTTTTAAAAATAATCAGTGATGGAAAATGGAAAAAGAGAGGTTTTGGAATACCACTCTGGCTTGCATAATTCTGGGAAAACAAACCAAAAAGTTTCTGGAACCATGTTCTGGCATGTTTCCTTAATAACACAATCTTGTTTATGAAGAACACATAAGATGGAGTCTAGAGCCTAAAACAAAAAAAAAAAGACGAATAAATGTAATTACCTACATGCCTATTAAGACTAGTTTGTATGATGTTATTGACCAAATGCATGTCTTAATATTATACCACTGCTTTTATGGGAAAATTTAACTTTACCTCTAGCAATTCAAATACAGGACTTTTTCAGGCCTACAAATGTCAGGAGATATATATACTCAGGCCCAGTCTCACTGAGACAGAACTCTACAAGAAGCACAGTTCCCTAGGCTCCAGCCCTCCAGACACTGACAGCCTCACCCTGATACCATTGACAGTGAAAAAACCTTAAGGTGGGTGCTCAACACTGGTGCACAGAACAATAATTTGGTGTCCCTGGAATGGGTGTTGCCTTTGTCCAGTATTTCTCTAGAGCAGAAGGCTGAGTGCTGCCTGGGAAGGAACGGAGAAGAATGGAGGCCCAGATCTGCCTCCCCAGAAGCCAACTGGAGGCCTGCTACCTGAGCCCCTTCTGTCTCTCTCATGACTTATCAAAAGATCTCTTCCAATGACATAAGACTGTCCCGAAAGTCTGTTGCTGGTTTTCCAGTGATGCATTACTAATCATTGGTGATTTAGTGACCCAGAGGGAGAGATGCTCTCCTAGAGGGAGAGCACCACAAGGCACTTAATCTAATACTGATGTGAAAAGTGATTCTCTGTTTGGAGGCAACAGACACTGCCTTCTCAGGCCTTGATGAGACTCAGGTTACACTATTAAATAACATTCTCTCTCTAGTAAAGAGGCATGGAAATAGCTCTGGGAATTACACTTCAGTCATGTCACATTCAGATTATCTCAACATTCATCTAAACAGTAATGTTATGATACACTTAACCTTTTTCAACATTTTCTCATTTTAAGACAATAGAGCAGTATCTCCAAACACATTTGCAGATTGATTATTCAATCAAACTCTTCACTCTGATTTTAAAAAGATATATCCAAGGATTAGGTTTGCTACTGCTTTAAAAGATGTAAATCAATGTTTTAATGACTGGGAAATTATAATAAAAGTACTAGAAAATATACCTTAACTTTTGTAAGGGTTTGTACAAGGAAATGCACTCTATAGTCAAAATCTTAGAAATATCCATGGAATGTAGGGCTGGCTTGAGTAAACAGAGCTGAAGAAGGAAAGACATGGGCACTGGAGTCAGTTACAAGGGGCCTGCTCCTGGAGATGTGACCTGAACAAATGGCCAAGAATCAGCAAAGTCTTCTGTGCTGTTTTCAGTCTAGTCTTTATCCATTAAGCACACATAGAGACCCCTGACAAGTGGACAGATGAGCTTTTCAGGAAGTCCCAATCAGTATTTTTAAGTGCTTCCAGAGAACTGAGGATGAACAAGTGGCTTCAAATACACGAGAAAAGATTTCATTCATTAAAAGTATCTTGAAAAAAATACTGGAATATGGTCATCCCGGTTTAGGGTACGTTCAAGAGGAAAATGCATATCCATCTGTGATAGTCTGGAAAAGCTGCCTGCTTGAGGAGGGAAGAGGCTGGAAGAGCCAGTCTCCTCCGGTATTAAGACGAGCTGAATACTTGTTAACTGGTGTTTTATTACTGCAGCTTCAGTGGTAACAAGCACGTTTCGCAGCTGAGAACAGCAGTGACATATCTTAATCTGAGGAAGTGCCAGCCCCAGTTACCTGAGAGCAGTGTCAGTGCTTCAGCAGATGCCAAACAAGTAGCCTGTGGATACAAACTTAGAGGCTTTAGGACACGGACTCTTCAAAGACCTTGAAACCTGGAAATTGTTTACAAAATGCAGTGCATTTGTATCACATTTTCAGGAGAGAGGATCAGTCTTCAAGATGAGTCTAGAGCCTCTGCTTTAGGGAATTCTGTCAAGAACCCTGTGCTCTAATTATTTGATGGCTCCTGGGGCATTAAAATCTCTCAAACCTCTGCATCTTTGCTGAGGATGGGAGGGTCTCCCAGAGGCCTTGGTGTGACTTTCTTAGGATGTGTGCCCCACACGCTGGGCAAACAAGGGGCCGTCTCCTCTGCTCACTTAGACTCATCTAGCCACGCTGCAGGAGGACCATGTGTGCACAGCCTGCTGCTCTTCCCTGGGTCCCAGCAGGAAGCATAGTTTCTGGAATTGTGGCCAATGATACATACATAGCCTGACTCTCCTCCCCACTCACTGCTGCCACACACCTCCGTGTGTATCATCGACTTCTGACCTGACCGTCCCATTCAGGATAAACGCTTCAGTCTCCTCAGTGATGTCAGGTTTCTTGCTTTAGGCTCCTTAATGTATCACTTCAGATAATTAAAAAAATAAAAATAAAAAACCACAGACGTGCTGCAGGATTAAATGATCACTGCTTTCAAATGAACACAAAGGCCAACTTTGTGTTTTTTTACTGTCTGCTTCTCTCTCTCGATTATTTTGGCACAACTGACTGAAAAAATAAAGGATCTTTGGGTGTGAAATGATGCAATAATTTTCTAACATGAAGCTAGAAGGTAACACTGTGATGCATTCATGTTGATAGACATAAGTCAGAAGATGCTGATGCTGCCAATGTTTGATATTTTATTAGAATGTAGAAACTCATTAAACTGATGGCATTATAAGCATGGCTTGCTACTTCTGTGTACTTTACTCTGACAGAGGGAGTGTAAATATAAAGTCTGATCTTAAATGGAGGCTTTTAAAGACATTTACTTTCCTGACATGCACGGCCAAGCTAAAGTTTATATAGTCCTCCCTTGAAGCCAAAAGAAATATAGGTTTGAGTCAAAATGCCTTTTATGACTCTCACATGAGGAGCTCAGGCTAAGTTCATGAAGTCAAGTCATGTCCCAGGGGAACTACTCTTAAATATGGAAAACTATTTCCTAACCCAGGGCCAGGCTTCAGGCACAATGAGACTACATTGGCATCAGAGAAAGAGCTGACCAGATATTCAGACGAGAACATCCATCGATAAGAGCATCCATGAAAGAACCACAGTCTTCTCAATGCCTGATATTTGCATCTGTGAAAATAAGAGAGAAACAGAGAGGGGGCAATAAACAATCAGGTTTAAGAATATCAGAAGAATAGCAGAAAATTTGGGTCTCAGAAAATGAAGTGTGATTCAGGCAAGAAATCATGGCCCTGAGAAACTTAGTTTTCAGAGAAGAACCAGGAATATTTGTGGGGAGTTGTAAGTGCTGGGCCCTGGCTAGGAGTCCGCTAAAGCAGATGCTTGCTGGACGGGAAGGACCTCGGTGTCAGATAGCATGTGCCCTGCAGGTGGCTCTGGGCTGCAGGGGAGAGAGCTGCACACAGGTCCTCAGAGCACTTAGTGAAAAGCACTGGGAGGCACCTAAAGGTTTCACTTTAGATTAAAACTGCAGGAGGAACTTTGAACTGTCTAGACACCAAAACATGTGGGCCCAGAGCGAAGCAGGGTCTGCTTTCTCATGGGCAAGACCTTACCCTATGCTGCAGTGAATGTTCTCTATATAAGGGTTTTAAAAGTCGGCTTCAATCAGGTTCAAGGAGATCCTGTGACCTCTGAGATATAGATACATATATGGGTTATTGGCTTCAATTTTAATATTGTTTTGGAAAGTTCTTATTTAGAAGATTTCTTAATTGACAAATTTTGAAATAAAGTTTATATGGAGTGTATTTAGGGATTTATCAGGAATGGGATGTTTTGAGACTAGAGTGTCAGATGGCTACTCACTCCCGTTCTTTGATAAGAGATGGGGAAATACCTACAACAACATGGGTGGGGATTTCAGCACCCTCTCACCCTCTCACTTTTACAAATGCCTTTCATGGTCCCACAGAACAAGATGCACCCACCCCCTTCCTATGATGTCTTGACAGTGTTGAAGATGTTTCTCAGGGTCATTGAGTTCTCGCTTCTTCAGTCAAAATATCCTTATTACCATCAGTATTTTCTCAAATGATCTTTTTTTATCTTGGTTGCTTTTATGTTGAATGTGTTGGCTTATCAAAAAATATTAGGCTCAGGATTTGAGATTTATTTATTCCTTAATACATAATCATGAAAAGTGTCAAAAAGCTGATCTAAAATCTGCAGAGAAGAGCAGAACTAGCATGTGCAGATGTCTCTGCTACTAGACTGTAATGAGCAAGCACTTAGAGTTGTATTGGCAGAGTCATGTACTTTCTACTAACTAAAATCTAATTAATTACTGCCCCAAATTGGAAGCAATCAAAAATGGCCTTCAATAAGTGAATGGATTAAAAAAAATCAACTGTGATACATTCATATCATGGAGTATTATTTAGAGATAAGAGAATCGTCAAGCCACAAAAAGACATGGAGAAATCTCAAATGCCTGTTACTAAGTAAAAAGAAGCCAATCTGGTTGGTTTTCAGAGGCACAAGGTGGATGTGGGCAAAAGGCAGCAACTTCTACTTATAAAATAAATAAGTCCTGAAGATGTCATGTATACCACAGTAACCATAGGAAACAATTTTGTATTGTATATTTGAAAGTTGCTAAGATAGATCTGAAAAGTTCTCATCATACAAACACACACAATTGGTAAGTATGTGCAGTAATGAATGCTAACTTAATTTACTGAAGTAATAACTTTATTATATATACCTACATCATTAGGCTGTACACTCATAACTAATTCAATGTTATGTGTCAATTCAGTCTCAAAAGATTAAAAAGGGAAGCAGCAGCCAAGCCAATCAGAAAAGATTCCACACTGTATGATTCCAATTATATCCCATTCTGGAAAGGATAAAACTAAAGAAACAGTATAAAGAACAGTGGTTGCCACTATTTGGTAGCTGGTGGGGAGAGGACCGAGTAGTGAGGGACAGGAAGTTTTTAGGGCAGTGCAATTATTGTGTAGGATAGCATGATGGTGGATAAACGACACTGTGCATTTGTCAAAGCTATAGGGGGAGCTGAGTCAATAGAGCAGAATAGGACATGGAGTCCACCTCCTCTCACAGTAGTATCAAGGAGTAGTATCAAGGAGTATCCTTAATTGTCATAAATGGAACAATCTTCACAGAGACCTGCTGAACACTAGCAGAGGACCTCGGACAAGAAAGATCCATGTGTAACTGGGTAGGACAAAAGAGAGAAAAGGAAAAAGAAAAGAAGTGAAATGGGACCTGTGCCCCTGGGCGGCAGCTGAAGGCGAGGTTCCCGTATCTGGGGAAACCCCCTCACTGGTGGGAGATTGCCAGGGACAGATGGGAGGTTCAGGGGCCCAGAGGAGAGACCAACAATCAGTCTGTGGTAAGCAGGACAGAATGAGATCTATACAGATGGTGTATGCCATAGTCTGGAGTGCCCCAGCCTGAGAGGTGTGTCCACTGGTATGGATGGGGGCTGGGTGCTGGAATATGGGATTTGGAGAGCAAACCTGGGGAGAAGACTGTTAGCTGGAAGAAGACAGTCTAAGGGTCTGGGAGTGAGGAATTCTGCAACTGCAAATGTTCCTGCATGGATCCCTTGTCTACAATAAAGGCAAAGGGCCATTGTTGAGTGATGCTGCTGCTGCTGCTGCTGCTGCTAAGTCGCTTCAGTCATGTCCGACTCTGTGCAAACCTATAGATGGCAACCCTCCAAGCTTCCCCGTCCCTGGGATTCTCCAGACAAGAACACTGGAGTGGGTTGCCATTTCCTTCTCCAATGCATGAAAGTAAAAAGTGAAAGTGAAGTTGTTCAGTCATGTCTGACTCTTAGCAACCCCGTGGACTGCAGCCTATCAGGCTCCTTTGGGCCACTGTAGCCTCTTTCCCCATGCACACACACCTGCTTACTCGGTCAATAGGAAAGGCTCTCAGCAGGACAGGTTTATGCACCTCAATCAGTCACCACCTCCTCTCCCTCCCACTTGAGTGAGCACATGAACCCCAGTGGGTCACCACGTCCACTCCCTCTTGCCTTAGTGGGGAGCAGATGCCTGAGGGTGGCCCACATGCAGAGATGGGACTGAAACCAAAGCTGAGCCCCACAGGCTGTGCAACTAAGAAAGAAGAGGTAAAATCTCCCCTTGCAGCTGTGTAAACCATGGATTAAACCCCTGCAAATGGCTTGGTAAAGTGAGCAGTTGAGGAACGTCTGAACAGACAAGTGTTCCAAGTGAGATGGGTCTAGCTTTAGCAGCTGTAGACTTTGTGGACATATACACATGTGGGTTGGGCCAGGCCAGAGTCTGAGCTGCACACATAGCACCCACAGCAGATCTAGATTTATGATTACTGCAATTCCTGGACCTGACTTCAGTGGGTCTATGTTGGTGGCCTAATGAAGACAATGTCTGAAAGACCCCAGAGTCAATTGTCAGCATACCTACAGTTAAGGTGGGGCTGAGAGGAGTGGTAACAATATTTTAATCTGAGAGCTTGCACAGTAGGTAAAAGGTGACACAACAGAGCACACTCACAGGTGAATAGCTCCATAAAAGGAATATTCAGTGGGTTATCTTCCAGTGGGAATGCTCCATACCTGCATACTTCACAAAGCAGATCAGAAGCATAGCTAAGAAATAGATTTGGGGGTGTCTACTCTAATAACTAGGAAGCATATCCTGCCCCTGACAGAACAGTGACAACCTCAGAGTAAAAGGAAGTCTTTGGTCCCCACAACACCAAGGAGATATAGGCCACAATAAACTGAGGAAAGAGGTGGCAGACATCCATTGTAAAATCAGCTCTTGCACCAAAAATTAAGAAACTTAAACACCTGCAGGGTACACAGGGATGTTCCCATTTAACCATAGCCTTCCAAGACAGTCTGAGGGTCCGGCATGGACAGGAAGAAACCCCAGAGCATTTAGCCTTGAAGACCAGCAGGGCTTGAGTGTGCAGGAGCTCCATGGGGCAGAAGGCAGAAACTCCACTCTTGGAGGGAGCACACAAGGTCTCACATGCACTGGAACTCAGCACAAAGCAGTACCTCCATAGGAACGTGGGCTAGATATAAGTAGGGGCCTTGGAGAGTTTCCTGGGAAGGTGGGGCCAAAGTACTTTGTGGACGTGGACAGATTCCTGACTCCTGCTCAGAACCCTTGTAAACGCTAGCGCGCCCCAACCCTGCCCGCTCTCACGGGTCCCTGGTGTCCGTGTGCGCCGTCTGTCTGCCCCCTTCGAAGGCTGTGCATCGTCCTGCCGGAGCAGCCATGTTCCTTGTGTGCCGCGTACCCCCTTGCTGTCAGCTGAGCACGCAGTGAAGCCCCTCCCTTCTCCCCCTCACCCCCCAAAAAAGGGCCTTTCTCTTGATGTTCTTTACGCTGTGAATCTTTCTGTCCCAGAAACTCCTGAGCTTGCGGAGGAAGGCAGCCTGTCCGGACACTCCCCTGACTGATCTCCAAGGTGGGGGCGCGTCCATGGCTCCAGGGAGGGGGCTGTGAACGGGAACTGCTGTCCCCCCACTCTCTGTCAGCTTGCCCTCTGACCTGCGCTTTGGTGGAATCCTGGCTGGCTTTGAAAGGTGTCTTTTTCCCACTGGTGCCAAAAGTTCAGTTGCAGCTTTTACAACCATGCCATGTGGTTTGGGGAATTTATTTTTTTAACCACCGCCAAAGTACTGGAGCTTCAGCTTTAGCATCATTCCTTCCAAAGAAATCCCAGAACTGATCTCCTTCAGAATGGACTGGTTGGATCTCCTTGCAGTCCAAGAGACTCTCAAGAGTCTTCTCCAACACCACAGTTCAAAAGCATCAATTCTTCAGTGCTCAGCCTTCTTCATAGCCCAACTCTCACATCCATACATGACTACTGGAAAAACCATAGCCTTCATCATAAGCAAGAGGAAATACAATCCTGCAGCCTGCAGAAAGGAAACCACAAACAGTTAGACGAAATGAGATGGCAAAGAAATAAGTTGCAAATGAAGGAAGATAAAAACCCTCAAGAACAACTAAATGAAGAGGAGATAGGCAGTCTACCTGAAAAATAATTCAGAGTAATGATAATAAAGATGATTCAAAATCTTGCATGGAGGTATAAATCAAGAAGATACAAGAAATGTTTAACAAAGAGACAGAAGATTTAAAGAACAAGCAGAGATGAGCAACACAATAACTGAAATGTAAAGTACAGTAGAAGGAATCAATAGCCAAATAATTGGGGCAGAAGAAAGAATAAAAGAGCTGTAAGACAGACTTGTGGAAATCACTGACATAGATAAAAGAAAAAAGAATGAAAAGAAATGAGGACAGTGTCAGAGACCTCTAGGACAATATTAAATGCATCAACATCCTCATTATATGGGTCCTAGAAGAAGTGAAAGAGAAAGGGTCTGAGAAAATATTCGAAGAAGTTATAGCAAAAAATCATCCAATATGGGAAAGTAAACAACCACCCAAGTCAAGGAAGTACAGAGAATTCCATGCAGGAATTCAAGACACATATCTATCAAACTGACAAAAATTAAACAAAAAGAAAAATATATATATTAAAAGCAACAAGGGGGAAAAAAGCAGCAAATAACATATAAGGGAAACCCCATAAGGTTTTCAACTAATTTTTCAGCAGATATTCTGCAGGTCAGAAGTGGCATGATATATTTAGAGTGATGTAAAGGAAAATCCTACAACCAAGAATATTCTACTCAGCAAGGCTCTCATTCAGATTTGAGAAAGAAATCAAAAGCAAAAGCTAAGAGAATTTAGCACCACCAAACCAGCCTTACCAGAAATGGTAAAGCAACTTCTCTAGGCAGGGGGAACAAAAAGGCCACAACTAGAAACAAGAAAATCACAAAAGGGAAATCTCACTGGTAAAGGCAAACCTAAAGTAAAATGAGAAAATCATCCATACACAAATATGACATCAAAACAAGCAACCATGAGAAGAGGAGAGCACAAATGCAGGAAATGGGAATTGCATTTGAAATTGAGACCAGCAATTTAAAACAACTTTTTATATATATAGACTGCTGTATCAAAACCTCATGGGAAATGTAAACCAAAAGTCTACAATAGATACACACACAAAATAAAAAAGCAACCCAAACATAACACTAAAGATAGTCATCACACCATAAGAGAAGCAAACAAAAGAGGAAGAGAAGAAAAAAGATCTATGAAATCAACTCCAAAAAGAAAATGGCAATTAGTTCAGTTCAGTTCAGTCGCTCAGTCGTGTCCGACTCTTTGCGACCCCATGAATCGCAGCACGCCAGGCCTCCCTGTCCATCACCAACTCCCGGAGTTCACTCAGACTCACGTCCATCGAGTCGGTGATGCCATCCAGCCTTCTCATCCTCGGTCGTCCCCTTCTCCTCCTGCCCCCAATCCCTCCCAGCATCAGAGTCTTTTCCAATGAGTCAACTCTTCGCATGAGGTGGCCAAAGTACTGGAGTTTCAGCTTTAGCATCATTCCTTCCAAAGAAATCCCAGGGCTGATCTCCTTCAGAATGGACTGGTTGGATCTCCTTGCAGTCCAAGGGACTCTCAATAGGAACATATATACTGATAATTACCTTAAATGTAAATGGATTAAATTTTACAATAAAAAGACATAGACTGGATAAATGAATACAAAAGCAAGACACATATGTGCTGTTTACAGGAAAGCCAATTCAGACTTAAGGACATATACAGACTGAAAGTGAGGGGATGGAAAAAGATATTCTATACAAAGGGAAATCAAAAGAAAGTTGCAGAAGTAATATTCACATCAGATGAAGTAGACTTTAAAAGCAGCCTTTTAAAATAAAGGCTGTTATAAGAGATGAGAAGGACACTACTTAATGATCAAGGGATCAATCCAAGAAGAAGATAAAACAATTGAAAATTATATGCACTCATCATAGGAGCATCTCAATTATAAGGCAAATACTAACAGGCAGAAGATGGTAGTGGTAAAGAACCTACCTGCCAATGTGGGAGGCTTAAGAGATGCAGGTTTGATCCCTGGTTTGGGAAGATCCCCTGGAGAAAGAAATGGCAACCCATTCCAGTATTCTTGATTGGAAAATCCATGGACAGAAGAGCCTGGCGGGCTACAGTCCATAGGGTCACAACGAGCCAAACACTACTGAAGTGACTTAGCATGCATGCAACATAATAATAGTGGGGGACTTTAATATTCCACTTACATCAATGGACAGGTCATCCAGACAGAGAATTGATAAGAACACACAAACTTTAAATGACACATTAGACCAGATAGACTCAATTGACATTTATGAAACAGCCCATCCAAAAGCAGTAGAATACACTTTCTTTTCCAGTATACAAGGAACATTCTCCAGGATAGGTCACATCTTGGGCCAAAAATGAAGCCTCTGTAAATTTAACAATATCAAAGTTCAATGAAATGATAAGCTGGTTCTTTTAAAACTGATAAACCTTTAGGCATAAAAAAGGGAGAGGGCTCATATCAAAATTAGAAATGAAAAAGGAAATGTGAACGTCACTCAGTCATTTCCAATTCTTAGCGACCAGGACAGAATACTGGAGTGGGTAGCCAGAATACTAGCTCTAAGCCAGAATACTGGAGTGGGTAGCCTTTCCCTTCTCCAGGGGATCTTCCCAACCCAGGGATTAAGCCCAGGTCTCCCGCACTGCAGGTGGATTCTTTACCAGCTGAGCCACAAGGGAAGCCCAAGAATACTGGAGTGGGCAGTCTATCCCTTCTCCAGAGGATCTTCCTGACCTAGGAATCAAATCACGGACTTCTGCATTGCAGGCAGATTTTTTACCAACTGAGCTATCAGGCAAGCCCTGAAGAAAAAAAAAATTACAACTAAAGCTGCAGAAATACAAAGGGTCAAAAGAGACAAAGGATCAAAAGATCATAAGAGATCACAAGCAACTATACACCGATAAATTAGAAAACCGAGAATAAATGGACACTTTTAGAAAGATACAGACTTCCAAGACTGAACTAGGAAGAAACAGAAAATATGAACATTCCAATCACAACTAATGAAAGTGAAACTGCTATCAACAAACTTCCAACAAGCAAAAGTCCAGGACCAAATGGCTTCACAGGTGAATTCAATTAAATATTTAGAGAAGAGTTAACAGTTACTCTTTTAAAACTCTTTTAAACTTGCAGAGGGAGGCATACTTACAAGGTCATTATATGGGGCAACCATTGCCCTGATACAAAAACCAAATAAGGCTGTCACAAAAAAGAAAATTACAGATGTAGTTACAGATGATTAGATCTGCTAGACATAGTGCTTGAAAAACTATCAATGGAGGTTCATAATGTTGTACAGAAGGGAGTGATAGAAACCATTCCAAGAAAAAAAAAATGCAAAAAGGAAAAATGGTTGCCTGAGGAGGGCTTACAAATAGCTGAGAAAAGAAGAGAAATGAAAGGCAAAGGAGAAGAGGAAAGATATACGCATCTGAATACAGAGTTCCAAAGAATACAAAGAAGAGATAAGAAAGACTTAAGTGAACAATTCAAAGAAATAGAGGAAAACAATAGAATGGCAAATAGAAGAAAACAATAGAATGACAAAGACTAGAGATCTCTTCAAGAAAATTAGAGATACCAAGGGAATATTTCATGTAAAGATGGGCACAATAAAGGACAGAAAAGGTATGGACTTAGAAGCAGAAGAAATTCAGGAGAGGTAACAAGAATACACAAAACTATACAAAAAAGGTCTTCATGACCTAGATAACCACGATGGTGAGATCACTCACCTAGAGTCAGATATGCTGGAGTGTTAAGTCAAGTGGGCCTTAGGAAGCATCACTATAAACAAAGCTAGTGGAGATGATGGAATTCCAGTTGAGGTATTTCAAATTCTAAAAGTTGATGCTGTTAAAGTGCTGCACTCAATATGATGGAAAATTTGGAAAACTCAGCAATGCCCACAGGACTGGAAAAAGTCAGTTCTCATTCCAATCCCAAAGAAAGACAATGCCAAAGAATGTTCAAATATCACACAATTGTACTCATTTCACATGCTAGCAAGGTCATACTCAAAATCCTTCAAGCTAGGCTTCAATAGTATGTGAACTGAAAATTTCCAGATGTTCAAGCTAGATTTAGAAAAGGCAGAGGAACTGGAGATGAAATTGCCAACATCGGTTGGATCATAGAAGAAACGAGAAATTTCCAGAAAAACATCTACTTCTGCTTTATTGACTACGCTAAAGCCTTTGACTCTGGATCACAGTAAACTGAGGAAAATTCTTAAAGAGATGGCAACACCAGACCACCTTACCTGCCTTCCAAGAAACCTGTATTCAGGTCAAGAAGCAACAGTTAGAACCAGACATGGAACAACAGAATGGTCCCAAATTGGAAAAGGAGTCTGTCAAGGCTGTTTACTGTCATCCTGCTTTATAAAATTATATGCAAAGTACATCATGTGAAATGGGCTAGATGAAGCACAAGCTGGAATCAAGAATGCTGGGATAAATATCAATAACCTCAGATATGCAGATGACTCCACTCTTATGGCAGAAAGTGAAGAGGAACTAAAGAGCCTCTTGATGAAGGTTAAAGAGGAGAGTGAAAAAGCTGGCTTAAAACTCAACATTCAAAACACCAAGATCATGGCATCTGGTCCCATCACTTCATGGCAAATAGATGGGGAACAAATGGAAACAGGGAGTGACTTTATTTTCTTGGGCTCCAAAATCACTGCAGATGGTGACTGCAGCCATGAAATTAAAAGACATTTGCTTCTGCAGCCATGAAATTTAAAGACATGTGAAGAAAAGCTATGACAAACCTAGACAGCATATTAAAAAGCAGAGACATTATTTTGCCAACAAATGTCTGTATAGTCAAAGCTATGTTTTTTCCAGTAGTCATTATGGATGTGAGAATTGGACCATAAAGAGGGATGAATGCAGAAGAATTGATGTTTTTGAAATGTGGTGTTGGAAAAGACTCTTGAGATTCCCTCAGACTTCAAGGAGATCCAATTAGTCAATCCTAAAGGAAAATCAACCCTGAATATTCATTGGAAGGACTCATGCTGAAGCTGAAGGTCCAATACTGTGGCCAATTGATGCAAAGAGGTGACTCATTGGAAAAGACCTTGATGCTAGGAAAGATAGAAGTCAGGAGATGAAGGTGATGACAGAGGATGAGATTGTTGGATGGCATCACTGACTCAATGGACGAGTTTGAGCAAGCTCTGGGAGATGGTGAAGGGCAGGAAAGCCTGGTGTGCTGCAGTCCATGGGGTCTCAAAGAGTTGGACACATCTGAATGACTGAGCAACAATCCCTGGTGAAGACTCATGCAAAACCCTTAACAAAAACTAGCAAACCAAATTCAATAACATTTTAAAAGGATCATACACCATGATCAAGTGGAATTTATCACAGTGGCAAGGTTTTCAATATATACAAATTAATTAGTGTGATAAACCACATTAACAAACTTAAGAATAAAAACCACATGGTCATATCAACAGATGCAGAAAAAGCTTTTGACCAAATTCAACACCTATTTATGATAAGAAAAAAATTCTCCCCAGAAAGTGGGTAGAGGAAATCTATCTCAACATAAATATAGTTGCCATATATGGCAAACCCAAACAACAAGCAGCATTCTCTACAATGAAAATCTGAAAACTTTTCTTCTAAGATCAGGAATAAGAATACCAAGATGTCTGTTCTCATCATTTTTATTCAGCATTGTTTTGGAAGTTCTAGCCATGGCTAATAGAGAAGAAAAGGAGATAAAAGGAATCCTAATTGAGAAACTAGAAGTAAAATTATCAGATGAAATGATAATATACATAGAAAAATCTTAAGATGAAATGATAATATACATAGAAAAATCTTAAAGATGCTATCAGAAGACTACTAGAGCTTATCAACAAGTTTTGCAAAGTTGCAGGGCACCAAATTAATACACAGAAATATCTTGCATTCCTCTACACTGATGAAGAAAGATCAGAAAGAAAAATAAAGGAAACAAACCTTATTTACCAACACAACAAAAAGAATAAAATACTTAGGAATAAACCTCGGTTCAGTTCAGTTCAGTCACTCAGTCATGTCCGACTCTTTGCAACCCCATGAATCGCAGCACGCCAGGCCTCCCTGTCCATCACCAACTCCCGGAGTTCACTCAGACTCATATCCATTGAGTCAGTGATGGGATCCAGCCATCTCATCCTCTGTCATCCCCTTCTCCTCCTGCCCTCAATCCCTCCCAGCATCAGAGTCTTTTCCAATGAGTCAACTCTTCGCATGAGGTGGCCAAAGTACTGGAGTTTCAGCTTTAGCATCATTCCTTCCAAAGAAATCCCAGGGCTGATCTCCTTCAGAATGGACTGGTTGGATCTCCTTGCAGTCCAAGGGACTCTCAAGAGTCTTCTCCAACACCACAGTTCAAAAGCATCAATTCTTCGGCGCTCAGCCTTCTTCACAGTCCAACTCTCACATCCATACATGACCACAGGAAAAACCATAGCCTTGACTAGACGGACCTTTGTTGGCAAAGTAATGTCTCTGCTTTTCAACATGCTGTCTAGGTTGGTCATAACTTTCCTTCCAATAAACCTATTTAAGGACAAAAAGACCTGTTCTCAGAAAACTATGAGATGATGATGAAAGAAATCAAAGATAACACAAACAGATGCAGAAATATACCACGTTCTTGAGCTGAAAGAACCAATATTGTGAAAATGACTGTACTAGTCAAAACAGCCTATAGATTCAAGACAATCCCTATCAAATTACCAATGGCATTTTTCACAGAATTAGAACAAAAAATTTTACAATGTGTGTGGAAATATAAAAGATCTTGAATAGCCAAAGCTATCTTGAGACAGAAAAATGAAGCTGGGGTAATCAGGCTCATTGACTTCAGACTAATATAAAGCTACAGTAACCAGTATGGTACTAGCACAAAAGCAGAAATATAGAAAATAGAACAGGATAGAAAATCCAGAGATAAACCCAGGCATCTATGGTCAATTAACCTATGACAAAGGAAGCAAAAATATACAATGGAGAAAAGACAGTCTCTCCAATAAGCAGTACTGAGAAAACTAGACAGATACATGTAAAAGAATGAAATTAGAATACTCCCTAACAGGAAAATAAACTCAAAATGGATTAAAGACCTAAATGTAAGGCTGAGTATTATAAAATTCTTAGAGGAAAACATAGGCAGAACACACCCTGACATAAATTGCAGCAAGATCTTTTTTGACTCCTATCTTTAGATAATGAAAATAAAAACAAATATAAAAATAAACAAATAAACACCAGTTCAGTTCAGTTCAGTCGCGTCCGACTCTGCGACCCCATGAATCGCAGCACGCCAGGCCTCCCTGTTCATCACCATCTCTCGGAGATCACTCAGACTCACATCCATCGAGTCAGTGATGCCATCCAGCCATCTCATCCTCGGTCGTCCCCTTCTCCTCCTGCCTCCAATCACTCCCAGCATCAGAGTATTTTCCAATGAGTCAACTCTTCGCATGAGATGGCCAAAGTACTTGAGTTTCAGCTTTAGCATCATTCCTTCCAAAGAAATCCCAGGGTTGATCTCCTTCAGAATGGACTGGTTGGATCTCCTTGCAGTCCAAGGGACTCTCAAGAGTCTTCTCCAACACCATAGTTCAAAAGCATCAATTCTTCGGCGATCAGCCTTCTTCACAGTCCAACTCTCACATTCATACATGACCACAGGAAAAACCATAGCCTTGACTAAATGGACCTTAGTCGGCAAAGTAATGTCTCTGCTTTTGAAAATGCTATCTAGGTTGGACATAACTTTTCTTCCAAGGAGTAAGCGTCTTCTAATTTCATGGCTGCAGTCACCATCAGCAGTGATTTTGGAGCCTAAAAAAATAAAGTCTGGCACTGTTTCCACTGTTTCCCCATCTATTTCCCATGAAGTGATGGGACCAGATGCCATGATCTTCGTTTTCTGAATGTTGAGCTTTAAGCCAACTTTTTCACTCTCCTCTTTCACTTTCATCAAGAGGCCTTTTAGCTCCTCTTCACTTTCTGCCATAAGGGT
>SJYT01043977.1:592280-605888 GCA_006410635.1 Cephalophus harveyi | reverse complement strand
ACTTCAGCTTCTTCAGCATTACTGGTTGGGGCATAGACTTGGATAACTGTGATATTGAATGGTTTGCCTTGGAGACGAACAGAGATCATTCTGTCGTTTTTGAGATTGCATCCAAGTACTGCATTTCGGACTCTTTTGTTGACCATGATGGCTACTCCATTTCTTCTGAGGGATTCCTGCCCGCAGTAGTAGATATAATAGTCATCTGAGTTAAATTCACCCATTCCAGTCCATTTTAGTTCGCTGATTCCTAGAATGTTGACATTCACCCTTGTCATCTCTTGTTTGACCACTTCCAATTTGCCTTGATTCATGGACCTGACATTCCAGGTTCCTATGCAGTATTGCTCTTTACAGCATCAGATCTTGCTTCTATCAGTAAACACCTAATTAAACTTAAAAGCTTTTTCACAGCACCCGTGGCAGATTCATGTTGATGTATGGCAAAACCAATACAATGTTGTAAAGTAATTAACCTCCAATTAAAATAAATAAATTTATATATGTATATAAAGAAACCATAAACAAAATGTAAAGACAACCCACAGAATAGAAGGAAATATTTGCAACTGAAGCAACTGATGGATTAATCTCCAAAATATTCAAATGGTTCATGCAGTTCAATATGAAAAGAAACACACAACACAATCAAAAAATGGACAAATGGGCAGAAAATCTAAACGGACATTTCTCCAAAGAAGACATACAGGTGTCCAAAAAGCACATGAAAGGATGTTTAACATCACTAATTATTAGAGAAATGAAAATCAAAACTACAATGAGATATCCACCTCATAGCATCAAGACCTCTACAAATAATAAATGCTGTAGAAACTGTGGAGAAAAGTGAACCTTTCTACACTGTTGGTTGGAATGTCAACTGGTACAGCAGTATGGAGAACAGTATGAAATTCCTTAAAAAACAAACAAAAAAATAGACCTATGATATGATTCTGTAATTCCACTCCTGGGCATATATACTTAGAAAACCATAATTTAAAAAGATACATGCACCCCAATTTTCATTGCAGCACTATTTACAATAGCCAGGACGTGGAAGCAACCTAAATGTCCACTGACAGGTAAATGCTTGAAGATGTGGTACATATATACAATGGCATATTACTTAGTTGTAATAAAGAATGAAATAATGCCATTTGTAGCAACATGGTTGGACATATAAATCGTCATACTGAGTGAAGTAAGTTAGACAGAGAAAAACAAATGTGATATTTCTTACATGTGGAATCTTTAAAAAATGATACATATAAACTTATTTACAAAACAGAGTCACAGATGTGGAAATAAACTTATGGGGCAGAGAAGAAGCAGCTGTTGTCCAGTAGCTAAGTCATGTCTGACTCTTTGTGACCCCAGGGACTGCAGCATGCCAGGGTTCCCTGTCCTTCATTATCTCTTGGAGTTTGCTCAAACTCATGTCCATTGAGTCAGTGATGCCATCCAACCATCTCATCCTGTGTCACCCACTTCTCCTCCTGCCCTCAATCTCTCCCAGCATTAGGGTCTTTTCCAATGAGTTGGCTCTTCCCATCAGGTGGCCAAAGTAGCAGAGCTTCAGCTTCAACATCAGTCCTTCCAATGAAAACCAGGATTAGGTTTCTTTAGGATTGACTGGATGGATCTCCTTGCCATCCAAGGGACTCTCAAGAGACATCTCCAGTACCATATTAGCATCCACTCTTTGGTGCTCAGCCTTCTTTATGGTCCAACTCTCACATCTGTACATGACTACTGGAAAAACCCTAGCTTTGATTATATGGACCTTTGTTGGCAAGTGATGTCTCTGCTTTTTAATACACTGTCTAGGTTTGTCATAGCTTTTCTTCCGTGGAGCAGGTGTCTTTTAATTTCTTGGCTGTAGTCACCATCTGCAGTGATTTTGGAGCTCAGGTAAAACTAAAGTCTGTCACTGTTTCCACTTTTTGCCCATCTATTTGGGAAGTGATGAGGCCAGATACCATGATCTTAGTTTTTTTAATATTGAATTTTAAGCCTACTTTTTCACTCTCATCAAGAGGTTCTTTAGTTCCCCTTCACTTTCTGCCCTTAGGGTGGTGTCATCTGCATATCTGAAGTCGCTGGTATTTCCTCCCAGTAATTTTGATTTCAGCTTGGGATTCATCCAGCCCAACACTTCACATGATGTGCTGTGATATAATTTTATAAAGCAGGATGACAATATATAGCCTTGACATACTCCTTTTTCAATTTACAACCGGTATTTTGTTCCATGTCTGGTTCTAACTGTTGCTTCTTGACCTGCATACAGGTTTCTCAGGAGACAGATAAGGTGGTTTGGTGTTACCATCTCTTTAAGAATTTTCTGCAGTTTGTTGTGATCCACAGTTAAAGATTTTAGTGTCGTCAATAAGCAGAGGTAGATTTTTTTTTTTTCTGGAATTCCCTTGCTTTTTCTATGATCCAGTGGGTGTTGGCAATTTCATCTCTAGTTCCCCTGCCTTTTCTAAATCCAACTTATACATCTGGAAGCTCTTAATTCACATACTGCTGTAGCCTAGCTTGAAGGATTTTGAGCATTACCTTGCTTGCATGTGAGATGAACACAAGGGTACCGTAGTTTGAACATACTTCGGCAGTGCCTTTCTTTGGAATTGGAATGAAAACTGACCTTTTCCAATCCTGTGGCCACTGCTGCATTTTCCTGATTTGTTGGCATATTGACTACAGCACTTTAACAGCATCATCTTTAGGATTTGAAATAGCTCAGCTGAAATTACATCACCTCCATTAGCTTTGTTAGTAGTAATGCTTCCTAGGGCTTACTTGACTTCACACTCTAGGATGTCTGGCTCTAGGTGAGTGATCACACCATTGTGGTATCTGGGTGATGCAGATCTTATTTGTAGAGTTCTTCTGTGTATTCTTGCCACTTCTTAATATCCTCTGCTTCTGTTAGGTCCATACCATTTCTGTCCTTTATTGTGCCCATCTTTGCATGAAATGTTTCCTTGTTATCTCCAGTTTTCTTGAAGAGATCACTAGTCTTTCCCATTTTATTGTTTTCCTTTATTTCTTGGCATTATTTACTTAAGAAGGCTTTCTTATCTTTCCTTGCTATTTTCTGGAATTCTGCATTCAGTTGAGTATGTTTTTCCCTTTCCTCCTTGCTTCTCTTCTTTTCTCAGCTATTTATAAGCCTCCTCAGACAACCACTTCCCCTTCTTGGATTTCTTTTTTTCACGGATGGTTTGGTCATTGTAGCCTGTACAATGTTGCAAAGTGGCAGACAGAAGGATAACTCAGGGGATTGCAATTATCACATACATGTTGTTATTGTTGTTGTTTGGTAGCTAAGTCACCTGCAAGGCTCTTCTGTCCATGCAATTTCCCAGGCAAGAATACAGGAGTGAGTTGTCATTTCCTTCTCCAGGGGATCTTCCTGACCCAGGGATGAAACCCATATCTCCCACATGGAGTTCTCTACCATTGAGTCGCCAGGGAAACTCTGACACACACACACACTACTATGTAAAAAGTAGATAACTAATAAGGATCTACTGTGTAGCACAAGGAATTCTACTCAGTACACTTAAGGACATATACAGGAAGATAATCTAAAACAGAGTGGGTTCACTCTGTGGTACAGCAGAAATAAATGCAACAGTGTAATTCAACTATACTCCAATAAAAATTAAAAAACATAAAACTATACAACACAGTGAAGAATCTTAATGCAAACAATAGACGTTACTTGAACATCTATTTCTGCTTTATGGACTATGCCAAAGCCTTTGACTGTGTGGATCATAATAAACTGTGGAAAATTCTGAAAGGGATGGGAATACCAGACCACCTGATCTGCCTCTTGAGAAATCTATATGCAGGTCAGGAAGCAACAGTTAGAACTGGACATGGAATAACAGACTGGTTCCAAATAGGAAAAGGAGTACGTCAAGACTGTATATTGTCACCCTGCTTATTTAACTTCTTGCAGAGTACATCATGAGAAATGCTGGACTGGAAGAAACACAAGCTGGAATCAAGATTGCCGGGAGAAATATCAATAACCTCAGATATGCAGATGGCACCACTCTTATGGCAGAAAGTGAAGAGGAGCTAAAGAGCTTCTTGATGCAAGTGAAAGAGGAGAGTGAAAAAGTTGGCTTAAAGCTCAACATTCAGAAAACAAAGATCATGGCATCCGGTACCATAACTTCATGGGAAATAGATGGGGAAACAGTGGAAACAGTGTCATACTTTATTTTTGGGGGCTCCAAAATCACTGCAGATGGTGACTGCAGCCATGAAATTAAAAGACACTTACTCCTTGGAAGAAAAGTTATGACCAACCTAGAAAGTATATTCAAAAGCAGAGACATCACTTTGCCGACTAAGGTCTGTCTAGTCAAGGCTACGGTTATTCCAGCAGTCATGTATGGATGTGAGAGTTGGACTGTGAAGAAGGCTGAGTGCTGAAGAATCGATGCTTCTGAACTGTGGTGTTGGAGAAGACTCTTGAGAATCCCTTGGACTGCAAGGAGAGCCAACCAGTCCATTCTGAAGGAGATCAACCCTGGGATTTCTTTGGAAGGAATGATACTGAAGCTGAAACTCCAGTACTTTGGCCACCTCATGCGAAGAGTTGACTCATTGGAAAAGACTCTGATGCTGGGAGGGATTGGGGGCAAGAGGAGAAGGGGACGACAGAGGATGAGATGGCTGGATGGCATCACTGACTCGATGGACGTGAGTCTGAGTGAACTCCGGGAGTTGGTGATGGACAGGGAGGCCTGGCGTGCTGCGATTCATGGGGTCACAAAGAGTCGGACACGACTGAGCGACTGAACTGAACTGAACTGAACTGAAACTTCCTATTTATTAGTCTGATAGTGTTTGACCATGAATCTATCACCCAGAACATGCCCTGTTATCTTATAGGTACATGTTACCCAGTAGTTTGGTGGGTATGTCCTCTGTTACTGTATATGTTGTGAATTAAAATGAATGAACCACTTTCTTTAACAACTATTTGTTAAGTAACTGGTATGTATTTCATTTCTCTAGGTAGCAGTGAGTAAAATAGACAATAGCTTCTGTCCTGGTGGAACTTATATTTTTGAGCAGGAAGACAGACATAACCAAAAACATCACAAATGAGTTCCAAAAAAAGTTTAGCAAGTGCTACGTGTCATGAGAAAAAGTAGAATGAGGTGAAGGGGATGATTCATTATTCAAATGCCTCAATCTGAGCTTAGAAGGAACGTGGTGGGTCTGAGGCACACACAAAGGCCAGTCTGTGATGGCCATGTGATTAGGAGACAGTGATCCAGATGAGGCCACAGGATGCTGTGGGGCCAGAGCACACTGGGCTGTGTGAGCTGACTTAGAACCCTATGCCCTCCTTCCGCCCACACTAAAAAGGCATTACTCAATTTTAAACAATAGGGATGAAATGAACATTTTGAAAAGAAAATTGACAGGAGGGAGGTGAGACGTGCTGTGGGGAGGCCAGTCCAGTGGGGCCATGGGCTTGAAGCACAGCAGAGAGGGGAAGCAGGGGATGCTGTAAAGAAGAGCTAACTCTGGGCCTCCAACCTGAACAGTTGGGTGAGAGGGAGGAGTATGCCCTGAAATGGGGAGCCCTGGACCAATAGAGCAGCCTGATGCAATTGAGGTGCCTGTGATGCCCACAGGCTAGAGAAGTGGCGGCAGGCAGGCCCATCTATGGGCTTGGAGATCAGACCCATGTGTTCATTCAACAAACTAACTTTCTCTAGCTAGGGAAATATTGTGAGCCACTTTTTCTACATGTTTGCAAGAGTATCACAAAATAATGCTAGTGGAGAGGAAAACAGGGTGTCATGCCACACAGCTACAAGTGAAGTTTCCATGAGTTGACTGAACTTCTCTGAATCTCAGCTCCCTCTTGTGAAAGTTGTAGTCATCACATTAGGGAACTTTTTTTTTGCCATGTTTGAAAAAGATAAAGTATTAAAAACTCTAGCAGATCTTTTCTTTTTGAGATAACATTCCTCAAGTCTCCTCACTATCTCTGCCTATCGCCTTCCTTCTATTTTTCCCTTTAGAGTTTCCTATTTTACTAATTTGACTTTCAAAAAAGGAACTTTGTTCTCACAGGTCTTGTCCCCAATGTCCTTACACAGTCTCTTCATCAGTAATTGACACACCTCTAAAAATCTGCTCTAGAATTTTTTTTATACTGACCACAAGAAAAGGTCAGTTTTCATTCCAATTCCAAAGAAAGGCAATGCCAAAGAATGCTCAAACTACCACACAATTGCATTCATCTCACATGCTAGTAAAGTAATGCTCAAAGTTCTCCAAGCCAGGCTTCAGCAATATGTGAACCATGAACTCCCTGATGTTCAAGCTGGTTTGAGAAAAGGCAGAGGAACCAGAGATCAAATTGCCAACATTCACTGGATATTCAAAAAAGCATGACAGTTCCAGAAAAACATCTATTTCTGCTTTATTGACTATGCCAAAGCCTTTGACTGTGTGGATCACAATAAACTGTGAAAAATTCTGAAAGAGATGGGAATACGAGACCACCTAACCTGCCTCTTGAGAAATCTCTATGCAGGTCAGGAAGCAACAGTTAGAACTGGACATGGAACAACAGACTGGTTCCAAACAGGAAAAAGAATACGTCAAGGGTGTATATTGTCACCCTGCTTATTTAACTTCTATGCAGGGTACATCATGAGAAACGCTGGACTGGAAGAAACACAAGCTGGAATCAAGATTGCCAGAAGAAATATCAATAACCTCAGATACGCAGATGACACCACCCTTACGGCTGGGAGGCCTGGCGTGCTGAGATTCATGGGGTCACAAAGAGTCGGACACGACTGAGCGACTGAACTGAACTGAACTGACAAGAAAGTTGTGTATGTAAAAACACATCATATTTTCTTTTATCAAGGCTTTACCTACATCTGAGTCTCATATTGCCCTTGCACAAATCCTAAATGCTTAGTAACAGCTTTTGTCACAACATCAATCACCATCACTTGATTTTAATCCAGCTGTACTAGGCAGTGAAGGAGAAATTAAGAACATGGACAGATGGTCCTCTGAAGTTGGGATTTGGCAACACAGCTTTGGTGAAAAGGCAAGAAGGTGAGAAAAGTGCAATGTTGATGTACTGTTGTAAAATGATCGATCATTCCACTCAGCCTCATTGATAGAACTAGGAAACAGGATGATACATCTCAATGATATTAATTTAAAGAGCCGTATTACTTGGAATAAAAGAAAAGGCAAAGAGAATGAAAGCCAGGCTCAGTGAGATTTGAGTTCATTATTTAAGAAGTAGGATCATCATAGTGTGACCAAGAAAAGAAATTGCTTAAGTGAAACTGAAGTGAAGACTTTCAGGGTTCAGAAGAAGAATAGTTTGAGAAAAATTATAACATAATATAAGAGTCTCTACCAGATATAGAAACATACTATAAAATATCATACTCAAGCATGGATGAAAAACATATGAGTGGAAAAGTATAGAAAGCCCTAAAGTTGACATAGATGAGTGTGGGATTATTTAAATACTGCTGGATAATGAGTGAGAAATGGCAGAAACTTAATAAATTATATTGGATTAAGATTAGTATTTTGGAAAAAGTAAATAGATAATCATATTCAAATAATCTCTGAACATATCAATAACTAAATATTAGAGAAATCACAGATGAACTTGTGTAAAGGCAGAATTTGTTATAACTTTAAAGTGTTGATAGCACTTGAAGAATTGAATAAATATAAAAATAGGAGAGAAAAACGACAGATTCAATTGCACAGAAATGTAAAATTTTTGTAAGCAAAAATGGTTAACATAAAAATGCAACAGGAGACTGGGCAACATATATAATATACAGACTAATAAAGCAAGTAGTATAAATTGCTACAGCCCTAATGGAATGTTAATTGGCTCTTAAAATATTCATATAACTTGGACTGGTATTCTAAACTCTAAAAATTTATCCCAAGGAAATAGTAAAAAGAAGGAAAAAGTTAGGTCCTTGAAAGTATTAATTGCAGGATCATCTGTAACTGTAAAATAATAAAAACAAACCAAGGCTTCTGGTTCAACTTGGTGGAGTAGAAGGACATGCAGTCATCTCCTGCAAGAGCACCAAGATCACAACTAGTTGTTGAACAATTGTATTGCTGATTGATTGTTGAACAATTGTTGAACAATTGTTTGCTGAACCCAGGGTAGGCAAAGTGTGAGGTAAAAGGCTGGAAGAAGATTCGAGGAGCTGGAGGAAATGGACACAAGTTTATTCTCTCCTGGCTGACACACAGCTGTAGCAGCAGACACACTATATTCTCTCCTCTCATAGCTGACTCAATGGACACAACCATGATGTGGCAGCAATACGCCACTGCTTTTTAGGTGGAACTCATATATCCTTACAGCACAAGGTAGCCCGTGACCAAGTGAGTACCTCATGACACCCATGTGCAGTGCCCGTGCAGATCTCAGCTGTTAAGTAGCCATTATTTACAAAACGTGGGGTGAGAGAGCCTGAACACGCCATCTTGGCTAATTTGCTCTCTCCTCACAACAACCATCAACAAGAGGATACTGGAACCTACCAAAAAGAGATACCCCACATCCAAAGACAAAGAAGAAACCACATTGAGGCAGTAGGAGGGACACAGTCACCATAAAATCAAATTCCATAGCTGCTAGGTAGGTGACCCACAAACTGGAGAACAATAATAGCAAAAAAGTTATCTCCCTCTGTGAAGGTTCTGAACCCCATGTCAGGCATCCCAGTCTAGGGATCCAACAAAGGGACTGGAAATCCCCAGGGAAACTACCTTGAAGGCCAATGGGTTTGATTACAAGACTTCCACAGAACTGGGGGAAACAGAAACTCCAATCTTGGAGGGCACAAACAAAACCTTTCACGCACCAAGACTCAGAAGAAAGGAGAAGTGACCCCACAGAAGACTGAACCAAAACTACCTGTTAGTGTTGGAGGATCTCCTGTGGGTTGTCAGAGGCTCACCACAGGAACAGGGGCACTGGCAGCAGCTGTCTGGGAAGATCTCCCTTGGCATAAATCCTCTTGGAGCTTGCCATTAGCCCAACAATACTGGGGTTTCAGCTTTGGGACCATGTGGCATCCAGTTCATGCCAACTGGAGCCCAGTCTCCTCAGGACCCACTGGGGCTTGGGCTTGTGGAATGCTTGGGGGTGAGTCCCTGCTGCCAGCCTGGGCTTCCAGACAACCCGAGGGCGAGTTGACACTAACAGAAGCTGAGTCTCCTCAGGACCCACTGGGGTTTCAGCTTTGAGTCTGTGGGACGTCCAGTTCACACTGACAGGGGCCTGGTCTCCTCAGGACCTGCCAGGAGGTGGTGCCACTGAGGAAGAAGGTCATCCAGAGGACCCAAGATGTGGTGACTACTAATTGAGTCTTCCCACAGTGCTTCTTCATAAATGTGGACTCCTACAAGGGTGATGAGCATCACAACTTCCCTTGAACTTGATCTGGGGTGTGAGTGAAATATGTCTCTTAAAATTGGCTTCTTGAACTTCTGCTATGTATTGGATTCTTTATCAATGATCACACCTAGGACATTTCTTGAGGGCAACTGATATCTTGCTATTGCTCATGGAGAGGTTAGATACCATTAGGCAAGAGCAGAATCATCTCCCCAACACATGAGAAAAGAACAGACAGCAGCCTGCACCCATTTTATCCTCCTCTGCCTGCCCGGCCCATCATGGTAGCAAAAGGTGTCCCTCCTCCTGTCAGAAGCAAACGTCAGGTAAAGGACTCAGATGTAAAGGAAACCAGAATATTGTTTTGAGCTACAGACACTTTGGGGCTTAGCAGGTAGCTCAGATGGTAAAGAACCTGCTGGCAATGCTAGAGACCTGGGTTTGATCCCTGGGTCAGGAAGATCCCCTGGAGAAGGAGATGGCAACCCACTCCAGTATTCTTGCATGGATAATTCTATGGACAGAGAAGCCTGGCAGGCTACAGTCCATGGGGTCACAAAGAGTCAGACAAGACTGAGTGACTAACACATACATAAAGCTGGATCACCTTGGGCAAAAAACTATCAGGGAGGGAGTGCAACCCCGCTCATCAGCAGATAATTGGATTAAAGCTCTAGTGAGCAAGGCCCTGTCCACCAGAGCAAGAACTGGTTTTTCCCACCACCAGTCCTTCTCATAAGGAAGTTTATACAAGCCTCTTAGCCTCCTCCATCAGAGGGCAGACAGAAGTGAGAACCACAGTTCCACAGCAACTAAAACAAAAGCCATATTACAGAAAGCTATGTCTCAGATGAAGGGACAAGATAAAATCCAAGATGAACTGGTTTTTCCCACCACCAGTCCTTCTCATAAGGAAGTTTATACAAGCCTCTTAGCCTCCTCCATCAGAGGGCAGACAGAAGTGAGAACCACAGTTCCACAGCAACTAAAACAAAAGCCATATTACAGAAAGCTATGTCTCAGATGAAGGGACAAGATAAAATCCAAGAGAAACAACTAAATAAAGTGGAGATAGGCAACATTTCAGAAAAAGAATTCCGAATAATGACAGTGAAGATGGTTCAGGATCTTGGGAAAAGAATGGAAGCAAAGATTGAGAAAATAAAAGAAATGTTTATCAAAGACCTACAAGAACTAAAGAACAAACAGAGATGAATAATACACTAGGAGGAATCCATAGCAGAATAACTGAGGCAGAAGAACAGATAAATGACCTGGAGGACAGCATGGAGGAAATCACCACCCTATAACAGAATATAGAAGGGAAAAAAAAAAAGAAAATAAATGAAGAAAGAGACCTCTGAGACAACATTAAATGAACCAATATTCACATCAAAGGGGTCCAAGAAGGAGAACAGAGAAAGGACCTGAGATAATATTTGAAGATATAAGAGCTGAAAACTTCCCTAACATGGAGAAGAAAATAGTCAAACAAGTACAGGAAGCACAGTGAGTCCCAGGCAGGATAGACCCAAGAAAGAACAAATGAAACAAACACATAGGAATCAAACTGACAAAAACTAAAGACAGAGTATTTGAAGATATAAGAGCTGAAAACTTCCCTAACATGGAGAAGAAAATAGTCAAACAAGTACAGGAAGCACAGTGAGTCCCAGGCAGGATAGACCCAAGAAAGAACAAATGAAACAAACACATAGGAATCAAACTGACAAAAACTAAAGACAGAGATAAAATATTAAAAGCAACAAGGGAAAAATGACAAATAACATACGAGGGAACTCCCATCGAGCTATCGGCTATTTTCTCAATGGAAACTCTACAAGCCAGAAGGGAATGGCATGGTATATTTAAAGAGATGAAAGGGAAAAAGCTACAACCAAAAATTTCCTAACCAGCAAGATTCTCCTTCATATTTGATGGAGAAGTCAAAAGCTTTCCAGACAAGTATTCAGAATTCCAGACAAGAATTCAGCACCACCAAACCAGCTGTACAACAAATGCTAAAGGAACTTCTCTAGACAGGAAACAAGAGAAGGAAAAGACCTACCTATGGAAAATAAACCCAAAGCAATTAAGAAAAAGATAATGGGATCATAGTGAAAATGAAATTCACTCAGTCATGTTTGACTCTTTATAGACCCCATGGACTATATGGTTCATGGAATTCTCCAGTTGAGAATACTGGAGTTGATAGCCTATTCCTTCTCCAGAGGATCTTCCCAACCCAGGAATTAAACTGGAGTCTCCTACATTGCAGATAGATTCTTGCCAACAATGCTGTCAGGGAAGCACAACCAAAAGACATTGACTGAGTAAATGAAAACATGTGCATGTGTGTACTTTCAGTTTACCACATCACTCTGCTTGACCCCCCAAATTGTATGTAATTATTTTATATTGTTAGGTTAATCATGTTCCCATTGTAGCTTGCAAGTACAGTTATATTTTATTTCATGTCTGACTTGATTGTGAAAACTGATAAATATCTTTTACTACTGTGATTATTTAATTATTACTCACTTAACACCATTGTATCATGATTGGTAAATAAAAAAATAATAGACATAGAAGAAATAAAAAAGAAATCAAAATATGCATAGAAACGAATGAAAATGAAAACACAATAACCCAAAACCTGTGGGACACCATAAAAGCAGTGCTAAGGGGAGGATTCATGGGAAAGTTCATAGAAAGTTTCAAGGCTTACCTTAAGAAACAAGAAAAATTTCAAATAAATAACCTAACTCTACATCTAAAGCAACTACAAAAGGAAGAACCCCAGGGTTAGTAGAAGGAAAAAATCATAAAAATTAAGACAGAAATAAATGCAAAAGAAACAAAAGAGACCACAGCAAAAATCAACAAAGCTAAAGCCTGGTCCTTTGAGAAGACAAATAAAATAGACAAAACATTAGCCAGACTCAACAAGAAACAAAGGGAGAAGAATCAAAGCAACAAAATTAGAAAAGAAAATGGAGAAATCACAACAGACAACACAGAAATACAAAGGATCACAAGAGACTACCATCAGCAACTATATGCCAATAAAATGGACAACTCGGAAGAAATGGGCAAATTCCTAGAAAAGTATAACTTTCCAAAACTGAACCAGGAAGAAATAGAAAATCTTAACAGACCCATCACAAGCATGGAAATCGAAAGTGTAATCAGAAATCTTCCAGCAAACAAAAGCCCAGGACCAGATGGTTTCAAAGCTGAATTCTACCAAAAATTTAGAGAAGGGCTAACACCTATCCTACTCAAACTCTTCCAGGAAATTGCAGAGGAAGGTAAACTTCCAAATTCATTCTATGAGGCCACCATCACCCTAATACCAAAACCAGACAAAGATACCACACACACACACACAAAAAAGAAAAACTACAGGCCAATACCATTGATGAACATAGATGCAAAAATCCTTAAGAAATCCTAGCAAACAGAATCCAGCAACATATTAAAAAGGTCATACATCATGACCAAGTGGGCTTTATCCCAGGGGTGCAAGGCTTCTTTAATATCTGCAAATCAATCAATGTAATATACCACACTGACAAATTGAATGATAAAACAATAGGATTATCTCAATAGATGCAGAGAAAGCCTTTGACAAAATTCAACATCTATTTATGATACCCCCCCCCTGAAAAGCAGGAATAGAAGGGACATACCTCAATATAATAAAACCCATATATGACAAACCCACAGCAAACATTATCCTCAATAGTGAAAAACTGAAAGCATTTCCCCTAAAGTCAGGAACAAGGTAAGTGTGCCCACTCTCACCACTACTATTCAACATAGTTTTGGAAGTTTTGGCCACAGTAATCAGAGCAGAAAAAGAAAAGGAATCCAGATGGGAAAAGAGGAAGTAAAACTCTCACTGTTGCAGATGACATGATCCTCTACATAGAAAACCCTAAAGACTCCACCAGAAAATTACAAGAACTAATCAATGAGTATAGTAAAGTTGCAGGATACAAAATTAACACACATAAATGCCTTGCATTCCTATACACTAAAAATGAGAAAACAGAAAGAGAAATTAAGGAAACAATTCCATTCACCATTGCAATGAAAAGAATAAAATACTTAGGAATATATCTACCTAAAGAAACTAAAGA
>SJYT01043977.1:547510-576571 GCA_006410635.1 Cephalophus harveyi | reverse complement strand
AGCATATTAAAAAGCAGAGTCATGACTTTGCCAACAAAGGTCTATCTAGTCAAGGCTATGGTTTTTCCAGTGGTCATGTATGGATGTGAGAGTTGGACTGTGAAGAAGGCTGAGCACCAAAGAATTGATGCTTTTGAACTGTGGTGTTGGAGAAGACTCTTGAGAGACCCTTGGACTGCAAGGAGATCCAACCAGTCCATTCTGAAGAAGATCAGTCCTGGGTGTTCTTTGGAAGAAATGTTGCTGAAGCTGAAACTACAGTACTTTGGCCACCTCATGTGAAGAGTTGACTCATTGGAAAAGACTCTGAAGCTGGGAGGGATTGGGGGCAGGAGGAGAAGGGGACGACCGAGGATGAGATGGCTGGATGGCATCACCGACTCGATGGACGTGAGTCTGAGTGAACTCTGGGAGTTGGTGATGGAAAGGGAGGCCTGGCGGGCTGCGATTCATGGGGTCGCAAAGAGTCGGACACGACTGAGCAATTGAACTGAACTGAACTGAACCATAATAAGAAGCTATGGGAGAAGTTAAAGTAAGGATTAATATAAATTGATAAGCATATTTAATGGTTTAACTCTTGAATCTGGAGGAGAATGGCCAGTGGGTGGCATGAAGGAAATCAGGGAACCAGGTAAGAGGCTCCCTACCTCCTGTGGTGGTAGAGGGGCCTGGGATGAGTGTTGATGGAATGGAGTAGGTGGGAACAGGAAGAACCAGAGGTGAGCCCAGAGTAGAGAAGGGCTGTAGTCCTTTAAATAGCTGGTGCACATGATCACTCAAAATTCTGTAAACTTAACCACAGAGAATTAAGATGAAGACCAGAGGGTGCAGGGTGCTAGGAAACTGGAGACAGGCAGTGTTCTGAAATAATCTCAGGAATGCTAACTCCTGCAGTTCCTTACAGGCTGCCAGCACCTGGGGGCTTCGTTTTTTGGGTGGCGGGGGAGGGGGGGGTGTCCAGTAAGCTAGCACTCACTGCAAAAACGTGGCAGAGTATTCTTCAAACCTGGGTTTTAAAAGGGAGATGAAAAGATAAACTATTATTGTGAGGAGCTTTCTTCTTTTCTCATGGCCCTTTATAAGAAAATAATTCAGGAGGGGAGTCTCAAGCTGAATGGGAGGGTGTCCGACAGACTGTACCTCAGAAATTGAGAATTAGTCACAAGATTCCAAGTAAACCACAAAAGAAAAGTGGGAAGCAGAGTTAAAAAAACAAACAAAAAAGTAATCACTCACCGAACCATGACATGCCAGGCACTTCACATACAGGATCTCTGCTAATCCTCAAAAAGAACCCCAAGAAAAAGACTTGCTCTCCTTTATGATCTGCAGAAACAAACTGGAGCTCAGGGAGGTTGATGAACAACTGAAGTGACCTCGGCAGGGATGGGCACCAGGGATGCACCCTTGACACCGCCTCCTGGGATAGGTGTAGGGGGGTTATCCCCTGGGACTGGGGTCTGCCCTCGGGATAAGAGTCATAAGTCGGGAAATTTACCAAGTACCTTCTCTCCTTCCAGTGTCAACTCCCCTCCAGAATCTGCCTGACTTTCCTCTCTCTCCTACATCTTCGTGTAGTTTTTTTTGTTTTTAAACATATCTTGTCTAGGTTATAGTTATCTTCAGGAGAGTTTGTTGATGGGAACACTCTTATTACTGATACATAATGTTTTAAACAACAACAAAAAATCTGAATCAAATTGATGTTTTCTAGCAATGTATATTTATTTATTTCCACCCTTTACTCTGGTAGAGTGAGTGCTCCTTGGTCTCACGAATCATCTGGGCTTAGTCTGCTGTTGTAGAAGATGTGGTTGGTTCCTACAGTAAACACTAGGCTCCCAACAATTCCACCAGCCTTTTTCCACGTGGCATCCTTGGTTTTTATTTATGTGCACTTTTGCACTGCCCTCTAGTGGCCGAATGTCTGAACTACAAATCAAGTACAGTAAGCCCTCTGTATCCAAGGGTCTGCATCCTCTGATTCAACCAACCAGGATTCAAAATGTTCAAAAAAACAAATTCCAGAAAGTTCCAAAAAGCAAGACTTGAATTTTCTGCGAGCTGGGAACTATTTACAAGGCGTTTATAAACAATATTTTCATAACCTGGAGAAGGGAATGACTAGTCCAGTCTTATTGCCGGGAGAATTCCATGGACAGAGGAGCCTGGCAGGCTACAGTCCATAGGGTCGGAAAGAGTCTGACATGACTGAGAGACTAACACTTTCAATTTCGTATTTTCATAGCATTTAAGTCGTATTGGGTACTATAAGTTATCTAGAGATTTATTTAACGTACAAAGGAGGATGTGTGTAGATTATAACATGCACATGCTCTACCATTTTAAATAAGGGACTTGAGTATCCCCCCTCTTTTAGATTTTGGTATCCGTTGAATTCCTGGGCCCAACCGTCTGCAGATACCAAGAGATGACTATATCATCATGGAAATATAAGCACTCTTTCTAGAAATAAGACAAATCTCAGACAGGGCAATTCAGACAGTTCAATTTGTAGTATGCATGTCTCTCTAATGACAGCCTCACTGATTGTGAACTATTTATGATTTTCACTTTTATTGGAAGAAATAGAAAATTTTTAAAATCTTAGAAGAATTTTAAAAGTTTTCAAGATATTTAAAAAATATGTTCGTGTTCCTGAATGTAGACAATGATCATATATATTAGATAAGACTCCTGCTGCTGCTAAGTCACTTCAGTCGTGTCCGACTCTGTGCGACCCCATAGACGGAAGCCCACCAGGCTCCACCATCCCTGGGATTCTCCAGGCAGGAACACTAGAGTGGGTTGCCATTTCCTTCTTCAATGCATGAAAGTGAAAAGTGAAAGTGAAGTCACTCAGTCCTGCCCGACTCATAGCGACCTCATGGACTGCAGCCTACCAGGCTCCTCCGCCCATGGGATTTTCCAGACTCCTAAAAGCCCATAAAAAAGAGAGAGTACTGAGCTCAGGACTTGACTTGAGAGGCCAAGCACACATGCTTTCTTGATGTAACATCGCCATCGTGTGTCTTTCTTAGAAACTTTTGATAAAAAGAAACAAACCCTGTTTCTTTTAATGCTGCTAAATGTTCTCCAATAAGAGAAATTTGAACATTTAGTTCAAGGTTCAAACAGAACAGTAATTTTATTTGGGTACACGGGGATGATCCAGAGAGAGGATATGGGGTGGGAGGTGGGAGGGCGATTCAGGATTGGGAGCTCGTATACACCCATGGTGAATTCATGTCAATGTATGGCAAAACCAATATGGTATTGTAAAGTAAAATAAAGTAAAAATAAAATTTAAAATAATAATAATAATAAAATAAAAAAAGAAAAAAAAAGACTGTGTTGAGGTATGAAATACACTCAATAAGATGGACCCTTTAAACTGTACCAGTTCAATGAGTTTTTAAAATGTACACACCCAGGTAGCACAATCAAGATGCATAACATTACCATCACCTCCCAAAGGTACCCTAGTATTTATTTACAGAAAACCCCATGCCCAGCCATCGCCCCAAGCAACCACGGATATGCTATCATTACAGATCAGTTTTAATATTCAGAATGTGATATAAATGAAATTATATAATATGTATCTCAAAAACAACAGAATGATCTCAGCTCATTTCTAAAGCAAACTATTCAATATCAGAGTAATCCAAGTCTATGCCCCAACCACTAATGACGAAGAGGCTGAAGTTGAAGAGTTTAATGAAGACCTACAAGACCTTCTAGAACTAACACCATAAAAGAAGTCCTTTTCATCATAGGGGACTATAATGAAAAAATATGAAATCAAGAGATACCTAGAGTAACAGGCAAGTTTGGTCTTGGTTACAAAATGAAGCAGGGCAAAGTCTAATAGAGTTTTGCCAAGAGAACACACTGGTCATAGCAAAAACCCTCTTCCAACAACATAAGAGATGACTCTACACATGGACATCACCTGATGGTCAATACTGAAATCAGATTGATCATATTGTTTGCAGCCAAAGATGGAAATGCTCTATAAGTCAGTGAAAACAAGACCAAGAGCTGACAATGACTCAGATCATGAGCTCCTTATTGCAAAATTTAGATTTAAATTGAAGAAAGTAGGGAAAACCACTAGATCATTCAGGTATGACCTAAATCAAATCCCTTATGATTATACAGTGGGAGTGACCAGTAGATTCAAAGGATTAAATTGAATAGAAAGAGTGCCTGAAGAACTATCGATGGAGGTTCATAATATTGTATAGGACGCAGTTACCAAAACCATCCCCAAAGTACAGAAATGCAAGAAGGCAAAATGGTTGTCTGTGGAGGCCTTACAAATAGCTGAGAAAAGAAGAGACGTGAAAGGGAAAAATATACCCACCCAAATGCAGAGTTTCAAAGAATAGCAAGGAGATATAAGAAAGCCTTCTTGGCCTAACAATGCAAAGAAATAGAGGAAAACAATAGAATGGGAATGACTAGAGGACTCTTCAAGAATATTAGAAATATAAAGGGAACATTTCATGCCAAGTGGGGCACAATCAAGGACAGAAATGATAAGGACTTAACAGAAGCAGAAGAGATTAAGAAGAGGTGGCAAGAATACGCAGAAGAACTGTACCAAAAATGTGTTAATGACCTGGATATACATTACGGTGTGGTTATTCACCTAGAGCCAGACATCCTGGAGTGTGAAGCCAAGTGGGCCTTAGGAAGCAATTTTACAAACAAAGCTAGTGGAGGTGATGAAATTCCAGCTAAGCTATTTCAAATCCTGGTTCCAAATTGGGAAAGAAGTATATCAAGGCTCTATATTGTCACCATGCTTACTTAACTTCTATACAGAGTACATCATGTGAAATGCGGGGCTGGATGAAGCACAAGCTGGAATCAATATCACTGAGAGAAATATCAATAACCTCAGATATGCAGATGACACCACATTTATGGCAGAAAGCAAAGAGGAACAAGACTCTCCTGATGAAGGTGAAAGAGGAGAGTGAAAAAGCTGGCTTTAAACGCAACATTCAAAAAAATGAAGATTATGGCATCTGGTCCCATCACTGCATGGCAAACAATGGAAACAATGGAAAGAGTGACAGACTTTATTTTCTTGGGCTCCAAAATCACTATAGACTCCAAAATCACTGAAGCCACAAAATTAAAATGTGCTTGCTCCTCGGAAGAAAAGCTATGACAAACCTAGACAAGAAAAGCTATGACAAACCTAGACAGTGTATTAAAAAGCAGAGACAAAGATCTGTATAGTCAAAGCAATGGTTTTTCCAGTAGTCATGTACAGATGTGTCAGACCATAAAGAAGGCTGAACACTGAAAAATTGATGCTTTTGAGCTGTGGTGTTGGAGAAGAGTCTTGAGAGTCCCTTGGACTGCAAGGAGATCAAACCAGTCAATCCTAAAGGAAATCAATCCTGAATATTCATTGGAAGGACTGATGCTGAAGCTAAAGCTCCAATACTTTGACTACTGGATGCAAAGAGCCAGCTCATAGAAAAGACCCTGATGCTGGGAAAGATTGAAGGCAGGAAGAGAAGGGAAAGACAGAGAATGAGATGGTTGGATGGCATCACTGACTCAATGGACATGAGTTTGAGCAAGCTCCAAGAGATGGTGATAGACAGGAAAGTCTGGGGTGTTGCAGTCCAAGGAGTCAAAAATAGTTGTACATGACTGAGAGACTGAACAACATTTCAAATCCTAAAAGATGATGCTTTAAAGTGGTGCACTCAATATGCCAACAAATTTGGAAAACTCAGCAGTGGCCCCAGGTTGGAAAGGGACTGTTTTCATTCCAATCCCAAAGAAAGGCAATGTCAAAGAATGTTCAAACTACTGCACAATTGCACTAATTTCTCATGCTAGCAAAGTAATGCTCAAAATCCTTCAAGCTATGCTTCAAAAGTACATGAACTGAGAACTTTCAGTTGTATAATATGGGTTTAGAAAGGGCAGAGGATCTGGAGATCAAACTGAAACATCCATTGGATCATAGGAAAAGCAAAGGAATTACAGAAAAACATTTTTTCTGCTTCATTGACTATGCTAAAGCCTTTGACTATGTGGATCAGAGAAAACTGTGGAAAATTCTTAAAGAGATGGGAATATTGGACCATCTTACCTGCCTCTTGAGAAACCTATATGCAGGTCAAGAAGCAACAGTTAGAACCTGACATGGAAAAAAATGGTTCCAAATTGGGAAAGGAGTATATCAAGGTTGTATACTGTCACCGTGCTTATTTAACTTACGTGCAGGGTACATCATGTGAAATGCGGGGCTGAGTGAATCCCAGGCTGGAATCAGGATTGCTGGGAGAAATATCAGCAACTTCACATATGCAGATGAAACCATGCTAATGGCAAAGAGGAATTAAAGAGTGTCTTAATGAAAGTGAGAGAGGGGAGTGGAAAAGCTGGCTTAAAACTCAACGTTCAAAAAACGAAGATCATGACATCCGGTCCCATTAATTCATGACAGATAGATGGGGTAAAAATAGAAGCAGTGACAGACTTTATTTTCTTGGGCTCCCAAATCTCTGCAGATGGTGACTGCAGCTACAAAATTAAAAGATCCTTGCTCCTTGGAAGAAAATCTATGACAAACCTGAAGTAAAAGTGAAAGTCACTCAGTCATGTCTGACTCTTTGTGACCACAAGGTCTACTGTCCATGGAATTTCCAGGCCAGAATTCTGGAGTGGATAGTCTTTCCTTTCTCCAGGGGACCTTCCCAATCCTGGGTTCAATCCCTGGTAGATTGCATTGCAGGTAGATTCTTTACCAAATGAGCTATCAGGTGAGTCATAACAAACCTAGACAGTGTACTAAAAAGCAGAGACATTAGTGTAATGACAAAGTTCTGTATAGTCAAAGCCATGGTTTTTCCAGTGGTTATGTATGGATGTGAGAGTTGGACCATAAAAAGGGCTGAACCATGAGGAATCGATGCTTTTGAACTGTGTTGCTGGAGAAGACCCTTGAGCATCTCTTGTATAGCAGGGAGATCCAATTAGTCAATCCTAAAGGAGATCAACCCAGAATATTCATTGGAAGGACTGATGCTGGAGCTGAAAGTCCCAAGCTTTGGCCATCTGATATGAAAACCAACTCGTTGGAAAGGACTCTGATGATGTCAGAGATTGACGGCAGGAGGAGAAGGGGGTGACAGAGGATGATATATTTGGATGGCATCACTGACTTAATGGACTTGAGTTTGAGGAAACTCTGGGAGATAGTGAAGGACAGGGAAGCCTGGCATGCTACAGTCCATGGGGTCACAAAGAGTTGAACATGACTGAGTGACTGAACAATAACAACATACAATATGTACCATTTTGTGACTTTATCTAAGTATGTAACTTTTTTTCTTCATCATAACGTTTCTGAGGCCCATTCATGCTTTCTCATCTATCAGTAGTTCATTCATTTTTGTCACTGAGTACTATTTATTTGTATGACTATTCTGCTATTTATCATTCTGTTGATGGACATTTGGTTTGTTTCCAGTTTTTAACTATTATGAGTAAGATTGCCATGAAGAGATGTGTATAATCAGTTCAGTTCAGTCATGTCTGACTCTTTACATGGACTGACCCATGGAGTGTAGCATGCCAGGCCTCCCTATCAATCACCAACTCCCGGAGTTTACTCAAACTAATGTCCATTAAGTCAGTGATGCCATCCAACCATCTCCTCTGTCATCCCCTTCTCCTCCTACCTTCAATCTTTTGCAGCATCAGGGTCTTTTCAAATGAGTTCAGCTCTTCAAATCAGGTGGCCAAAGTATTGGAGTTTCAGCTTCAACATCAGTCCTTCCAATGAATAGTCAATACTGATCTCCTTTAGATGGACTGGTTGGATCTCCTTTTAGTCCAAGGGACTCTCAGGAGTCTCTCCAACACCACAGTTCAAAAGCATCAATTCTTTGGTGTTCAGCTTTCTTTATAGTCCAACTGTCACATCCATACATGACTACTGGAAAAACCATAGACTTGACTAGACAGACTTTCGAAAGCAAAGTAATGTCTCTGCTTTTTAATATGCTGTCTAGGTTGGTCATAACTTTTCTTACAAGGAGCAATCATCTTATAATTTCATGGCTGCAGTCACCATTGGCAGTGATTTTGGAGCCCCCCAAAATAAAGTCTGTCACTGTTTCCACTGTCTCCCCATCTATTTGCCATGAAGTGATGGGACCAGATGTCATGATCTTAGTTTTCTGAATGTTGAACTTTAAGCCAACTTTCTCACTTTCCCCTTTCACTTTTATCAAGAGGCTCTTCACTTTCTGCTGTAAAGGTGGTGTCATCTGATTATCTGAGGTTATTGATATTTCTCCCAGTAATCTTGATTCCAGATGGTGTTTCATCCAGTCCAGAGTTTCTCATGATGTACTCTGCATAGAAGTTAAATAAGCAGGGTGACAATATACAGCCTTGACATACTCCTTTTCCTATTTGGAACCAGTCTGTTGTTCCATGTCCAGTTCTAACTGTTGCTTCTTGACCTGCATTCAGGTTTCTCAGGAGGCAAGTCAAGTGGTCTGGTATTTCCATCTCTTTCAGAATTTTCCACAGTTTATTGTGATCCACATAATCAAACGCTTTGGCATAGTCAATAAAGCAGAAATAGATGTTTTTCTGGAACTCACTTGCTTTTTCAATAATCCAGCGGATGTTGGCAATTTGATCTCTGGTTCCTCTGCCTTTTCTAAAACCAGCTTGAACAACTGGAAATTCACGGTTCACGTATTGCTGAAGCCTGGCTTGGCCAATTTTGAGCATTGCTTTACTAGTATGTGAGATGAATGCAATTGTGCAGTAGTTTGAGCATTCTTTGGCATTGCCTTTCTTTGGGATTGGAATGAAAACTGACCTTTTCCAGTCCTGTGGCTACTGTTGAGCTTTCCAAAGTTGCATACTGAGTACAGCACTTTCACGGCATCATCGTTTAAGATTTGAAATAGCTCAACTGGAATTCTGTCACTTCCACTAGCTTTGTTGATAGTGATGCTTCCTAAGGCCCACTTGACTTCACATTCCAGGATGTCTGTCTCTAGGTGAGTCATCACACCATTGTGATTATCTTGGTCATGAGGATCTTTTTTGTACAGTTCTTTTGTATTCTTGCCACCTCTTCTTAGTATTTTCTGCTTCTTTTAGGTTCATACCATTTTTGTCCTTTATGGAGCCCATCTTTGCATGAAATGTTCCCTTGATTACTCTAATTTTCTTCAAGAGATCTCTAATCTTTTCCATTCTGTTGTTTTCCTCAATTTCTTTGCACTGATCACTGAGGAAGGCTTTCTTATCTCCCCTTTCTATTCTTTGGGACTCTGCATTCAAACAGGTATATCTTTCCTTTTCTCCTTTGCTTTTTGTTTCTTTTCTTTTCTCAGCTATTTGNCTGTTGTTTTCCTCAATTTCTTTGCACTGATCACTGAGGAAGGCTTTCTTATCTCCCCTTTCTATTCTTTGGGACTCTGCATTCAAACAGGTATATCTTTCCTTTTCTCCTTTGCTTTTTGTTTCTTTTCTTTTCTCAGCTATTTGTAAGGCCTCCTCAGACAGCCATTTTGCCTTTTTGTGTTTCTTTTTCTTGGGGATGGTCTTGATCCCTGTCTCCTGTACAATGTCATGAACCTCCAACCATAGTTCATCAGGCACTCTATCAGATCTAGTCCCTTAAATCCATTTTTCACTTCCATTGTATAATTGTAAGGGATTTGATTTAAGTTATACCTAAATAGTCCAGTGGTTTTCCTTACTTTCTTCAATTTAAGTCTGAATTTGGCAATAAGGAGTTCATGATATGAGCCACAGTCAATTTCTCATCTTGTTTTTACTGACTGTATAGAGCTTCTCCATCTTTGGATGCAAATAATTTAATCAATCTGATTTCAGTGTTGACCATCTGGTGATGACCTTGTGTAGAGCCTTGTCTTGTGTTACTGGAAGAAGGTGTTTGCTATGACCAGTGTATCTTCCTGGAAAAGCTTTATTAGCCTTTGCCCTGTTTCATTATTCATGGGGTTCTCAAAGCAAGAATACTGAAGTGATTTGCTATTCCCTTCTCCACCATGACCCATCTGTCTTGTATGGTCCTATGTGGCATGGCTCATAATATCGTTGAGTTAGACAAGCCTGTGATCCATGTGATTAGATTGGTTAGTTTTCTGTGATTGTGGTTTTCAGTCTGTCTACCCTCTGATGGAGAAGGATAAGAGGCTTATGGCAGCTTCCTGATGGGAGAGACTGACTGAGGGGGGAAACTGGATCTTGTTCTGATGGGTGGGGGCCATGCTCAGTAAATCTTGAATCCAATTTTCTGTTGGTAAGTGGAGCTGTGTTCCCTCCCTGATGTTTACCTGGGGTCAATCTATGGTGGACGTAATGAAAATAATGGTGACCTCCTTCAAAAGATCCTATACATGTGCTGCTACACTGAGTGTTCCCAACCCTGCAGCAGGCCACCACCAACCCACGCCTCCACTGGAGGCTTCTGGACACTCACAGGCAAGTCTGGGTCAGGCTCTTCTGGGGTCACTGCTCCTTTCTCTGGGTCCTCATGCACAAGGTTCTGTTTGTGCCCTTCAAGAGTCTATTTCCCAGTCCTGTGTAAGTTCTGGCAGCTCTGTGGTGGGGTTAATGGCTACCTCCTCCAAGAGGGCTCATGCCACACCCAGGTCTGCTGCACCCAGAGCCCCTGCCCCTGTGACAGTCCTCCACTGACCCGCACTCCACAGGACACGCTCAGACACAGTTCCGTCTCAGTCTCTGTGGGTTCCCTGGGCCCTGGTGTACAAAAGGTTTGTTTGACCCCTTTGAGCATCTCTGGTGGGAATGAGGTTTGATTCTCAAAGCTAATTCGCCCCTCCTACCACCTTGCTGTGGCTTCTCCTTTGCCCGTTGACCTTGGGTATCTCCTCAAATCCACTCCAGTGCCTACCGTCCTACTGGGGTTTCTCTGACCTTGGATGAGGGGTATCTACTCTTGGCCGGTCCAGCAAAGCACAGTCACAGTTCCTGACCTTGAACATAGGGTATCTCCTCATGGCTGCTCCACATTATTATAATGTGTATAATAAGTGTATACAAATGTTCTCATTTCTCTTGGTAAATACTTTGAAGCAGACACCCCTGTTTTAGGGTAAATAAATGTTTATCTTTATGTAAAATAGCCAAAGTATTTTCTAGGAAGGCCTTACCATTTTATATTCCCAGAGCATCAATGAGAGTTGCAGCTGAGCCATATCTTTCACATTTGGTATTGTCATTCATAAGAAGAGATGGCAAGAATACACGGAAGAACTGTACAAAAAAGATCTTCACGACCCAGATAATCATGATGATGTGATCACTAATCTAGAGCCAGACATCTTGGAATGTGAAGTCAAGTGGGCCTTAGAAAGCATCACTACAAACAAAGCTAGTGGAGGTAATGGAACTCCAGTTGAACTGTTTCAAATCCTGAAAGATGATGCTGTGAAAGTGCTGCACTCAATATGCCAGCACATTTGGAAAACTCAGCAGTTGTCACAGGACTGGAAAAGGTCAGTTTTCATTCCAATTCCAAAGAAAGGCAATGCCAAAGAATGCTCCAACTACCGCACAATTGCACTCATCTCACATGCTAGTAAAGTAATGCTCAAAATCCTCCAAGCCAGGCTTCAGCAATACGTGAACCGTGAACTCCCTGATGTTCAAGCTGGCTTTAGAAAAGGCAGAGGAACCAGAGATCAAATTGCCAACATCCGCTGGATCATGGAAAAAGCAAGAGAGTTCCAGAAAAACATCTATTTCTGCTTTATTGACTATGCCAAAGCCTTTGATTGTGTGGATCACAATAAACTGTGGAAAATTCTGAAAGAGATGGGAATACCAGACCACCTAACCTGCCTCTTGAGAAATCTGTATGCAGGTCAGGAAGCAACAGTTAGGACTGGACATGGAACANGCCAAAGCCTTTGATTGTGTGGATCACAATAAACTGTGCAAAATTCTGAAAGAGATGGGAATACCAGACCACCTAACCTGCCTCTTGAGAAATCTGTATGCAGGTCAGGAAGCAACAGCTAGAATGGACATGGAACAGACTGGTTCCAAATAGGAAAAGGAGTACATCAAGGCTGTATATTGTCACCCTGCTTATTTAACTTCTATGCAGAGTATATCATGAGAAATGCTGGACTGGAAGAAACACAAGCTGGAATCAAGATTGCCCAGAGAAATATCAATAACCTCAGATATGCAGATGACACCACCCTTATGGCAGAAAGTGAAGAGGAACTAAAAAGTCTCTTGATGAAAGTAAAAGAGGAGAGAGAAAAAGTTGGCTTAAAGCCCAACATTCAGAAAACGAAGATCATGGCATCTGGTCCCATCACTTCATGGGAAATAGATGGGGAAACAGTGGAAATCATGTCAGAGTTTACTTTTTTGGGCTCCAAAATCACTGCAGATGGTGACTGCAGCCATGAAATTAGAAGATGCTTACTCCTTGGAAGGAAAGTTATGACCAATCTAGATAGTATATTCAAAAGTAGAGACATTACTTTGCTGACTAAGGTCCATCTAGTCAAGGTTATGGTTTTTCCTGTGGTCATGTATGGATGTGAGAGTTGGATTGTGAAGAAGGCTGAGCACTGAAGAATTGATGCTTTTGAACTGTGGTGTTGGAGAACACTCTTGAGAGTCCCTTGGACTGCAAGGAGATCCAGCCAGTCCATTCTGAAGGAGATCAGCCCTGGGATTTCTTTGGAAGGAATGATGCTAAAGTTGAAACTCCAGTTCTTTGGCCACCTCATGCGAAGAGTTGACTCATTGGAAAAGACTCTGATGCTGGGAGGGATTGGGGGCAGGAAGAGAAGGGGACGACCGAGGATGAGATGGCTGGATGGCATCACTGACTCGATGAACGTGAGTCTGAGTGAACTCCGGGAGATGGTGTTGGACAGGAAGGCCTGGTGTGCTGCGATTCATGGGGTCGCAAAGAGTTGGACAGGACTGACAACTGAACTGAACCGAACTGAACTGAGTCCTCCCTGTCCTTCACCAACTCCCGGAGTCCACCCAAACCCATGTCCATTGATTCAATGATGCCATCCAACTATCTCATTCTCTGTCGTCCCCTTCTCCTCCTGTCCTCAGTCTTCATGCCCTCAAGCATCAAGGTCTTTTCCAGTGAGTCAGCTCTTCACATCAGATGGCCAAAGTATTGGAGTTTTAGCCTCAGCATTAGTCCTTCCAGTGAAAACCCAAGACTGATCTCCTTTAGGATGGACTGGTTGGATCTCCTTGCAGTCCAAGGGACTCTCAAGATCTTCTCCAATACCTCAGTTCAAAAGCATCAATTCTTCGGTGCTCAGCTTTCTTTATAGTCCAACTCTCACATCCATACCTGACCACAGGAAAAACCATAGCCTTGACTAGACTATATATATTTGATATTAAATTTAATAAAAAGCATGAACTTAGTTTTAGTGAAGTGATGTCACAGTAGCAAAAATTAAATCAAGGTAGTGATTCTATTTAGTAGGAACTAATTTATTTTTTAATAAGTTTACTGAGCACTCTCTCCATCCTTGCAAGGATGATGTAGAATAATCACAAATTAAATAGAGAAGGCTTGTAATAAATGGTGAAGGATGGTTGATATTCAAATAAGAGTAGGTAGTAAAAAGTGATAAAAAAAATTTATATAGGAAAGCTATAATATATAATAATAAATAAATATTATTTATATAGGAAAAATTTATATAGGAAAGCTATAGGCGTTAAAAAATCACATTTAGAGCTATCACAGAGAACATCCTGCACTTAGGGAAATCATTAAGGACACAAAAATAGACAGTGAAGTGACTGTACATTCTCTCCCTGTCCTATTCTGGATAAAAAATAGAAGAAGAGAAAGGCCTGACACCTTTGACAATTTCCTAACTATATAAGCAGCTGCTAAACTTATAAGAGGGAGTATGAAATCTGAGCAATAATGAAAGTAGCCAGCATCAACATTTCAAAAAAGAACAAAGACTCTGTAGTGTGTGCTGATTTTTAAAACCTCATTTCAAAACATTGAAATAGAATAGCTTGAACTGAAGTTATATTTTATCCCACCAAGGAAGCCAAAATTAGAAAATCAAACAGGCTTTTTAGCATGGAGAATCTAACTCAAACTGAGGGATTATTTTTATATCTAGAAGATTCAGTATGATTTGAATACAAATAAGCTATTACATCAGTTCCAAGATGGTGGAGGAGAAGGACGTACACTCATCTTCTCCTGGTGCTGTTGCTGCTAAGTCACTTCAGTCGTGTCCGACTCAAAAGGGAATTCCAAAATTACAACTCACTGAACAACCATCAACAGGAGGATGTTGGATCCCACCACAAAAAGATACCCCACATCCAAGGGAAAAGGTGAAGCCCCAGTAAGATGGTAGAGGGGTGAAATCATCTTTAAAATCAAACTCCATACATGCCAGAGATGCTCGGAGGGCTCAAACAAATCTTGTGTGCACCAGGACCCAAAGACTCCACAGAGACAGAGCCAGAACTGTGTTTGAGTGTCTCCTGTGGAGGTACAGGTCAGCAGTGGACTGCTGCAGGGGCAGGGGCTCTGGGTGCAGTAGACCTGGGTATGACATAAGCCCTCTTAGAGGAGGTCGCCATTAACCCACCATGGGGCTGTCAGAACTTCCACATAGGACTGGGGAAACAGACTCTTAAAGTGCACAAACAAAACCTTATGCACACCAGGACGTAGGAGAAAGGAGCAGCGATCCCATAAGAGACTGACCCAGACTTCCGTGAGTGTGCAGGACTCTCCGGCAGAGCCATGGGTTGGCAGTGCCCTGCTACATGGTGGGAGCACTGAGTGCAGCACTGCCTGCATGGGACCTTCTGAAGAACTTGGCCATTATCTTCCTTACCTCCACCATAGATTGGCCTCAGGTCAAACAACAGGAAAGGAACACAGCCCCACCCATCAACAGACAATTGGATTCAAGATTTCCTGAGCGTGGCCCCACCCATTAAAACAGACCCAGTTTCCCCCTCAGTCAGTCTCTCCCATGAGGAACCTTCCATAAGCCTCTTATCATTCTCCATCAGAGGGCAGAGAGAATGAAAACCACAATCACAGAAAACTAGTCAATCTGATCACATGGACCACAGCCTTGTCTAACTCAATGAAACTATGAGCCATGACATGTAGGGCCAACGGGGGATGGGTCATGGTGGACAGTTCTGACAACGTGGTCCACTGGAGGAGGGAATGACAAACCATTTCAGTATTCTTGCCTTGAGAACCCCATGGACAATATGAAAAGGCAAAAAGATAGGACACTGAAAGATGAACTCCCCAGGTCAGCAGGTGCCCAATATGCTAGTGGAGTAGAGTGGACAAATAACTCCAGAAGGAAAGAAGAGACAGAGCCAAAGCAAAAACAACAACCAGTTGTGGATGTGAATGGTGATGAAAATGAAGTCCGATGCTATAAAGGACAATATTGAATAGGAACCTGGAATGTTAGGTCAACAAGTCAAGGCAAATTGGAAGTGGTCAAACAGGAGATGGCAAGAGCGAACATCGACATTTTAGGAATCAGTGAACTAAAATGGACTGGAATGGGTGAATTTAATTCAGATGATATCTATTACTGTGGGCAAGTATACCTAAGAAGAAATGGAGTAGCCATCATAGTCAACAAAAGAGTCCGATGTGCAATACTTGATGCAAACTCAAAAACGACAGAATGATCTCTGTTCGTTTCCAAGGCAAACCATTCAATATCACAGTAATCCAAGTCTATGCCCTGACCAGTAATGCTGAAGAAGCTGAAGTTGAATGGTTATATGAAGACCTACAAGACCTTCTTGAACTAACACCCAAAAAAGAGGTCCTTTTCATTATAGGGAACTGGAATGCTAAAGTAGGAAGTCAAGAAACACCTGGGGTAACAGGCAAATTTGGCCATGGATTACCAAATGAAGCAGGTCAAAGGCTAACATAGCTTTGCTAAGAGAATGCACTGGTCATAGCAAACACCCTCTTCCAACAACAGAAGAAAAGACTCTACACATGGACATCACCAGATGGTCAATACTGAAGTCAAATTGATTATATTCTTTCCAGCCAAAGATGGAGAAGCTCTATACAGTCAGCAAAAAGAAGACTGGGAGCTGACTGTGGCTCAGATCATGAACTCCATAGTGCCAAATTCATACTTAAATTGAAGAAAGTGAGGAAAACCACTAGACCATTTAGGTATGACCTAAATCAAACCTGTTACAATTATACAGTAGAAGTGAGAAACAGTTTCAAAGGATTAGATCTGATAGAAAGCCTAAAGAACTTTGGAAGGAGGTTCGTGACATTGTATGGGAGGCACTGATCAAGACCATCTCTAAGAAAAATAAATACAAACAGGCAAAATGATTGTTTGAGGAGGCCTTACAAATAGCTGAGAAAAGGAGAGATACAAAAGGCAAAGGAGAAAAGGAAAGAGATATCGATTTGAATGCAGAGTTCCAAAGAATACCAAGAAGAGATAAGAAAGCCTTCCTCAGTGATCAATGCAAAGAAATAGAGGAAAATAATAGAATGGGAAAGACTAGAGATCTCTTCAATAAAATTAGAGATACCAAGGGAACATTTCATGCAAAGATGGGCACAATAAATGACAAAATGGTATGGACTTAACAGAAGCAGAAGATACTAAGAAGAAGTGGCAAGAATACACAGAAGAACTATACAAAAAAGATCTTCATGACCAAGGTAATCACAATGGTGTGATCACTCACCTAGAGCCAGACATCCTGGAATGTGAAGGCAAGTGGGCCTTAGGAAGCATCACTATGAACACAGCTAGAGGAGGTGATGGAATTCCAGTTGAGCTATTTAAAATCCTAAAAGATGGTGCTGTGAAGTTGTTGCACTCAATATGCCAGCAAATTCTGAAAACTCAGCAGTGACCACAGGAATGGAAAAGGTCAGTATTCATTCCAATCCCAAAGAAAGGCAATACCAAAGAAGGCTCAAACTACTGCACAAATGCACTCATCTCATACGCTAGTAAAGTAATGCTCAAAATTCTCCAAGCCAGGCTTCAGCAATAAATGAACCGTGAACTTCCAGATGTTCAAGCAGGGTTTAGAAAAGGCATAGGAACCTAAGATCAAATTGCCAACATCCACTGGATCATGGAAAAAGCAAGAGAGTTCCAGAAGAACATCTACTTCTGCTTTACTGACTATGCCAAAGCCTCTGACTGTGGATCACAACAAAGTGTGGAAAATTTTTAAGAAGTGGAAATACCAGACCACCTGACCCACCTCCTGAGAAATCTATATGCAATTTAAGAAGCAACAGTTAGAACTGGAGATGGAACAACAACAGACTGGTTCCAAATTGGTAAAGGAGTACATCAAGGATGTATACTGTCACCTGCTTATTTACTTTATGTGAGGAGTAGATCATGAGAAATGGTGGACTGGATGAAGCACAAACTGGAATCAAGATTGCTATGAGAAATATCAATAAACTCAGATATGTACATGACACATGACCCCACCCTTATGGCAGAAAGCAAAGAGGAACTAAAGAAACTCTTGATGAAAGTAAAAGAGGAGAGTGAAAAAGCTGGCTTAAAACTTTACATTTAAAAAACAAAGATCATAGCATCTGGTCCCATCACTTCATGACAAATAGATGAAACAATGGAAACAGTAGAGAGTTTATTTTCTTGGGCTGGAAAATCACTGCAGATGGAGACTGCAGCCATGAAATTAAAAGATACTTGCTCCTTGGAATAAAAGCTATGACATACCTAGACAGCGTATTAAAAAGCAGAGACATTACTTTGCTGACAAAGGTCCCTATAGTCAAAGCTATGGTTTCCCCAGTAGTCATGTACAGATGTGAGAGTTAGACCATATAGAAGGCCGAGCACCAAAGAATTGATGCTTTTGAACTGTGGTGTTGGAGAAGACTCTTAAGAGTCCCTTGGACTGCAAGATCAACCAGTACATCCTAAAGAAAATCAGTCCTAAATATTCACTGGAAGGACTGATGCTGAAGCTGAATTTCCAATACTTTGGCCACCTGATGCAAAGAACTGACTCATTAGAAAAGACCTTGATGCTGGGAAAGATTGAAGGAAGGAGGAAAAGGGGACAAAAGAGGATGAGATAGTTTCATGGCATAACTGACTCAATGGACATGAGTTTGAGGAAGCTCTGGGAGTTGGTGATGGACAGGGAAGACTGGCATGCTGCAGTCCATGGGGTCACAGAGAGTAAGACCTGACTGAGTGGCTGATCTGAACTGAACTGATGTCTTTGCTCTTTCAGCTAAAAGGGCCTAGGAACAAGTACACCCCAGAGGCAAAAAGCACACCTAGTGTTCAGATCTAGGTTTTTAATATCAAAGCAACCAAGAGAAAAGGCTGATCTTAAGACAAAGACAGGAAATACATAAGATTAGCTTAGTAGTGTAATACATATTGAGTTCATTAAAAGTGTTTAGTTACCAAAAAAAATGCATGGTAAATTCATGAAAAGGTTCCAATGACTACAGGCAGAAGTTTAGAATAATTAGGATAAGGAGAAAATCTTTACCAAGTATATAGTCAACAACAACAAAAAAATTAACCAAGCAAAAATCATTAAGAAAAAAAACAAAGCAAAACAAAATCCAAAAAACCTCAAACAAAACATAATGTTCCTTCAAAGAAGTCAAACTCAAAATGTATCCAGAATTTTTCTGTGTACTAAAAGATTCTGGAAGACAAAAGAGAATGAACCTTTACAGTTTTAGGAGAAATATATTTTGACCCAAATTATTTTAAAACCAATAATCTAGGATTATATGGTGGTATGTTGCTTTCCTTTCTAAAACCATCAAATGTTCCAATTCTCTTTCCTGTCAGTAGAAGGCAAACATCATTTCTTACCACATCTATTTGGTCAGGGCCACCTTTCCCCAACATTTCTTTCCTTGCTTTTAGAGTGACATATATTAAAGCATATGGAAAAATAATTTGGAGAAAATAATCTCAGAATGCCCTATTAGGTATGTGTCCATTGAAGTACAATTGTCATCAGGTAATGTAATTTTTTCATTGCCATATGTTCCACATCATGAAGTTGAGTGCCAGGCAGTACTCCAGTACTTACATTCTGTTGGATTTTGTTCAAGAAAATAATGTTTATTATAGCAAGGTGAGCCAGTGCTGGAGAAAAGAACCATGATAGATGAAATGTCATAAATAATTTCTTGAAATGATGTTTATCTTGTGTTTGAATAATCGACAGACTTAACTACTGTAAAGGTAAAACAACAACTGCTTAGTGAGATAAGTAATCATAATGTCAACCATGCCATCTCTGTTAGTGTATGAGACCACCCCTTCCTGCAAAGAGGCTCTCAGATGTGATAAACATAACTAATAATAATTAAAATATATGAAGTAGCATGTTACAAAAAGGATCATATTTTTATGAAACCAGATGAAACCTTACAGTGAAGTCTCAGAATAAAATGCATTTATATACATCATAGTGCCTCTTTGTCCTATCTTCTGCAGCAAGCTCACTCAGGCATTCTTTTACTGGCATTATGTCAGAGATTTGGGGCAATTTGTATCCTATCAAATCAAGAAGTCCTATCAGTATAAATCATGCATTGGCCTATGTCTTAGGTGATAAATGGGGCTTAAACAGGTGGAAAGACACTTAAATATGTGCACGTTAAGAGATATAGAAAAGACACGTGTGTTTTCATTGAAGGACACTTTGATTTCTCTGTGCAAAGTGTAGTTTTGGTTAAGGAAACAACAGGATGTTAGGTTGGAATATAGAGAGTGCCATCTTGTGAAATGCTTTGCTTTACTATAAGGGGTTTGATTGTCACTGTGAAGTTACCAATGCTTTTTTATCCAAACCAAAGAAAAGAAGGAAGGAAAGAAGGAATAAAATGTATGATTAAAGAGAGAAGAGACAATACATAAAAGACTGCAAGCAGGGAAATTTCTTCTGTTAATACTACTATTGGCAAGATATTGAAGGACTAAAACGTCAGTGCCAAGGTCGTAAGAAATTACTTGGAAATATGACTAAATATATATAATACAAATAATTGAAACTGGATTAAATAGTGATGGTGTGGAGGTAAAGTGATTCCCATGTAACTCAGTGGTTAAGAATCCACCTGCCATTGCAGGAGATGCAGGAGATGTGGGTTCAAACCCTGGGTTGGGAAAATCTCCTGGAGAAGGAAATGGCAACCCACTCTTGCCTAGAAAATTCCACAGGCAAAGAAGCCTTGTGGGCTACAGTCCATAGGGTTGCAAAGAGTTGGACATGATTGAGCATGAATGCATGTGGAGATAAAAATGCCTTAAATAGAGAATGTAGGAGAGAAACAATTTTGTGGAACACAATAATAAAGTAGGTTTTGAAAGAGGTTACAATGAATTGGAAAACATAGGTATATGATTTCAAGTTTCAGATCTACTTATTTCAATATCCAGCATAAAGTGGGCAGTTGAAGCCAAGTCATAAGAATACCAGATCTGTCAAGGGAAGGAGTTCTTTCGGAAAGCAGAAAAAAATTCAGGAAATAAATTGCTTTCTACAGTATTTTTCTTCCTCTATGTGTATTTTAATAAAGAATTACTAAGAAAAATGAAATTATATCTTAACCACTAAGTAATTGTTCTACTTCCATCATGACAATTGCAAAAGAAAAGCTTTCTGTTTGTCCATGCATCTGTTTGCCAAAAGAGCTACAACGAGATATTGTTAATTTCCATCAGTTACTACCCAAAGTATGTTTGCTTGTCAACTTGTCTAGTTATTTGATCCCTCAGTTAACAGAGTTAAAATGAGGGGGGGAATTGAATTAGATGACACATAATGACTCCATTAAAATCCAAAATCCAATATCTTTATCAAGATAGTCACCTTCACATCTGATAATGATATGAAACCTCATTCATGATATTTACTTTCCTTTCAAAGAGTGCAAATTATATTTACTATTTTTCAACTGGAAGTTTTGAGAACAGTTGTAAAAATTAATATCACATTGACTCTGATAATTAAAGCCCAACTTTTTTTCAGCTTTACTTAAGTAAAATTGACATGGAAAACCCAACAGTCTATTACAGATATAGGATTTTATTTTTCTGATGTAACAAGTAATGTGATGGTAAAAGGTACTGCTAGTGTTGGTTTCATGGCTCAACGATATTAAAGCTAAGCACTTAATGTTTTAAATGCTTCTCGTATAGTTACAAGATGGCTATTGCTACTCCAGCCATCCATTCATCTTCAAAGAGGAGCCTGTAAAAACAGTAAAAAATTTAGGGAAGGGCTGCTTCAATCACCATTATCTCTTTCTACAAACACTAAAAATTCTCTAACTTACTCCTAGCATGGTTTCCATGTAAAGCAAGTAAAATTGAGCAAATAAGCTTTTGGCTTTCCATTTTGCCAATGAAACGAATTCCATGGACTGTATAGTACATAGGATTGCAGAGTCAGACATGACTGAGCAACTTTCATTTTCACTTTTACATTTTACCTTTAGAAGGAAACTAAATAAAGGAGTAGGAAAGATTTTGAATAGCAAACTAAAAGTATCTTTACAGCAACATAAAACATGAAAATATTCTGGAAGGTTTAAATCTTGTTTAAGTAAGTTTTGGAAATATAACTTGTATAAACTAAATTCATCAAATAAAAGATATGGTATTATATATAAATGTATACAAGTATACATGACTAAATAATATATAAAATATGTAAATAATAATTGATATTAAACATATAAATTATTGTCACTTTTATAGTATTTCCTCATTAGTTTATTAGAAATCAAAGACATTTATCTTTTAAACTATCATCCTCATCTTCTGCTAAATTTTCCATCTCATGCATTTTTAATCTTAAATGTTAACCACACACTGTTATTCCATGTGATGATGGCACTCACAGTTAAAAGCACACCGGGCACAGAATCAGAAAGTCCATATGTGAATTCTAGACTTTGCATACAAGCAGATGTATGAAACTTATAGCACATCAATAGAACTCTCTGTACTCATTTTCCTCATTTATACAAATAGAATGTTAGCATCTCTACCCATCTGAGAGTTTCCCTGTTAATTAAAGGAGATAATATATGCAAACTGTATTGCAAAATGTTAAGGTGCTAAACAAAATTTTGATCCTGCTATTTTGGAACAAGCATTAATATTTACTGTTTTAAGTTATTAATAAAAGTACATTAATTTTTTCAGGGACACAGTATTCTTCCATAGCAGAGGTACATTACTTTGAGTTAAAATAATGCATTTTTCCATATTATTAGTTAGCATGCACAAATGGGAACTGGCGATTATGGGCACCTAAACAGATTCAGAATGGATGTGCAGAGTGACGGTGGGAATGACAGATATAAAATCCTGCACACAGTAGAGAAACAGATATCTGGAGCAATTTTGTGGCATAAATCATGTTAAGTTTTGAGTTGCAAAAAAGTCTGTTGGAGGGAGTGACAGTGAAATGCTGATTAGTAAAGATTTAGTTTAATATACATTTTCCCTAGGATTGTCACTATTTTGATTTTCTCATATCATAATCAACATAGATAAATAATTGAAAATATTTTAATACTGTGAATTTTAATAAAATGCTTTGTTAAACCTTTGATATTAGTAAAGGATAGCATATGATTTTAAGCATATTAACATTCATTTAAATGAGGGTTTACTGAGTATTTATTATGAAATTATACATTCATTAGAGCTTGTGAATTCAAAACGTACTACAAAATTCATTTATGACAAACTCATAGTAAATATAATGTTTACTTATGAAAGCTCACATAAAAATATCTAAGACTGCTGTTCAAATATTGTGTAAGAAATTTCTTTCCCAAACTATTAAATTGATTGCAAAAGTATCCTTAGACTTTATCAATGTCTTTATGAGCAATTAGAATAACTAAGTATTTAAAGCTTTTATGTAGAAAAGGAAAACTACTAATATTGCTGAGTTATAAATTATCTATGACTAAGCTAGAAAGCTGAGCACTGAAGAATTGATGCTGTTGAACTGTGGTGTTGGAGAAGACTCTTGAGAGTCCCTTGGACTGCAAAGAGATCCAACCAGTCCATTCTAAAGGAGATCAGCCCTGGGATTTCTTTGGAAGGAATGATGCTAAAGCTGAAACTCCAGTACTTTGGCCACCTCATGCGAAGAGTTGACTCATTGGAAAAGACTCTGATGCTGGGAGGGATTGGGGGCAGGAGGAAAAGGGGACAGCAGAGGATGAGATGGCTGGATGGCATCACCGACTCGACGGGCTTGAGTTTGAGTGAACTCCGGGAGTTGGTGATGGACAGGGAGGCCTGGCGTGCTGCGATTCACGGGGTCGCAAAGAGTGGGACATGACTGAGCGACAGAACTGGAACTCGAACTCGAACTGGAAGCTGGTATTAAATGTACGGTTTTAAAAATAGTATTTTTCTTTTCTTTTATTGTAAAAATCAACATTAAAATCCCTTACATACGCATCAAGCTAGAAATGCATAGAATATCACTCAGTAAGTCTGAAACAGCCATTTTTCTTAAAACAGGAAAATACTTCTTTGTAATAGCACATGATAGTTAGTTGTCTTGTATTAGAGCTAAGTGATGTTAAAGAGTAAGCACTGTTCTTTTAAATAGTAGAATTATATTCAGATAGAGGAAAACTCAAAAAACAGAGGCATCTGCAAGTGCTTCTTAAACTCATTTCCCTGAAAGATAAGATTACTCTCCCCTTGGCCTTTTGCTTTGTATTTCAGCCTTAGATTTAAAATTTTAATCCCAACTGATCCCTTTGACAAGAGAAGATTTATAGAACAATGCAAGAAAAATGCTTGAAAATTACCAAAGTTATGTAGCAATGCATATGTATCAACATTTAAATTAGAGATTTTTAAAACAGATGTTTATATATTCTGGTTCATTTTTGTGTAAAATGCATGTAACTTTTTGCAGGTTTTGTTATTGCCAACATGACACTACATAGTAACTCCATCATGTGTGTATGTATGCACAGACATATGTATTATGTACGTATCCTCCATTACTTCTGCACTTTTCTGACTTTAGGAGAGTTAGATTAATTCCTACATTAAAGAGGAGGGGATTACACACGGGAGTGAGCACTAGGGGACATTTTAAAAACTGTCTTCACAAGCATTAAGTTGATGGAAATTTACATTTTTAACACTGGATATAGAATAGATTCAGGTAACAAATAGACTTCATAGGCTTATGGAGTCACACTGTAAAACTTTTTCTTTTTCCCAAAGAGGAGAAATAACATGAAGTACTAGATTTTCATACCTAGTACAGACATCTAAAATTTGCTTCAGAAACTTTGATTACAGATGTATAATGAGGAACGTGAACTTGTTCCTCTGGGGTCTGGGTCTGTAGCTCAAAGTAATATTGATAAGTGTAAAATGCATTTGAAGTCTTATATTTTATTTGAACACTAATGCAATTATCTTAAATAATATATCTGGGTTTTTAATATTAATTCAGCTTCCCAAACTTTCAGTAAAAGTTGATACTGCTAGAAAAGTGCACATGTACTCATGTATTCTGGGGACATATTTTTCTAAAATGAATAAATCCAAAGGAATATAGATTTTTTGGAGTCCAACTCTGTGAGACCTATAGGGGAGAATGGAAGAACATGTAAAGTTCATGGGAGAACCTCTTAAAAATTATACTTTTTGCCATATGCTAAAAATGTCTTAAATATAAAAAGCAATAATAAGAGTATTATATTTTAGAAAGTTATATATGTCTTAATCTTCAAAGAATATGTACTCTAATAAAGTATTATGACTTTAATAATTGCATTCTTGATAAGGATGAAGGTGTGGTGACATGTCAGAACTTAGTGAACAGTTATGTTACTATATGGAGTTATTAATAGCTGTTATAATATTTATATTATATACAAACATATCCAAAGAGTTGTACACGACTGAGGAACTGAGTATGCACATGAGAAGTTATAATAATTATGTGCTTAATCGTTCAGTCATGTCCAACTCTTTGCAACTCTATGGCTCTATGCAACCCTGTAGCCTGACAGGCTCCTCTGTCCATGGGATTCTCTAGGCAAGAATACTGGAATGGATTGCCATAGCCACCTTCAGGGGATCTTCCTGACTCAGGGATCAAACCCAGGTCTCCTCTGTCTCCTGCATTGGCAGGCAGATTCCTTACCACTGAGCCACATAGGGGGAATTAGCTATTAGGCGAGGCATTAGTTAAGTTTCGATTATTGTTCCAAGTTTAGAATTATAATTCTGAGATTATGAAATTTATGAAGTAAGGGTTAGAGTTTACACTATTTTTTCCTCAAGACTTTTGTGATAAGGGAGAAAAGGTAAAGGATCATTTTTATTTAAAAAGATCAGTGATTGAGAACAGAAACATAGCATTAATAAATATCAATTAGAGTTAAACTAAGGGAGCATGGGATGTGCAAAGCTATAAACTTTAACTGGAATAGACAACAGTGGTTATCTTTCTTAGTGATAAAAGAGTATAATGTAAAATACTTTGTTTTTTCATCTTGGAAGGAATATGCCAAAAGACTCAGATCACTGAACTCCTAAAATCTTCAAAACAGCACTTTTTGGAAAGTTTATTATCACCTCTGCAAAAATGGGTCTTTACTAGGACATCTGTCATAACTGTCACTTCTGGTCAACCAGTTCTGATTACTATGCTGTTACTGAATAGTAAAACTGTGTTACTATGTTAAAGGTCTCTACAGCCTACAGAATGATGCATAAAGTTGAAATTAATTACCCTATAACAAAAAATAATAGTCCACTGGAAATGGGAATTGGGTTTTGAAATAGTTTCATTACATCCATGGGAAATTAAAAAAAAAAAAAACATATTCTGGTAAGAACACGTAACAAAAGAACTCCCCTTTTAACAGATTTTTAAGTGCACAATATAGCATTGTTATCTGTAAGTATAATGTTGTACAGTAGATATCTAGAACTTAATCACCTTGTATAACTGAAATTTTATACCTGTTGATTACCAGCTCCTTGTTTCCCCCCATCCCCAGCTCCTGGCAACTGCCATTTTACTATTTCTATTAATGTGATTATTTTAGGTACTTTATATAAGTGGAATCATGCAGTATTTGTCCTTCTGTGACTGGTTTATTTCACTTATAACATCCTCAAGTTTCATCCATGTGGTCAATTGCAGAAATTCCTTCTTTTTTAAGGCTGAAAAGTATTCCATATTATGTATATACTACTTTTTAAATGCACTCATTTATCAATGGACATTTATTTCCATAACTTGGCTACTGTGACTAGTGCTTGCAGTGATCATGGGAGTGCTAATATCTCTTTAAGATTCTGCTTTTAACTCTTTTAGGTAGATACCCAGTAGTATTAATATTTGGGATTTTTCTTAATTGAGGAAAAATATTAATATTTTACTCCTACTGGGCACCTTAGTGTATTACGTGTGAAATAGTGCACAGACATATTTAACATCATCTTCTAGACATAAATATTAGTTAAAACTATTATATCAACATGCAAGCAAAAATAACTAATGTTGCTATATCTAGGAAGTACAAAATGTAATGTGGTATCAAACATCAAATTCCAAATGTAATGACTTTTCTAGTTACTGAGTTCCTAGATTAAGAATACAAATTTGAAATGTTTTTAAATGAGGCACTTTATACTCATTGTAAAGGCTCAAAAATATGGAACCAATTTGTATTATAAACATTTTGCTTTTTCTTTTATGTTTCTATAAAGATTATAATTCTGTAGTACTATAATATAATTTTACATGCTTTCCCTTGATATGCCTACATAAAGAAACCTTAGGAATTCATTTAATAGAAGCAGTCATTTAGCAATGGCATTGTTTCAGGAAGAAGAACCCTTATAAGTACCATAAATGTTCCAGAATTCCACTTGGCAGGGGTATAACGGAGGTTAGGATTCATTTGTTTGTTTGTTTGTTTGNCCCTTGATATGCCTACATAAAGAAACCTTAGGAATTCATTTAATAGAAGCAGTCATTTAGCAATGGCATTGTTTCAGGAAGAAGAACCCTTATAAGTACCATAAATGTTCCAGAATTCCACTTGGCAGGGGTATAACGGAGGTTAGGATTCATTTGTTTGTTTGTTTGTTTGTTTTCTCAGAGGACAGCTGAGTTAAGTATTTCTTTAACATTCAACTGTGGCTAATTTGTAGTCTTCTCATACTGCCAATATTGCACTGAATATGAAGTTTTCTCTCCCTGTGATGGTAATAAATATAAAATTAAGACAAGGGATCCAATAAAATGCTGTATAACAACAATCACAAACTGACAGTTGAAAACTAAATAGGCTGAACTTGCTCCAAATTGCACCTCCTTTCAGCTACTGAATTTTCTTTATTTTCAATCTGTTTTCACACAAGAGTAGCTTATACTGACTGTTTCTGTTTTCTCACAGCCCCCACCCACTCTGCATTCTCTTCTTTGTTGTTCAGCTGCTCAGTCGTGTCTGACTCTGTGACCCCATGGACTGCAGCATGCCAGGGTTCCCTGTCCTTGACCATCCCCCGGAGCTTGCTCAAACTCATGTCCATTGAGTCAGTGATGCCATCCAACCATCTTGTCCTCTGTTGTCCCTTTTCTCCTCCTGCTTTCAATCTTTTCCAGCATCAGGGTTTTTTCCAATGAGTCGGCTCTTTGTATCAGGTGGCCAAAGTATTGGAACTTCCGCTTCAGTATCAGTCCTTCCAATGAATATTCAGGGTTGATGTCCTTTAGGATGGACTGGTTGGATCTCCTTGCAGTCCAAAGGACTCTCAAGCGTCTTCTCCAACACCACAGTTCAAAAGCATCAGTTCTTCAGCACTCAGCTTTCTTTTTGGTCCAACTCTCACATCTATATGTGACTACTGGAAAAAATATNTTAGGATGGACTGGTTGGATCTCCTTGCAGTCCAAAGGACTCTCAAGCGTCTTCTCCAACACCACAGTTCAAAAGCATCAGTTCTTCAGCACTCAGCTTTCTTTTTGGTCCAACTCTCACATCTATATGTGACTACTGGAAAAAATATAGCTTTGACTATATGGACCTTTGTTGATAAAGTAATGGACCTAACAGAAGCAGAAGATTCTCTCCTTACCTTAGGATAATTGAGTGTGTTAGAGCCAACCATAACTGTAATTTTCTGTCCTTAAACTTTCCTTCTCTGAAGCATTGAACAAAGGCATTCTTCCATTCCATCTTAGAAGTCTGCTTTTTTGTGGCTTCTTATCCTAAACTTTATAGACGTTCCCCTTTCTTTTGCCATACTATTTACATATACCTTCCTTCCTCCCTTAAGTGTTGTTTTCCCAGAAGATGCTGAAACATGGCCCTCTACTTCTTTTTTACTTTTGTCCTCTGAAAAAGTTAATGTTTCCATGAATTTAAGAACAGGTGGGGAAAATTCAGAACACTATTTTCAGGCCTGACCATTCAACTTGGCTCTGAATTTCCATTCAGTTCAGTTCAGTCGCTCAGTCGTGTCTGACTCTTTGTGACCCCATGAATCGCAGCACGCCAGGCCTCCCTGTCCATCACCAACTCCCAGAGTTCACTCAAACTCAAGTCCATCGAGTCAGTGATGCCATCCAGCCATCTCATCCTCTGTCGTCCCCTTTTCCTCCTTCCCCCAATCCCTCCCAGCATCAGAGGGACCCTTTGACTCTTCCAATGAGTCAGCTCTTCGCATGAGGTGGCCAAAGTATTGGAGTTTCAGCTTCATCATCAATCCTTTCAATGAAGACCCAGGACTGATCTCCTTTAGAATGGACTGGTTGGATCCCCTTGCAGTCCAAGGGACTCTCAAGAGTCTTCTCCAACACCACAGTTCAAAAGCATCAATTCTTCGGCACTCAGCCTTCTTCACAGTCCAACTCTCACATCCATACATGACCACTGGAAAA